>OZ005656.1:135077721-135677721 GCA_963930645.1 Salticus scenicus | reverse complement strand
GTATGTTAAAAATATTTATAAAATTAAAGCGCGAAGAAGCAGATCAAGAGATAGAAAAACTGGTATCATATAAGCTTGTCAACTTTGCTGGGAAATGTTGAAAAATAAAAAAAATAATGGCTTGTGTATTGCTAAATAAACACACACAAACACATATCTGGGATCGCACAGCGCAAGTATTATTCAACACAATTAACGCTCTATCTTTTTTAACACTTTCCAAGAAAACTGAACATCATTTAAGATTTCGGTTCATCTGTCTGTCTACTCTTTCCTTTCCTTGATTATTTTTAGAATAAGTTTAATCTGATATACTGATACATTATTATTCAGCTGATTATGGCATGTTCTTTATTGAAAATAGTATAAAAATACGACTAGATTTTATACAAGGATTTACGAAAGAATTAGGATATATTGCGTTCTATGACGAATATTTTCTAAAACATCCTGAAAATTTCGCTGCAATATCCTGAGTATGAATGGAATTTGATCGAAGTGCATTTCTGTTGAGTTATCAGTTATGCGTTTTTAAAATTTTCAAATAAAATTGAAAAGAATTAATAACTTTTGTTTGTCTGTAGAATGGTGTATCAATCTGCCTGCGTTCTCATTTCCATAAATAGTTTTAGAATTCATTGAAATTAATATGTGTCGATCAGGTATTTAGTTTTATTAGAAAATTCCTTATTAATTATCTTGCATGTGGTACGAGTAATTTATGTAAAAGTATAAAAAATAATTCGAATAAATATTGGTTGGTCTAAAAGAGATATTTTTACTAGTTAAATTCTAAAATACTACGCTGCAATAATCATAAAGAAACTAACATACATATTTCTGATGAAATAAATTAAACCAAGGTTGATTAACTGTAATTGATTTAAAGGGCCATTAAAATATTCGATATGATTGAAAATTTGTTGATGCGCATTTTCATAGTCTTATGCGTTTTAAATGACCAGTTAAATAACCAGTTATTATGAAAAAAAAAAAAAAATCCTTCTTTAATCCATTATCGTTTGAAAAAATGAATAGCAGCACATGGAATCGTAAAAAGTGTACGATTAGCTGTTTATGAAGTTGTTATTTTTAAGCTGATGTTTGATATCAAATCAAATTAATAGCAAGAAGATTAAAATTCTACAGATTGTTTTGAAAATCTATTTTTTTATTTTTTTATTTTTCCAAGTGCAAAACAAACATTTTTACAGAAATGCATTAAATTTGCTTAATAACTGCGAGTGAAGGTATAGAAAGTAATGAAAGTGGGAATACCTTGTATCAAGTTTTATTCATTGCTGAAGTTATACGTTTTAAGTAATTCTTCAAAAGATATTAATCTATATTCTGATAATCGGTATTCTTTTTCTTAAGAATGATGTAGAAAAAAGAATTTTTACTTCTTTATAAAGAAAAAAAAATCTAAAATATGTAATATATAAAACTTATATATAAAAAAAAAAACTTCATTATTTAATTAATTAGAAATAACTAAATAAAAATACCTTTTGCACTGAGAATTGCGTTGCATATTTTTATATATTTTTTGTTATTAATAAGTGAAAACTAATGTCAGATTAATAAAAATAAAAGTTTATAATTTAAACATTATTAAAGATTACAGTTTTATATTTACTGCCCTATCTCTAGTAAAAACTTTTCGCTTTTAAAATTGACCATTTGCTATTTAAAAGCAAAAGGGAAAAATAACAAGTGAGAAAATCGCCAAGAAGCGAAATACGCGCATAAATTACCAACCGTCTCTGTACCAGAGCAGATGTTTTTGCGAATGCAAATAATTATGAGTTTCCGGTTTCAGCTCTAACGTTTCTAATAGCTAGAATTTTACATTAAAAAATTAATCCTTTAATATATTTCATATATATATATATATATATATATATATAATTCAAATTTATTTTATTATTTCAAATTATATTATTTTTTTAAATATTTTCTAAAAGGTAGATTGATATAAAAATAATGAATTTGTAGATTCAAGTAATATTATAACATTCAGTATGTAAGTAGTTCAATATTTGAATAACTTCTAAATCAAAGAATTTTTATCATCAAATATATAATATGTGTATATTATTATATTAAAATATTTTTTACGATTTTTTTAAACAAAATAATGAAGTGAAATTTGAAAAAAAAAAAATCACGAATAGTGTAAAATTTTTAAAAAATATATTTTTTTTTAATTGGAACAATATGACTTCCATAATTCACTACTATACATATTATATACTCTTTTCAGATATAGTGCGATCAGAATACATAAATTAGATTTAACATATTAAACATATAACAATTTTCTTGTAAAAAACCTAATGCATGCGTCGTGAAAAACACATAAAAAGGATTTTACATAGCAAGTTAAAATATATATATATAAAACCTTTTTTTGAAACACCAATTTCCGAGCTACTTAATTAGGATGCCTGTCAATTTTCTTGTAGTAATTAAGTAATATACGTGGAAAGACATCTAAAAAGGGTTTATGTAGCAAATCTGAAGAAAATCGTTCGAGCCCTTTTTGATAGAATTATATATATTCTCACTTACGATTTTCTACAAATTAACCTTTTCACCGTAAACCTTAAATTACATACGAATGTACATCTAGATGAAAGGTAAAATGGCGAGTTTGAAGAAAATCCGTGGAATCATATTTACGCACTTGCGAGGTTTAAAATTTCCATAATCATATAGAAGGCTTATAATTTTTTATTTTTATTTTTTTAACTAACCAACTAATACATACGGAAGGGCATTTAAATCGCGTGCATACACATATACACTGACGAATTGCAAAAAACATTTCTTTGTACTCTAAAAACATATAAATTAGGCAAAAGTGTAATATCGAAATACTTGATCGAATTAAATAATTCCATTTTATTCCAAAATATTTTCCAATACAGCAAACTAATATAACAATCAAATAATAATTTTATATAGAGTAAGTCAACAAAATTACATGATTATGCGTTCATTTTAATTAGAGTTTTCGCGAAGAGAAATTCAATTGCAAATATCAGATAATTATAATTTAAAATTATGTTAAAAAACAAAACCACCTCTTCACTTTTATTTCCCAATGAATATTATTATAAATTGTATCAACAAAATCAAGTTCTGCCTTGTTTTCAAAAATTTTATACATTATAACGGAAAATAGAGCACTTTGTCATTTTCGTTATAATTGTACTGAAACAGAACGTGTTACGACGGTGTTTCCCTTAACGTTTTTTATAAAACTGAAATTGCACGTTTTATGAATGGTACAAAACACACCTTTTTAGAACGTTCTGAATAATACTGCTTTTGAACGTCGAGTAGAACGTTCTTTTGACACGAAACACGGTGTTTGAACCAGTGTAACCGTTATTAGACGTTCAGAGAACGTTCATGTGCTACTTGGGATATTATGTTCGCACAGCTTAAAAGAAATCGTACTATTTGCTAATTACATATCTCTTATATTAAGCATTATATTTTATTTCTTAAGAACTATATGAAGATATTTTGAATATCAATTATATAAATTGCGTATATTTAATAATAAGCATGCAATTTATGTCAATGCAGATAGTTATTTAGTAACATTAAAAATCTTTAGTATCCGTCTCTTTTGCTGTTTATCTATTTGTACTAAAAATTCTACTGTAAATTCAATTCATTCTTTAATTAGTACCCATACAGCACAGAATGTTTCAGTTATGTTGCAAAAAGCTTACAATCTTTCAAAAACGTAACACGTTTTAGTATGCTCTCTGATACCTTTCTGAAACATTCGAACTTTTTGATTTTCTATCTGTTAAGTGGCTGTAACGTTTCTGTTACGTATTTGATATTTTGTTACGATCGCGGACATTTCTACGTTTTTGAAACTAATCGGAAAGCAATCTGAACGTTTTTAAACGTTTCGTAAATGCTTATAATGTTTCAATGTCATATGATTGTTACTTTTCTGGAACATTTTGTGCTGTTAAGGTATCATTCGATCTTTCTCGTGTTCCTCCATTTAAAATGCTTCACATGAAAAATACGTCTTATTTAGAATAGAAAATAATGACAGGTCAAGAAATTTTGCGAATTTTAGTAAATGGAAAAAAAGTATAACCCACATTAGCGGCGTATAAAAGAAGAAATTTTGCATAAAAATGAATAGGAATGAATCACGATTCCACTAAAAGCACGTGAAATTTTGGTACCAGGGGTCCTTCCCATTCTTCGACGCATTCCGGGTGCTGTATTGCACCAGGATAATACCCGTGCACATATTTCTCAGACTGCACAAGCCTTCTTCAGTGCACAACATGTTTTATTTCTTCCATGAACTGCTTATTCACCGGATATGTCGCCTCAGGGCATGTCTAGGATTTCATTGGTCGACAACTCGCTCTTACAACTGGTGGGACGCACAATAAGATTGAACTCTGGCGTCTAGTCGAAGCCGTCTGAATTACCATTCCTTAGGATTACATTCAGAAACAACAACAACATGTACGTCATTACAACATCATCACAACTGTATGATTTAATGCCACAACATGTGCAGGCTCTCATCGCTCAGCGTGGCAGACTCACAAAATACTAATTTCAGACATTCATTTTTCCTTTTTTTTGTCTTGTTCATTTGATCGTTTATTTGTACCACTATCAGTAATTTGTGGAATAAATTTCATTAATTTCTGACAATTCCTTTATGGTGTTGCAATTTTCAGAAACATAAGTGTATCCATTTTCAGAATTTTTATTCATTTTCAGGAACATGAGTATGTATTCGACAAGATATAGAAAACGTTTTGATATTTAAATTTCTGTAAATCACTTAAAACATATAGAGATAATTTTAATAATAATTTAAAATTTCTAATCAGATATCCGAAACATTATACATTAAAATCTTATAATTATATAACTTAAAATTTTCATTTCTCATTCAGATATTTTTTGACAGTTTTGGAAAAGTTCTTTTATCAAATATTTTGATGTGCTAGCAATAAAACTTATCGACGTTAATAATAGGAATTTTATTACTTGTCTTATATTAACAGATTTCCCAAATCCTAACATAGATAATTACACTCCTAAAGTTACGAAAATCTCTTAAACCATAATTAATGACTGCTTAATGATGTTATGATGCCATAATTATAATTCATTTTGTATAATGGCTTTTAATAAGTAGCTCAGTCAGGAAAAGTTTTTAAAATTGTTATACAATAACATACTGTTGCCTTTTATATTCATTATATTTTCGAAGCAAAATTATTTGAATAAAGAAAATATTTATGAATATTATTATTTACTGCTATTGTTCTATAGTAAATGTTTGAAAATAAAAATAAAATAATTTCAAAATATAATATTTATTTTAATTTTCACACAGACGGTTAAAAAAAAATAAATAAAAATAAAAACAGAAAGTAGTATGAATAAAAAGGTAAATGTAGTTCCAAACTCTATTAAAATCTCTTGCTTTTTTTTTTTTTTTAAATTATTATTATTATTATTACTTCCCTTTAGAAAACTTGTCTTTGCTTTAATTATCTGTAGGTTGTTAATAAGTATTTAAATAAACACACACACACACACACACACACACACACACACAAAAAAAAAAAAATTACCTGTATTAGAAATGCATAAAATTCAAAAATATTGGCAGCTATAAAATTAATGAACATTTCCCTGGAAGATTTTTACTCTGTTTTTACTCTGCGAGATATTATGTCAATAATAAAATTTTAGCTAATAAATAATAAAAAATCTCTTCCGTTTTTGGGTTACCTTAGTTTAGAAACGTCATAATTGCTTTGGTTATTTGCAGGATGTAAATAAGTATTTAAATAGACAAACAAACAAACAAAATATCATCACCGTTTGGGATGATTTAATGCAAAAATATTCGCAGCTATAAATTTAATGAACATTTCCCTGGAAGTTTGAAATAAACTATAATGTTTGCAGTCGTTTGTTTATAGAAGTACCTAAATCCACCTGCAACTAATGGTGGGTCATTTACATTGCATTTTTTTTGTGTAGGTTAAATATCATATTCATAACCTCTTATACGATTGTCATTGTGTACAACAGTGAAACTTTTGCGTTTAGTGATTGGAACTTGGAGAATAGTTGAGCTTCTTTGCTGCAAAGCACGTGGAATTATTAAAACTGGAAAATACTGAAACATTAATAAAAATCTACGTAATGACGTATTTAACACAAGTGATTTTTAACCAAATTCAATATTTTTTGAATAAAAAACTGTGATCTATATTAAGAATAAAGAAGTAATTCATTATCCATGAATTAACTGTAATAAATGTTTCATGCATTTCTGACAAAGTCCACTCTAAATAATGTCTTTAATAATGCTTCGCGGTCAAATAGAGCTTATGCTATTTTCACCCAATTCAAAAAATAAAATAAAATATGCTAAAACCATATTCGAAATATTTAATGAAAATGTGGAACTGTGCCACAGAGTAATATTTTTAATAATACTAAAATATTATGAGTAGCATATGATTTTAAAACAGTATGTGCAGAATTTTTAGTATTTTATTGATGATAGTGCATTACTGTTGTAAAAGGTATTTACTTTTTATTGTTAAATAACTATTTAAGCTAAATTTTAATGAAAAATATTTATAATATCCTTTTATATATACTTCGTGCTGCAAATGGATTTCTTGTATTAAAAATGAACTAAATAGTATATATATATGTATATATATGTGTGTGTGTGTGTGTGTGTGTGTTTTATATACGCCTAAAATTAGAATAAATATAGCAATATGAAAAGGTTCTAGATATTTTTTTCATTTTACTAAAATATAATCTGGTTTGTCACTCACACGACTTTCTCTTACCCTGGAATTTAAAACTATGAGTACGTATTAGAGATTAAAGGTTATGATTACGAGTACTGTTATGTAAACCTATGCTAAACAAATTCAAATTAGGTTTCAGAGCAGCTTTATATGACAAATAAGTCTATGAGACTGGGCTACCGACCCCCTCAACCTCCGTTTCATTATTATACCTACATTTATAGAAAATCAGATCTGTTATTAAGTTCAAAAGTTCATTTAAAATTATTCACACGCTTCATTCCTTGAAACGTATTAGTCTTGAAGAAACTTTTCTAGTAACAAATGAACTTGCTTCAAAATACATCATTTGGATCGCCTGGAATTATTTGTTTTTAATTTGCTCTAATAGACACAAACAAATATAAAACTATAAAACTTGACTTCGGTATTTAGAAAGCTTCAAAACGTGTAAATATGCAAGAATCCAATCCATGAATTTTTAACCTAAAAAAAAAATATATATATATATATATATTTACCATATGGTTTTGAGGAATTAATTTCAATACCTGAGCATCTTTCCTGGACATGCTAAAATATTATATGTTATAGTATATAATAGTAAAGCATTTCCACTAACAAATAATAGTAATAATAAAAAAAAAAAATGCCTTAATATTTAACAACAATGTATATCTTCTGAAAGTCATGCACACATTATATAGTGCACATAATTATAATATTATATTAATAACACACGACACAAACTAAAATACATTTCCATCAATTTTTAGGTAATGGCGTATTATGATTTCTTTCTTTTGTGTAGCCCTGTAAACGAACAGTGAATGATTTCTATACCGCATACTACATAAAACATGTTTTTACGCATATATGTATTCGTTTCATTTGGTTTAATGCATTCTATAGATGTTAAATTCCACTTACCTGTAATTTCCTCCATAGACGCAATGTATTTCAATTCTCTTGGGTGTCCCTGTACACGAAATATTTGCTTGATCGCAAAGAAAATTTTATTGTAGCATCCCTATATGATACACATTTATAATACCAAGTTTGAACTTTCTGCTATAATTTGTGTTTGAGATGTGCTGATAACAGACACACACGTAGGCAGACACATTGACAGACACACACAGAGACCAACCGCTAAAAACATGTTTTTTTGATTCAGGGGATATAAAACGTGTAAATATAACAAAAAATCAATTTCGAAAATTTGACTCAAAATGTTTTCTCTACCTTATAGGTAAAAGAAAGTAAATAATCTGGTGTGTCACTCACACGACTTTCTCGTATTCGGAAATGTAATGCTATATATACCATTTTGAGATTAAGAGGTAAGATAACGAGTACTCTTATGTAAACTTATGTTAAACAATTCAAATTAGTTCTATACTACTCCGATTCAAAAAATTAAAATAATGAAAAGAAATATGGTCAAGGGAAATGAAAATCGAATTTATCAAATAAATAATCAACAATATCAAATATAAAGTACTATAATATGAATCTGCATATTTTGCAGATTATAAAAATGTAAACACATTACAATGAAATAGAAAATTATATTTAAATCAGCTAACAACAAAAAATTCAAAATATTAGAATACTTTCTAACATGGTTCAAAAAATTAGAATAATGGAAATATATTGAACATAATTTAAACTCTAAGTATTTTTACTTGCTAATCAGTACTTTGTTGCATCACCCTTAGCTTTAATGACAGCTCTTAAACGTTTTGGCATGTTTTTAACTAAAGGTTCACAATCTTTTTTATCCAAATTCGCCCATATGCTCTTTATACTAGAAATAAGTTCTTTTTTGTCTCTAGGCGCAACTTCTTGAAGTCGTTTCTTCATAATTCCCCACAAATTCTCGATAGGATTTAGATCGGGTGAGTTTGCAGGTCAAGGGAGTACAGGTATGTCATTCTCTTTGAGCCATTTAGTTGTTGATTTGGAAGTGTGGGGAGAAGCTGAATCTTGCTGAAACAAGAAATCGTCATCACATAAATCCTCAGCTGAAGGAATCATGAAATGTTCAAGAATTTCTTGATAGACTTCTGAATTGACTGTTGTGGAAACAATACACAACCTGCCTGGGCCTTCAGCAGTCATGCAGCCCCATACCATAACAGAGGTCGCAAATTTAAACGAACGTTTTAAACATTCTTTCTTATAAGTTTCATGTTTGAGTCTCCAGACACGTATACCTTGATTTCCGTGAGACACACAAAACACACTTTCATCGCTGAAAAGTATCTTTTTCCAATCGTCGTGATCCCAAAATAGCCTTTGTTTACACCATTTAACTCTAGCAGCCCTTTGCTTAGATGATAAGAATGGCTTTATCTTAGGCACACGTGATCTAAAACCTAATTTGCGAAGTCGTCGTAGTGTTGTAGATTTGGAGACATTTATACCCATTTCTTTCCATTTTCTATGCACATATCTCACACTCCGAAAACGATGTTTCTTCACAAACTTTTTCAATTGCCTTTCATCTCTTCTTGAAGTTACTGGCTTTCGACCACTTTTAAAGTGTTTATTTTGAAAACACTTATTATTAGAATATTCTCTCAAAACTCTACTCACACTTGCTTGAGAGCATTTCACTTCTTTTGCTATAAAAAGTTGTGTTTTTCCTATTTCGTGCAAGTACACAATACGATATTTCACAGCCTCAGATAAATCGCTCTTTCGTCCCATATTAAGGAAATACTACGCTACAATCAAATGCCAAACGACTTTTCATTTTCAACGGAGCACATTTTATAGTCCCACAGATCTTAATCCCGCAGCCGTTCTCTCAACTTATAAGAAAAATTTAAATATTCTAATTTTTTGAACCATGCTTTCGAGGTATTCTATTTCTTTGAATTATTCTAATATTTTTTAAATAGTTAATTATTAATATATCAGATAAAAATAAATATTTATGTTATATTTATAAATGCTCTGAAGATAATTAGATACTTTTAATATATTTTTTCCTGGACGCAGTATGCAAATCGACGCGTTAGCAACATCAAACTCATTCTTTTTTACATTATTCTAATTTTTTGAATCGGAGTAGTACGACCGGGGCTACCGTCCCCCTCAACCATCGTTTTATTACTGCACCTATATTTACATGGAATTTAAATCTGTTATTAAAATTAAAAGTTTATTTAAAATTATTTAAACAGCATTCACACACAACATTCCTTAGAACTTATTAGTCTTGATTGAACTTTTCCAAAAAAATTATATTTATTTCACAATACATCTTTCGCATCTCCTGAAACTATTGGTTTTTAACCTTTAAAGGCCGGCTGGTCGGTATTTCAACCAAAGAGTAACACCTCGTAAAAGACGGCTTTGGATTATATATCGACCAAGCTGTCCTTTTCCCCTCAGGTATTGTTTACCTGCTTTAGGGGCGGGTAGAACTGTCACTCTTGTTAAAAATGATCACCCTTCCGATGTTACTATTTTTGCTAATCTCAATTCCCTCTTTTTTCCCTAAACCTGAATGCAAAACACATACAAGCAGAATTCCTTTCTTTCAATAACAAAATTTTAGTGGAAATACTTTTAAAATATTTTGAAATGGAATTTCCTGAGTTCCTTTGGGTGAATGATAATACGTTTGCCGTTTGTTGCTTTCTTTATTATTGACAAAACTTTAGAATTCATACAAATTTCTGTCATACTTAGAGATTATATTTTGACATTTCTTGTTTTAATTTTATTTCACTACACGGAAAAAAAAGGAAATCCATATTTTGTATAGTTAAATGCATTATAATTTACTAAAAATATTATATTCATTAATAATGTATTTATTTTTATTTATTTTACAAGCGAACAAATCTATATCTTCTTGGCAACTTTAATATATATAATTATTCTATTTTACGGCTATCTTAATTTTAAATTGCAGTGGTTATCTAAACCTTTAGCTTACTAGCTTTATTTTTTAATACGAAATAAAAAATTACCTTTATGATTACGATCCCAGATTTATAGTTATTCTGAAAACAAAGAAATGTTTTAAAAATTATTATTCACTGCCTTTGTTTTCTGCCTCGTCACTGCCTTGACCTTCCGTAATTTTATCGGAAATTTGTATTATTTGAGATCTATTTACATTATTATAATATCCTCATTTATTTTAATTATTATTTATTTATTTTGTTTTGTTTTGTTTAATTAATTATTTTTTTTCCTTACTTTTTCTGATAACTTTTTTTATTATTACTATTGTTTTATATTATTTAACCTCTGAGTTGCTATTTCTGGACTATGGTTTAAGATGTTCAGATCTATATACTATTATTACAAGAGGTGAAGGAATACCGTTCTTAAGAACCTTAAAAACCGATTTTTATGATGATAAGGATTATTATGATTATACTCTTTAAACAATGCATATGTAATCAAGCATATGTCAAGCATCTTTGACTGTCATACCTCCAAATGAGAAAGAACGGCCAAACTTCATAATTAAAACAGTTCAGATGTCTTTATCAGCTTCTAATGAAAATTTAAACGGGAACTGGGACAATAAGTCTGTATCTCAAAAAGGTGTTGGGGTTCTGGAATATGGCCGATTGACTACTCTTGGGTCCTAGGCCAGAGGGTGAGGGCCTTCGGTGGAGGTCTTTCTAAGGGGTCCTAGCCCGTATTGACTCAAATTTCGGAGAAAACCACGGAAAACTCCGAACGGCTAGGCCAACGAGCGCGACCTGGGATCGAACCCGGCACCTCACTTCTACCATCTTTGAGCGCAGAACCGCTCGACCGCTGGTGGGCGTATCTCAATAAGGATGGATTGGATTTGGGAGTGAGGCCAATTGACTGTTGTAGGTCCTAGACCTGAAGAAAGTGCTCTCCGGGGTCGTTCTAAGGGGTCCTAGCCCATATTCACGCAAATTTCGGAGAAAACTACGGAAAATTCCGAAAGGCTAGGTTGACAAGCGTGACCTGGGATCGAACACGGCATCTCACGTCTACCAGATTTGAGCGCAGAACCACTCAGCTGCTCGAGGGAGAATCTCAAAAATGAATTCAGCGATTTTCTTCAAAATTGCTGTATAAAACCGCCTTTTATATGTCTGCATATACATTAGTTTTTTTTTTTTTTTTTTTTTTTTTTTTGTGAAAATTTATAGCTTTTTTGTACAAGTAGGTTAATTTTAAACTTCGCTTTCGCTAGTTTGTTTCTCTCTTTATTTACTGCATTTTGAAATACACAGAAAATGTACTGGAAATCTATTTTTTATTTACTAAACAGTAATATTTAAAAAATATAAGCAATAAAAGGTATACATATCACCTCATCCTTGTAACTAACGAAAATTTAGTGAAGTAACATTTTAGTATATCGTTGGTTCATAGAATGAGAAAAGAGATTAAAACCTTAAAATTTGAAAAAAAAACATTATGCATTTTTTTATTCTTCATATTTTATCAAATATCAATGGTAGATTCTTGAAGTGTTATATATGTAAATTAATTATAACACACGTAAAAATCGTGAATAATGTCAATCAAAAACAGTAGCAGTGCTTTATAAAATTCCTTTCTTGAACAAAAACGGCTACATATAACTAACATCTAGCGGCATGTAGTGAGATTGAAGTAAGGTATTATATATATATTCTATTTTAATAAGTACCTTCGAGATTTCTTTTGTGAAATCAATTTTATACACTTTTAAATCTAATTTTACTGTAAAGTACTGTCAATAGAAAAAAAAAAGTTAAAGAACGGCTCTACGAATTTTCTTCATATTCGTGATATTAAGTTCCTTGTAGATTTTCTGTCGTGTACAATAATTTGTTTCGTGTAAATGGGATCGAAAGTCTGTCTCAAAGATCAATTGCTAGGCGTCTGATTGCTTAAGCCAATTTTATGTTTCTATTCTTCCCACTACTTTAAAAAATCTGGAGTGACTCCACTCGACTTTCCGAACATTGAGTAATTAACAGTTTTATAGATAAAGTAAAGAAAGAGGAGTTGTTAATCCAACAAAAGAGAGAAAATCATAATAGAGTGTTTGAGTATTTTTCTCCATATATCACAAGATGTTTTATTTAAAGCTAATGAACTTTGAGCCCATAGATCATAATGATAAAAAATTTTTCGTTGTGTCCCTGTAAACATCTATAAATGCTTGATTCACCAAAATGCTTATAGTTAGTGCAACAGTTATTTATAATATTCATATAAATTTTCAGCTCAATTGAATAAGGCGTTTAGATGCTAACGCACTTTTAAAAATTTGGTCCCATTGGCCATAATGATAAAAAAATTTTATTTGTGTCCCTGTAAAAAACCTGTAAGTGCTAAATTCACCAAAATCTATACCGTTGGTGGAACTGTGACCTATAACATGTGTACAAATGTTTTGCTCAGATTAATGAGGCGTTTAGGCGCTATCACACTTTTAAAAATTTGGCCCCATAGGCCATAATGATAAACAATTTTTCTTTGTATCCCTGTAAAAAAACTATAAGAGCTAGATTCTCCAAAATCTATACAGATTGAGTATTTCTGACTTATAATATGTGTATAAATTGTTTGCTCAATTGAATAAGGCGTTTAGATGCTATCGTAATTTTAAGATTTTGGTCCCATAGACCATAATGATAAAGAATTTTTCT
Source organism: Salticus scenicus (assembly GCA_963930645.1). Taxonomy (NCBI): domain Eukaryota; kingdom Metazoa; phylum Arthropoda; class Arachnida; order Araneae; family Salticidae; genus Salticus; species Salticus scenicus. Next base: position 135,664,211 of record OZ005656.1, on the reverse strand, counting down.
TTGTGTCCCTGTAAAAAAACTATAAGTGCTAGATTCATCAAAAACAATAGGGTTCGTGATACGGTGACTTGTAACATGCGTACCAACTTACAGCTCATTCAAGCAAAGCGTTTAGGCGCTAACGTGTTCACTCACACACATACATACATACATCATCGTAAAAATAGTGAATACGGACTCAGGGGACCTCGAAACGAATAGAAACATCAAAATCTCAAATTCGGATTTTTGACATGATTACAATACTTTCATCACTATAGTGTTTGGAAAGTAAAAAGGATTTATAATCCGTGTATTAGTGGATAATCACGGTATCTGTTATTACCAGAGATTTCACGAGTTGATAAATATCAGAATACTAAGAAAGGCTATCCCTTATTCCGCAGTTTAATATTTTTGAGGAAGAAAAAAAATTCTGTGGAAAATTCAAGGAGGATTTTTTTTTTTTTTTAAGGATGGGGGACTATTAGTTTCAATCTACGGATTTTTACCATACCAGTTTTACGACAGCTGAGCATTTATCGAAAATATAATTGAATAATTTGAAAACGATATTATAGTTTGAAGGAAAAAAAAAAAAATAATAATAATAGTCTTCTTCGGCGCCAAATTTTAAATTTTGACAAGGGAAAAGCTGTTCTTTCCCCTTAAATTTCTCTGAAAGATGTATGTAAATATTCGGATCAACTTTAGTAAAGAACTTTTGGTGACTTTTGCTATTTTGTCGCCGAAACTGTCTCGGCATTTTAATTTTTATTTACTATTATTATTATTATTATTTTCTTTCACGATAGAATTAATTTTTATTTTATTAAATGTATATATAACTTTGATTTATCTTAAAATTAGTTTATTACCATTCGTTTGTTATACTCTTTATTCGTATTTGACCGGACCGGTAAAAGCTGTAATCCCTTTTGTCCTTGACCAGTATTGCAGTGAATACCTACCATTCTAGTACAGCTGTCAGTTGCTTGTCCAGCAACTGCAGTGCGAAGGATTAGGAAAGTTCAAGAATTATCAATGAATGAAATTAAAGGGCCACTGCAACAAAGAAGAGTGAAATAAAAGAGCCACTCTGGGAAAGAAGAGACAGAGAAAAGCTAGTTTTAGAGTATTCGCTAAGAGTAAAAAAAAAAAAAAAACACCTGCTCTCAGTCTTAAAGTTTAAGCTTGAACTAAATCACCTTTTCTAATTTCCAATCTATATTAAAATGTCTTATATTGTATATTAAAATGTCGAGACGTAAAAGGTATCTTACGCAAGATGAAATTGAAAAACTTTTAATTGAGTTAGAGGATGAAGATTTTGATGATTCAGATTAAGAATGTGATGTGGAAAATAATGATGAGATAGAAGATAATGATTTGTAAATTTCAATAAATTCCTTGGATGAGCCTGATAATGAAGTTTCAGAAATAGGGGATGAAATTAAATGGGGCAAAAGCAAGACGTCTTGCTTTTGCCTCCAAGGCAGTAGCACGTGTTTGCACCTGATGAAGAAAGGCTACGTCCTTTCGAAACCGGTTGTGCTGACTTAAAATTTATGGTGTGTGAAGAAGTTTTAATTTCTTTCTAATTATTAAATGAATAATAAGATTTATTTTGCATTAGTTTCATTAACTGTAAACTATCAAATAAAATTACGAATTTCATTTTTTAATCGGTCACCAATCCCTTCCTCATGGTTTCGTCTTCGGTCATGATATGCAACATACGACTGGTTTCAGTGCTATTAGTTGAAGTATATAATAATCTATGGATATTAAATTATTTCGTTTTCACTAAATCTGACAAATTTACAATATTAAAAGAGTTTTAATGAGTTTCTCCCGAATTTTATCATTTCATTCCTTTCTAATCTTGTACTATTGACATATATTTTTATTATTCCTCACCTTGTTTTTTACAGAGATGAATTTGAATACCCAAATTTTCCTAGAATAATTTTCGGAAAATATATCAATAGATATCAGCAATTAATGAAGTTTAAAATTACTATAGAAAATAGTGGTATCCAATTTTTTCCCTTTGCGAGAATTTTGTATCTCACATATGTTTATTTTAAAATACATAATTCGAGCCCAATAGAGAATCTAGATTTTTTTTTTTTTTTTTTCTACATAGAAGTTTTTATAACAAATTCCTTATTTGCACGTAAACATACTTTTAGAATTTATACGCTTTGATTATTATTCTTTTATCTATCTATCTATCTATATATATATAAATAATAATAAAAAAAGTCAGCATTTTGACTATATAAAAAATCAACATTTAAACAACATTTTATAAAATTTTCATTGAAAATATTGGAATATTCAGCGGGTGGGTCTTAGTTTTCGAATACATTTAGAAAAGCGATTGAGACTATTTCTCAAAAACTAATGTAACAATCTTATTGAATTATTAAACACTTCTTCCAAGTAGAATTGAGTCATTTAAATTCTGCTTTTTCATATGCTCAAAATATTGAATAACATTTTTTATTTCTTATATATGCTCTTATTTTACTTTATTTTATTTTACTTCATTAGCCTTTGAAACACATGCAAGGTCATAAATGATTCATTAATACAAGATGTTTAACACATAATTATAAAGCAGGTGTAATTATCATGTTGGCAAGTTTAATATTTTAACAAGTTAGTATATTTTTTTCTTTTTTTTAGTCATGGAATTTTACAAATAATTTTTAAGTATATAATATATATATTTTTTTTTGTGAATTTTCCACTTTTAATGAAACTTATATAAAATGTTTAAATGTTGTTTTATATGCTCAAAATTTTGAGAAAAGAAAAAAAAAAAAGTTTTTTTCTTTCTTTCTTTTAAGCCTTTGAAAACCATGTAACCTCTTAACATAATAAAATGTATAAATAAATAATAATTAGTACTTGATATTACAGAAATAATTATTTAGTCATGCGTAACATTGTTCAGTTTTTATTTTGTAATATTTTTATTAAAAGCTTCAACACTTCTTTTTAAAAGTATTATATTTAAAGTAATAAATCTCAGAAAAATTCTTCCAAATACAGTTTACATAGAATTTAAATAAATCTTTCGTTTTCATTTCTCCTTCTTTTACTTTTTCTTTTTTTAAATTAGATAATTTTAAGCACATTTACAATTAAAGATCAGGACTATCGATTAATATTATTTCGCTAGTAATTCCGTATATTTCAAATTAAACATGAAACATTATATTGTCAACAGAATAAAATCCCTTTTTAAATAAACATTCATAAACACAATGTAAAAAGATTCGTTCAGAAATCAACAAGTTTTTTCCCTACAAGAGAGTGCAATGGAGATTTTAGTGTGAAGGTTTTCCCTTTAAAGGGAAATCGTTTAGTAGAAGATATCACTTTGCTATATGGGTCGGACGGGACTTTCTACAGCCATTGTTAACACCGAGAGGCTTGAAGATAAAACACGCCGACAGGGGGGGACATCTGTCGTCTTACTGCCGTCTTTATGAACACTATCTGGTCAGAATCTGCCGTCGTGTAAAGGTTAAGTTACTCTAAGACACACAGACGAAGCTCAAACGTTAAAAAAATTGACTTCGGAAATCCGGTATACTCAAAACGTGTAAATATGAATAATAATAATAATAAAAAAAAAAAAAAACATGTGACCAATATTTACCTTAAAAACATACATTATTTATCATATGTGTATGAGGAATTCGTTTCAGCACTTGAGCATCTTTCCGGACACGGTAAAATATTATAGTAAAGCACTTTCACTAACAATAAAAAAAGAATGTTATTGCTTAAATATTTGCCGCCCTCTATAAGTTTTAAAGATTTGGTTCAAACCACATGATTCACCAAAACATAATGCTTTAGTAAAGATACACGTCACAACCTGAAATACACTTCAACCAATTTTAAACTATTCTCCCACTATAATGTAGTCTTTTGTGTAGCCCTGCAAACGAACAGTTAATGATATCCTTACCATAATCTGCCTGAGACATGCTTTTACGCATATAAAAAATATAAATTAATTTTATTTCGTTTATTGCAGTATATGGACGTTAAACTCTACTTACCTGGAATTTCTCCCATAGACGTAATGTATATGAATTTTCTTGGGTGTCCCTGCACACGAACCATTTTCACAGACACACAGACGTACACACACCTCAAATCGTATAAATATAACAACAATTCAATTTCGAAAATCTGACCCCCAAACAATGCTTTCTCTACGTTATGGGTAAGAGAAAGTAAAGAGAATATATATATATATATATGCATTTTATATTAACTAAACAAATTTCTGAATTAGCATTTCATTAAAACTTTCTGGGATGAAAGCTTAAATTCCTTTTAAATCTACTTTGTTTCTCTGAGACTGTAGTAGTTTGGGTAATTTAGTAAACGAAACTATATTATTACGGATTCTCTACATTTATTATGAAACAAATGGGATCGCAAAGTTTATTTAACATTTCGAAGCAGTTTTCCAATAATTAAAGTAAAGAAAACTATTACTTTTTTACAGAAAGAATTTACAAAGAGATTTATTTGGGAGCATTAGTAACTAACAAATGTCTCATTAGTGAGTTTCTAAATTACATTTTGTTATCATTCACATTGTTTCAAATTAATTAAATATTTTTTGTTAATGATAAGCAATTCAAAATCTGTGAAAGGTTTTTGTTATTATTAATACTGTTATTATTATTATTAATCCATTAAGTACTTTGGCTTACATCGGTTAGGAATATATATATATATATATATATATATATATGAAAACTATTACTTTTTTTATAGAAAGAGTTCACAAAGAGATTTATTTGGGGGCATTATTAACCAAGAAAATTCTCGTTCGTGAGTGACTAAATTTCATTTTGTTCTCATTGAAGTTATTTAAAATTAATTCAATATATCTTATTATTTATAGCGAATTCAAAATCTATGAAAGTTTTTTTTATACTTTTTTTTTATATTATTATTATTATTAATTTATTAAGTACTTTATTTATTATAGCAAATTCAAAATCTATGAAAGTTTTTTTTTTTTTTTTTTTTTTTTTAATTACTTTTTTTAATAATAATATTATTATTATTAATTCATTCAGTACTTTGGCATACATCGGTTAGAAAAAAAAAAGAAATCTATTACATTTGTATTGAAATAATTTACAACGATACTTATTTGGGAGCATTATTAACCATAAAATGGATCATTAATGAGTTTCTAAATTTCATTTTGTTCTCATTCACGTTGTTAAAAATAAATTCAACCTTTATATATATATATATATATATATATATATATATATATATATTAATTATAGCAATTTCAAAGCCTATGAAAGGTTTGTATTATTATTAATATTGTTATTGATATTATTATTAGTAGTAATTCATCAAGTACTTTAGCATACATAGGTTAGAAAAGAAAATAGTTATAGTGTTATATTTTTATTTCATGCATAAAAATAAATAAGCAAATATATATATATATATATGTATATATATATATATATATATATATATATGTAACACTGTTTTACTATGTATTTATAAAGAAATCTTTTCAAAATAACAGACGTCGAAATATCAACGAAAAACACGGACTGCTGAAATGCGTGAATCCTAAAATGTATATATTACATGAGATACATTTTTGGAAGAGTGGAGATTACAAATATTACACCGCTCTTAAAAAAAAAAAATAATAATAATAATAATAATAATAATAATAATAATAATAATAATAATCGAGATCTCATACCATTCTTGCTGATTCAAAATGCCTTCATGAATCCGAATGTAATTCCCGTTTAGTCCTGTCACCCACCATTTTGTAGATACTCTCCCTCAATTTATATCCCTGTTTGATAATTTTTTGACCATGAATTAGATTTGAAGAATTAAAAATAATAAATTTAACGCCTAAAATCATAAAAGTACAAAGTTTAAAAAATATCATTAATAACATATTAAATATGTATATATAAAATATGTAATGCATAATCTCAGTGGCAAATCCACCGCTTCCCCCCCCCCAAAAAAAAAAAAAAAAAAAAAAAAAGAAATTGTTCATCTTGTCGTAGAAGTCCATGTTTTAGAATTTTTAAACTCTGTAGCGCCTCAGAAGATATTTAACTATTGAAATAATCCTCCACCATCCTAAAAACCAAATTTACAGCCGCAAAATCACAAAAAAATTATAAAAATAGAGGACATTCCTAAAAAACCGGTGGGGGATAATGCAGAATGGCCGTCATAATCCGACTCAGGATGCCATTTTACATAAGAATATGCTGAAATGGTGTCATGGGCAAATTTCATGTCAAACAGTGTTATTCATTAAAAATCTTCTATGATAATATGTATAATATGAAAATATTTTATCAATTATTTCGGGGTAGTTGTTGGACATTTATATTGTTAAAATACAGAAATTTTGAGCTGAATAAGGTTTACGATATGAGTCACGAAGAGATCAGACGAAAATGCCTGAAACGCATTTTTTAAGTATTTTTCGACTTTTTTATGATATAGAAAATTTCTACTGACTGGCTTCAAATACTTTGGAGTTTGGAAGCACTTGTGACCAAATGAACGAGCATTCCTTTTCGTAAATTATGAGTAAATAACGGGGTTAGAAAATCAGGAATCGAAATGTCTATTAACCTTCATGCTACAAAGAGGTCAATTTTGACCCCAAAGCGTATTCGACGTATCATTATATTTAAAGTACTTAACATAAAATTCCGGAAATAATGGACCTGTCCATTTAGACATAAACTTATTCGGCATGTATAAATCGTTTAACTTCATAAAACATATTATTTTTATAGTTATCAATAAAAATATTACAAAATAAGCTTAAAAACATTAAGATATATATATATATATATATATATTATACTTAAAAAATTATTTTATGATAAAAAATATTGCCATATAAAATCAATAGTTAAAAAAAGGATTAAAAATTTTGATATATATATATACATTATTATTAGTTTTTATACACTTAAGCTTATTTCGCAAATATATATATATATATATTTAATGGAGTAATTAAGAAATGAAAAATCAGGTTTTAGACTATTTTCTTGAAAAAATTGTTATTTTTAATTTTTCTAAAGTTATAATTTTTTATATTTAGTACATTATAACTTTCAAAATAAATATTTTAGAAAAGCTAAAACATGAATAGATTTTGTAAAATTCACAAACGTAATATTTCTTCTTAAGCAGATATTATTTGTAATTAATATGCTATTTTATTTTCTTGAACAACATTTAATTTTGATAAAGTAAGTTAATAAAACACTCCTTTAAATATTTGTTGTTGACAAAAAGGAAAACTATTTGTCTTACCTTCTTAGATGAAAGTTCACTAGTTTGATAAATTGTTAATTCGTGTTTAATTGGAGATCGAGAGAGTTTTAAAATGATCTTACTTTCAAGTTTAACTTCATTTGTTTAAAGTTAATAAAATTTATAGATTAAAAAAGAGAATCTACACGAAACTGGATTAATGCTGAAAGGAGAATGCTATTTAAAAACAAAATTAGCATTTCATTTAAGAATGGTGAGTGTTTGAAATAATATTTGAAATTATAGAGTGAACTAATTTATGTACAAATAATAACATTCTGAAACTATATAAAATTTAATATATGTATATATCATATAGTTTTTTAATTGTTCATCAAATTCTGTAATTAAAATAATGGTCATATATACTTTTTTTTATGCCAAATACTACGAACAATACTAAAATGTAATACAGAAACGCCTACATTTCAAAGCAAACAATGAGAAATTACGACATAGAAAATTCAGTTTGACGTGAAATTGCATATAATCGTAGGTTACTATAGTTGAAACAATATAATAAAGCAGTAGCCACACAGCCTTGAGAAAAAATAACTTTAATTTTTTATAACTGCTTAGGTTAAATTTATTTTGCTGGAGATTCAATGCTCCAGCGGCGTGCGGCAAACGTTCATGGCTGATATCTGTATATCTTAGGATCGATTCAACCTAAGGGTAACTTTCTTGAAATTCCTTTATTTTAGTAATATAAAAGTGGACCGAAATTTAAGAATAGATTCAGATTTACAATTTAAATCTTGGATTCAGTATTCTTTTCGTGTTTTATTGATTTTATGTTACGTAGAAACTTTTGAATCGTGAATATTAGAGAGAAACTAAAATTTCATTTCGTACACATAAAGAGAAAAATGAAGAAATGTTAACTATCGGAAAAGTCTGGTGATTAATATTTAAAGAAAATATCATATTTGCAGTTGTATAACCCTTACCCACCCAATCCTCTATCTACTTATTCTTTATAAATAAAAATAAATCCTTTAAAGTGTCAGTTACTATTATTATATATTGTTTTTAATTTCCACTACTGGTAAAAGACATATTATTTGTTGTGTGCTTCATTATTATACAATGTTTTGTGAAAATATTATCCTTTTATAAATGTAGGTTTTAAGAATTGTTGATAAATCATTATACAGTGATGAATTAAAATCAAGATTAAAGGATGTTCTAGGATATTTTGAATATTTACTAAACAGAAAAGGCCAGAAAGTTTTAATTGCATAGGAATCTTGAACTGAAATTTCTCAAGATGCTACGTCAGTTAGAGAAGATCTTATTTAATTTGTTTCGATTTTAATTATATATCTATGTATGCAGTTATAATAATTAATACTTCAATATATTTTTTATTTTATTTTATTTTAAAAACAAATTTCATCTTTGTTTTATGGGTAAAAAAAAGTAATAGAAATAAAATTAAAGAAATAGTTGCACAAATAATGAATTTAAAAAATGTCTTAGATAGAATCGAAAAGAAGACCTCCAGATTGCAATCATGGATGCTACTAAGTGCGTACTAACGCGACAACTTACAGGTAAAAAAATAAAAAATAATAATCAATCAAAAAAAAAAAAAAAAAGAAATTACTGAAATTTTAAAGGATTTTTTTCAAGATTGTTTGGCTATTGCACGCTTCTGCTTTTATGTGTTTTTTCCTTCATGGTATACTATAATTCTGTGCAATTTCGTCTCGAACTGAATTCTTCTTTACGTAACAAAATGTAATGAATTTTCCTCGTACTTGACCACTCTTTAAAACGTGATAATAAAGTACATGTTTTGCATTAATGATAATAGATTGCATCCAAATAGATGTTATCCATGGTATTAAACGGTATATAGAAATTGTTTAAATCAGTACACAAATGTATAAGTTAAATTTGTTCATTTATTTCTATTAGCCAATTATTACTAATTAAAACCTTAAACCCTACATTAACAACAACCATATGAATAAAAAAAAATAACGACTATTTATGCATTTACATTTTAAGTATGCTAAAAAATTTATATATATATATATATGTATATATATATATATATATATATATATACATATATATATACATATATATGTGTGTGTGTGTGTAACATTATAAGTTTTCACACTATGAAATGTACTTTGGTTGTTTCCGAAGTAATTTAACCCAATTAAAATAAGGTAAAAACACGAATAGTTTAATGATATGTTAAACAACACAGTAAGGAATTATCACATGCGACACTCATTGTTATGATATTTTTAAAGATTGAATTGATGAAAAAATCAGGAAATTGCAGCACCAAAAAGTGATGTACACAACATTTCAATAAATGACTGGCCACTTTCAATTTCAGATATTTTGTCAAATATTTCTGAGAAGTATTGACAAATGTTCGTGGAACTTCAAAAGTGTAAACGACATGTTACACCTCATTTGAAAGATAGTTTTGCCCCGAAAGCAAAGGGGAACCAGAAAAAATAACTAAATATAAAAATGTTTAGGATAGACTTTAAATGAGTTCTGGTTTTAGTATGTGATTACCAGGCATTTTCTGGCTATCTACATAAATGTTTGAGAGATTACCATGTTTATGAACGTAAATGTAATGGTATATATATATAACATTGTTTTAGTTATAACACACATGATATTAAACCCAGTGCAAAGGAATTTTTAGAAAACTTGACGTACTAATTTAGACACAGTGTACTGCAATTAGAATAAAAAAAAAAATATTATATATATACATTTTAGCTTTTAAAATCAGTTTGAATTTTGTTTCTATCTTGCTTAGAACTTGAGTTACAGGTATTTTAATATTAGTCACCTGCCAGTTTTGAAACCGGAAGTGACCCGATATGACCCGTAAATGTTTGTTTACATAAATTTTTGACTCAATATAAGCATCAAAATGTGTTACTGAATATAAAATTAATTTCAAAACGAATATAACAGGTAAAATCTTGTTTTAAAATCAGTTTTCTACTTTTTCTCAAAATGAGATTTTTAGCATTTTGCTTTATCCCAAAACATCATAACTCCAGTTGAAACGTTATGAAACTTTGACAAAATACTGTAGAGGGGATGTTTTAGGAATTGAACTACGACAATGAACCTAGCTAAATTATTATTATTATTATTATTATTTATGATTTTTTCAGCAGATAAAAATGTTATCTTCTCTAAAATATTAAATAACATGGTTATAGTTTTCAGAATAGTTCACTCCCTTACGGACCTTTCAATAATCCAAATAAAATTTACAGAATAAAAATACCTTTATTTAAATTTCACTTAGGATGTTTTATAAAAGTGCTTTTTTTCGCAAATTTTATGCATATTTTGAGCCTAAACATCAAAGTATTTTTAAATTTGCATTTTTTTTTAGGTTATTCACTGATTTTTTCTATATTCTATCATATAATGCACATAAATAGGCAAATTTTCCATTATTAAAAAAAAATAACCTCCGACTCTAAGCAGGCATCTTAACATGTTTTTATTCTTACAATTTAATAGCCAAAATTATTAAGGTATGTATATAAAAAAACAGACAAATATCCTGCAAATTCAAAAACACCATTTGCATGAGAATAAATTGAATTGTAGTTCCTCTAAAAATAAAAGTATTATAAGGTGATTTATAAATATTTAATTACAATTAACAATATTTTTTTGCTTCGCTAACTATTTTCACTATATTTAAATGAATAATTAAAAAAAATCATTAATCTCTATAAATTTAAATCACTTTATAAATGAATAAAAAAAAATTCATAAACTTCGTTTAAAACGCCTATCGGGTCCCCGCTGCCTTCGAAAAAATCGTTTCCACTTTTCTTTATAAATTTCGAATCCTCACTGCTTGTATTTGTGCCTTAACCGGACATTTAATTTAAGTGCAAACTGAATGATCAGTCTCATTGCTGTTATTCAAGTGACAGCATATGAAAGAAACGATTTCCCCAACTGCAAAATTTTCAAGTAGTTGTAAAACAATAACACAAATTTCGAAAATCTGTTTTTGGTGTGCATCAAAAGAAATGAAAATGAAACTTCATGCAAAATTCTGTAGCTCTGGGATTAACTTTTTGCCTAAAAAGCGACCGAAACACACTAAGTTTAACTTTGAATTTTTGTTAACTTCTCGTCACGCATAACATTTAGGATACTGGAAAGACAGAGAAAAGTTTTTTTTTTTTTTTTTTTTTTTTTTTTTTTCCCATCAGTTAGCGCATTTTCTATTAACTGTCTGCGAAATGTAACACATTTACCCTAGGAGGATGAAACCCATGACCCTTGCGTTATTAGCACCACGCTTTTAGGAACTGAGCTAATGGGCAACGGAATGACTTTTTACGTTTACCTTTCTATCTTCAGAAACAAACACTTCAGAAATTTATTCCTTTTAAATTAATTAAAAAACTAATTAAAAATTCTATAAGTGGGATTCGCAGTGCATCAGGAGAGTTGAAAATGGACCTTCAGGCAAAATTCTGTAACTCAGCGATCAACTGTTTTATTACAAAGGAAACAAAAACCTTAAAGTTAAAATTCGTACTTTTGTCACTTTCTAGTCATCAGGATACTATAAAGAGACTAAAAGGTTTTCTTTATCAGTTGACATTTTTTTTTCTAAGGTGCTTGTACCCAATATGGACAATGCTCTCAATATGAACATCCATAATATCTTTAAAAGTAACAAATTTGATCGAAATATGGCGTGAAAAAAAAAAAAATAAAATAAAATAAATAAAATAAATAAACAGTTGAAAAGATAATTTAGCCTGTAAAGTGCAAAAACGTGCGCTCTTCGCCATTTTGAAGGAAACTTGTTTTTTCGTTGTGTGCTGATCGTAATTACAGGTAAGTTTAAATTCTTATTAGATATGGTAAAATCACTTTAAATATTGAAAAGTGGAGTGTTTTAGAGAGCTGATAAAACATGTTTTCGATTGCTATTGCATACATTGCTTAAAAATGTTTCTTTGTTTATTTATTACAAGATTGAGTAAAACTACGCACGATTCCTAATATGGGCACCATATTTCCACATTGGAAGTACAGCAAGTAAATCTTCAGATTCACAAATTTGTAAAATACCTGTTGAACGTTATTTTATTTAGCTAATTCATAATAAATTAATGTTTATATATATATATTTAATCTTAAATATAGTACCCTTACATTACATTACGAATCAAGAGTGGAAGTACACCTTTTTTGCAGGTTTGTCATTCATTTCTTGAAGGACTTTAATTTCTGAACTGTTGCTTAAAATTTTTGTTTTCAATTGCTAAAACGTTTCAAATCAGATGCTGAAATGGTAATGTAAATAATTTGCATCGAGAAATTTTAATTTTTAAAGTTAGGTGGGACCTGAGGGGGGGGGGGAAGGGGCAAAACGTTAAAAAAAAATAAAATAAGAGAAAATAAAGTTGCCCAAATTGCCTGTGAATAAATTGTCAATTTTTTTCCTTCTTACGTGATCACTTTTTTTTTTTTTTTTTTCATTTTTTAAAGATTTAATGGTGCCGAAAAAAAGAGGCAAATGGACAGAGGAAAAATTGCAGAATACAATTCGAGCCGTACACAGTGGGACATCATTTGCCAGTGCAGCTAAAGCAGCAGGTATTCCAAGGACTAATCTCATGAGAATTTTCAAGACTGTCCAGGTGAATGATCAAATCCGAAAGACAAAGTTGGGCCGCAAATTCATACTCACAGAAGAGCAGCTAGCTGAACTTTGCTCAATAATATTTAGACTAGCAGACGTTGGCATGCCAATTCCTGGTAGATTACTACGAAGAAGTATTTTCATTTATGCTGAGAAGGTGGGTATGAAGCATAATTTCAGCCAAGCAACACACATGGCTGGAAGGAAGTAGTTGGCAGCTTTCTTGAAAAACAACCTACTTGTTACTAAAAGGAAGTCTCAGAACCTCAATACATGGAGAGCCCAAAAGCTGAACCTGGCAATTGTTTCTGATCATTTTGAGAAACTGCAAGCGTGCTTGGAAGAAATGGATATTCTAAACCAACCGCAGCACATTTAAAACATGGATGAAAAAGGGTTCCGGCTTACTCCACAACCACCAGAATGTTCTTGCACGAAAAGGGGCAAAAAGGGTTCATTTTATTGCACCAGAGCATGCAGAAAATGTAACAATTGTTTCATGCTGTAATGCCCTCGTCCACAGCATTCCTCCAAGGGTGCTTTCCAGAGGAAAGGTGATGAAACAAGAATGGAAAGATAACATGCCTCCAGGAACAGAAGTTATGATGACCCCTAAAAGCAGCATGACTACTGAGGTATTCTGCACTTGGATGGAACATTTCGCAAAGTTCAAAACTGAAGGCGACACTCTTCTTGTTTTTGATTGAACCAATTCTCATTTGGATGCAGAAATCGTGACAAAGGCAGATGAGCACAATGTAACATTCTACTACCTGCCCAGCAACATGACTCGTGAATTGCAGTCCTTGGGCAAAGCTGTTTTTAAAGGTTTTGAATCGTACTGGGATGATGAAGTATTGCTCCATTTCACTCGTCACCCTGATAGACAAATCACTCGACATAGATATGGGGAAATCTTTAGGAAGGTTTGGAATCGTTCGATGACTCTGTCGAACATAACTTCAGTTTTCCAGCAACTGGAATTTTTCCTTTCGATTCAACTATAATTCCAGATGAAGCCTTCACGCCTAGTGACATTACTGCAATTCCGGAACCAGCAATAGAAAATGAAGCAAATGCATCAAATTTGGAAACTGCAACAGATGTTGAACCTCCTGTTATTGACCCACCTTAATCACCTGTCAGATCATTTTCCAAGGTAAATTCTTTCACCAGCGTGTTATCGACTCCAACTGTAAGAAGGAAGAAAACACATCGTCGCCAGGCGATAAACTAAAAAGGCATCAAAGTGGTAAAATCCTTGTTCAACAAGATGCCATCTGAAAAATCCTCCAAGAAACCTCCTCCAAGAAAAAATCCTCCAAAAAGCCCTTACAGAAAAATCAAAAGAAGCCTCTCCTCAGTACAGTACCTTTTGGCGAAATCGGAGGTACGAGCGGTATCACTTCCTCAACAAAGGAGAGCTAGTACTGCTTCTTATGCAGTATTGGTGCTTTTGCAGACATGCGACCATGCATCGAATGCAGCAGATATGTCCATGAAGACAGTGTGGGACTTATCGCTCATGATAAAGAAGTTTTTATTTGTCCATCCTGTGAGGACTGAATAATAATAGATGTAAATTCTGCAGACAGATGCAATAAAGCTAAGCAAAAGAAACTATGTTATTTCATAATATTTTGTAGTAACTGAGGTGATTTGTATGGGTCTTCAAAGAGCCACAATTAAAAATGACCCCCTCTTATAAACTGTTTTGAAGATATTTACTGCCCCCTCCCCTTCAATACTTTAAGATATATTTTTTTTATCCCCTCTTGTCTAAAATTCCTTGTAAGTGTGACTCTTCCATACACCCTGTGTATTAGGTCAATAAGGAGCCACCTGTCCCTAAAATGGACATGCATGTCCATAATAGGGACAGGTGGTTTCTTATATGGACACTTGTAAACATTTTTTTTATCATTTAAATTAAACCAAAATAATTACAAGGTCACTAATTTTAATAATGATAGTCCGCATTCCAGGGATAGTGGTCATACATTTTTTTGAGTCCTATTACGTGTACACGGCGGTGAAAACAAGATATCTCCCTTAGGTGTCCATATTGGGTACAGGTACCTTATTAAATATCTACAAAAAGAAACACATTGGTTGGTTGGTTGGTTGGTTGGGTTTAACGTCGCACTAGTCCTGCGCAGATGGGCAATTGGCGACGGTCTGGGATACACCCCTAGAGGTGGTCCGGAGACATGCCATCACAATTTTGATCCTCCACGGAAGGGATGGCTCTCCCGCTTCGGTGACCCCCAGAGGTATAATTTTTGATGGGAACATGGAGGACATTGCGGCCACGACAGATTTTACGTGCACCAGCCACCATTAGTGTACACGACGGTCTTTGGCCGGCTCGAGTACCGAACCCGCAATCTTCCAATTGCGAGGTCGGCGCTCTACCGACTGGGCTACCGCGGCCCAGAAACACATTGGATTTCAGAGAATTAAACCCACGGTCCTCGCGTTATTAATATCACGTTCTAACTAACTGAGCTAATAGACCACGGAATTACTTTTCACATTTACCGCTTTCATTTTTTTGAAAAATCTTTTCATACATTTATGTATTATAATATAACTAGAAAACTAATTATATTTTTTTTATTGTACCTCAAGGTGTTTCAGGAGTGGAAAATCTCTGTAACTCTGCTTCAGGCGTTTGATTCAGAGAGATGGACATATACTATACACTCATCCTCTTGCATAAGCAGGGATCAAGAAATACTATATTACCGTTGATCGAACAAAAATAAAAATGTAAGTGAATTCTTTCATAGTTTATTTATTTATTTATTTTTAGAGGAATTAGCTATCCGTTACGTCGGCGTATTGTACAAATAATGTTTATACAGCAGCATACATTGGTGGTTTTCGAAGAGGGAAGTGATGTGGTTATGAGGCTTATGTTGGTCCAGAACATACAGATGCGAGATCACTTTCGAATTTATTCTGCACTTTTTCTTCCAATAATGGAGTATATGAATTTCCAACCTGATTTGCTCGGATCATTATTGTCTGCTCTTCTTCCTTGACAATTCTGCATAGAAGGAACTCCAAATCTGGTTATTTCTCCATAACTGTCATAGGTACTAAGTTTGGCATTTTTTGTAGACTTGAATGACAAAATCTCTATAAATTTATATGCTAGCTTTTGCCTCACCACTTAAAGAAATCTAAAGTCTTTGCTTTTTTTTTATTAGCAGTTTTTGGTAAATATCTTTGAAAATGTCTTCCATTATACTTTCACTTATGTGATACTTTCACTTATGCAGACACCTGAGGGTTAAACTTTTTTATTAACTTCCTTATGTCCCAAGACATACTGAATATAGTAGTGTGTAGTCTCTCTTGATCATTGAGCTTCAGATTTTTTCTCAAGCCTCCTCGTGTGTTTTTCAGGATCTCCATGCATTATTACTTAGCAAGCTTTCGTAATATTTTTTCTTTTTCGGTTTTATAATTTATATACCAGTGTTTAAACAGTATCATAGAGAAGAAATAACTATTAACTAGGATCATAGTGTAGCCCTAATTTTCGAATCTAGCCAATCACTCGTATAGTTGAGCCATTTACTAAGGTCCTTTTCAGCTTACCTTCGGAAGATTGATTGCTTTATCATATCTTGGTATGTATAAGTCACTATAGCTAGCCTGATTCCTTCTATTATTTTGCTCACTTTTGGAATTTCGGAAAAGATATTAAAAATTTGAGAGGTTTTTCTCTATAAACGTAGGCGTTATCTTTCCTTCACTATGAAATTTACTAGAGGTATATTAATCTATGCCTCAACGAAATCTATGAGAAAATATAAAGATTTAGTAAAAACATTAGTATAATACAAACTGATTTTATTTTTTTCAAAACAATATACAGCAAAGCAAGAGAAAAACAAACAATTTATATACATAATTTATCCAAAGTTGACAGAAGAGTTCCAGATATGTCTCGAATTTTAAATGAATATTAAATTAATACGCAAATAAAATGAATGAACATAAAATAATATATTTTTTTCAGGAGGCAATGTAAATGTTTATAATACATTTTTATGTTGTGATCTTCAGACATTTAATTTAAAACGTGCTTCATTTACAATCTTCTCAAATTCCTAAAATGTGATTATAGATTCGAGATAAATTTATATTCTCTTACATGTATTTCTCAAGGGAAATTAACCTATCTTTATTCTGAATAAATTGACGAAACTTTCACTGATTGCACATATTTTCTATAACGTTAATTTCGAGAGACTTAAAATATCAAGGTTAGGAATCAGTTTTGCGTGCAATTACCGTTTTCGAATTAACAACGCATAATGATTTCTTAATATTTTTCTCTTTCTTATGATAATGAATGTTTACGGCACAGCACACGTTTATATCTGATGATTTGAGAAATTATTTTATTTAAATAAGTGCTGCAAATAACAGGAAAAAAGTGTTTGACTTGTTTAAATTATTTTCATCCTATTAGACAGTTTCTGTATGCTCGTCAGGTATTTTAATTGCTGAAGGCATACATTATAAATAATAAAACCGAAAATGATAAATACTAAATATGAAATGTTTTAAAAAAAATTTTGTCCCCACAAAATATTTATTATTAATTTTTATACAAATTATTTGGTTAAATATTGCCTATTTTATACTTTTTTTCCTTTTTCTTTCTTTCTTTCTTTATTTTTTTACTTTTTTCTGTACTTAATAGAAGAAAGTATTGGTTTCGTAATTTTTTTTATTTCATGTTTTTAATGGATTTAAACGTTTTGAGAGATGTAGGACACGATTTTACCATTTTTAGAAAAATAACTCTTTCTTTCTGTGTGTGCGTGGCAAAATTTTGTGGCAATTGCATCGCTGAAATTATTACATAGAATTTCACACAAGTTCATATGTAGTTGCGCTTTGTCATATTTTAGTACCGGTGAACTTTTTGTGAATATTGTCAAGAAGTGGCGTTGCCATGCCGCTTTTTCTAATTTTATAATATGACGGTATAGGACAAAAGTTCCTATAGGGTAGGTGTCCCAGTGATTGGCATGCTCCAGTAACTGACAGCTATCCTGAAATAATTAATAAATAAGAAAAATAATAAGACCATATATTTTACATATAATAATTTAAACATTTTATTTTTTTATGCCAAATTGGTTTGAGTTTTAGTAACGGCAATTTATATTCAAAATTTTGTACTAAAACGTATTAAAGCAAAGAAACAGCTTGACATTCTGTTTGGCTTGATTTTTACGATGCCAACTTATTCGGTTGGCATTTTTTGACTCCGAGACTAGCAGATCTTTTTAAAATTTCGCTTTTTGACTCCACTTGCAGAAGACGTGATTTTATAGGTCTTCTCCTCTCCCTTTCTGTCTAAATAAGTGCAGCGGAACTTTGTTGTCATCTTTGCATATACAGAGTGATGAAGAACAAAATTGTTATTCTGTGCTAAAGGACATAATTATTCGAACGATACATAAATGAAACTCAGTAAATACGGATTCTGTGCCGTTTATTCAGACGTAAGTTCCTCTACATTATTCTTCTTCCTATGTACGATTCGGCTTTTTCGAAAACAGAACTTGGCTTTAATTTTCTCGGTTATACACATATTTTGAAAAGAATGGTAAAATACGTTGTCGCAAGAAAACGGATATCCTAATCTATAATTACATAAATGCAATTAAGTTTTCTTATATTACAGGGTACATGAGGGCTGAAAATTGTACATCCAAATTAACCCATGTGGGGTAATTGGTGTAACATTTTATTTTTATTTTTTCAATTTATTTCAGTTTAGATTTATTTAAAAATTGTTGTAAACAACTTGCTTAAGACATTTCCTTTGGTCCCTTAGCTTAATTTGGACATTTATTAAGTCAGTACACTAGGCACATCGGTATTACGGAGGCGCACTAGAGTAAAGTAAAGACATTATAGTATGGCAAACGTGAACACCTAGGAAGTTTGTTTTTGAGCTTATACATATTTAAAACATTGTATACCACTGTATTTTTAAATTATTATTTTCTTATAAGTGCATTTATTAACTATTAAATCATAAATGCACTTAGTTTCATCAGTTTTTTTTTTTTTTTTTTTTTTTTTTTTTTTTTTGGAAAAATAGGCTAGTTTTTCCTAATCTGATTCTAAAAAACTTTGTAACTTATAGCAGTGTCAATTATTTAATTAATGTATTTGATGAGGAGGCCTGCACAAAAGAAAAATAGCCAGAATTGGCAGTTTTTTGAAGTATTTATTTATTTTATTTATTTATTTATTAATTAAAGCATGCTTTCTGCCAAGGATTTAATTGTTTTTGGGCAATATTTCATCCCACATTTTTAACAGCAGCCTAAATAGGGCTAACCCACTATGGTATATTTGAGGTACCTTTTTTTTTTTTTTTTTTTTTTTTTTTTTTTTTTAATTTATAAAACCATTGCAGTGAGATACGCTAATGAACGTATCTGCTAAAAAATTGTCGAGAGTATGTGAATCATTTAATAAAAGGAAAACTAAATTTTCCTCTGATTTACCCCATCCTACCCTAATTTTAAGATTATAAATACTTATGTAATACATTATTATAAATTATCTATATCGTCTTATACTTGTCATACTTAAAAACGAATTTCTAAAAATTCCCTAGGTATTTCCAAAATATGGGAGCATAATGGCTAAAATAACTGGTTAGATATATTTGTTAACAAACTTTCTACTTCTGGTGATATCTATAATCACATAACAGCACATGCTTGGTACATATTACAAACCAATACATCAAAAATTGTCATAACCTAAACACGAGTTATGCTTGAAAATTTGTGTTTGCGGCTTTACCAGAAAAGCTTTCGCGAAAACTGCCTGCTGTTAAAGTTGAATACACAGTATGGACTCACAAACTAAAAACGGTCTTCCTAAAATGATTAGTAACATACAATTATATACAATTACTAATTCTTTATTCAAAAGTAATCCTCATTATGTTACTTTTTGTTCAAATACTGTATACATTAACTTATCAATTTTGAAGATAATAGTTAAAAATATTTCTCCACAAAAGAAATATAAGTAGGTTTAATCTTAAAAATAACAGACATTATCAGTTCTCTGGAAATTATATTTAAATAGATTCTTAAAGTTATATATTACTTATAAATATATAAACCTGAAAATGTCAAGACTTCTGTGAAAAATTGGTGAAAACCTCGTATTGGTTTGTTGATGTCTTTAAGAGCAAATTTACAACTTGCAACATGATTTTTTCCTGGGATCATTATCTTCAGCATCGCTTTAAACGAGTTTGTGCACAGAAAAAAAAAATGAAATACAGTGGCTTGTTGTGTCCTTAATGTTTTCGCCTGTGCCTTTCTCGCCTTCTTTATGGCGGGTCGTGTTCCCCAATACGTGCAGTACTACCATACTCACGCTCACTGCGCAGGCACATCCCTATCTACCAATTTTAAATTTACAACCACAAAAGCAAGTGTAAAAACGTCCGTGAAAAGATAAACAACCTACACCTCTAAAATAGATTTCTTAAAGTAAATTAGAACATAGTTAAACTTGAATATATGTCTTTCCTTATGCCTCGAGTGAAATGTATAATTTTGTAAAATCACATAACAGTACACATTTGGTACACCAACCAACACATCAAAAATTGTAATGAAGAATAGGCGAGTTATGCTTGGAAATTTGTATTTGCGGCATTCCCAGGGGAAATTTCTTGAATACCCTTTCTGTTTTAATTGAATACATATAAAGAACTTACACACTCAAAACGGTCATTCTAAGATGATTAGACTTAAAGATGAGTGGTTCTGAAGAACCAAGCACTGCGAAAAGAGGTATATTGAACAAAATCCTAAGATGATTAGTAACATAAATTTATTTTCATTATTCAAAATTAATCAGTTATGACTGGTTATAAATTGAAACGTCTTTATGAAACCTTTCTGATTGGGGGAGGGGGGGGGTTGTATTTTTCAAAATTGCTTTATAATATTTTTGAGTACCAATGGAGAAATAAAAAACCGCCATTCTCAGATAATTTACAGAAGGGTTTTGAGCTTTAACACAAGTTTACTCTCCCGCCTTCAATCGGAGACAAACCAGGATATTATCGTAAAATTCCGTGATGGGAAGTGTTGGATTGACATAACCAACACACAGATCAAAATTTATTACCATAACTCTCTTATAGTTTTTATGGCAAATTTAATACGAAAAGGTGGGCACTCGAATTGGCTTCATTGTAACATCCCTTCTCTCCTCCCCCCCAAAAAAACAATACAAAAAACCTAAAAGGCATTTCATTTCTTATTTCCTGAATGGACATATTGTTCTTAAAATCATCTGCTATCTTATATTGATAAAAACAGTTTCATTGCATTTAAATTACTAACTCAACTCTTTTACCAGAAATGACTACAGGTTTTCACTTATTTTACCGATCCGTAAATTACAAACCTCGCAGTACTGACCAGCAAAACTATCTCAATATTGATAAAACAAAGGCGATATATAACACAAAATTTGTGATTTCTCACTCACATAAAGCACACGACCTTTCATATTTGAGCGTCGGCGTAGACAATTGACGTGCGTCCGATATATTGCAGCACCGTACTGTGGAGATACAATAATATTCCACTTTACTCAACTATTCCATATACTTCACCATTCCTCTAATAATTATTAATATTCAAACACAATTAAAACAAATGCAAGTTTGCAAATGTAAATTTGTTTAAATAAACTTATTTCCAAACAGTCAAATGAAAATTATGATTTCAGTAGACTTAACTTCCATTCTGAATAAGCAAATTAAAAGAAAATAGATAATAACTACATTTTACATATATTTGGACAAAGAAATATGATTTTATTATTGATAATCAAACAATATTTTCTAAATTATCGATTGAATTAATTAAACATTCATAAATTACCTTAAATAATTTTTATTTGATTTAATGAGTACAATATAATTTTTTCTCTTTTTATACTTCTGAAAAAAAAAAAAAATGTATATATATATATATTCTTTTCATTTCTTCTAAATGTTTTATCTTCTTCTATACAATTACGTTTTTATTAAAAGGAATCATTTATGCTTCTAAAAGAAAAGTATCATTTATCGAAATGGCAATTACTGTAATTTTCGTTCATAATAAAAGGACGCTTAATCTAAAATAAGTATATTCCAAACAATTACTAAATGTTTTTGTAAATGGAGTAGAAAGTCGATCCTCAAAGAAAAATACTGAAATAATGTTTATTTATATAAGAGCTATATTTGAAAAAAAAAAAAAAAAAAAATACTACATTATATTTTGGAAATAATGTGTATTATCGTTTATGAATTTCAAATTTGTTACACATTTAATGTGTATAATCTTTATGCATGGTGCCGATTAGAAACATGTGAAATTTTCCAAGGCGAAGCAATATTGTACTTCAGATGACAATGTAAAAATTCCTTAAAAGAAATTTTTAATACCTGTTCACCAATATTTTTGCATTGAAATTATATTACTTAATTAATATATATGCTGAGCTGAATTTTAACAAGCTCAGCATCTCAATATGTAACCAAATGCTGTTATTACATATGTATAATAATAATAATAATAATAATATAAAAAAAAAAAAAAAAAAAAAAAAAAAAAATCAATGAATGAGACGCATATATATTCTTCATCATTGGAATTAAGCATCTCTTTTCTTCCTTTTTTATTAACAGAAATTTGGTTTCATTGTATTTCAAACATAAAAATATTCCATTGTGGCTGGGAGACAGGTTTCTTCACCTACGAAATGGTGGAGACCAGCATTTTTTTTTAAACATTTTTCTCCAGCTACACAGTTTAATACGGTAGGTATACTTCATCCCTTTGATAATAAAACATTTTACTGGACGCAGATTGTATCAAGCATCTCTCGTGCATCCTCTACCATTGGTATGAGAAGGGCCAGAACTGTTTTTCACAGTTAGTTGTTCTAAATGTCAATTTGACGTTGTTTTTGAAATACATTTGTTAAATATAAGATTTTTTTTAATTAAATAATTATTACAAATCATTAAACAAATTAAACAAATTAAGCAAATTAAATATTTATTACAAATCATTAAAATAATTGTAAATAATTCATAATTACTTCAAGTTGTTTAAAACAAGAGAATTTCAACAAATATTAAGAATAAATTTTGAAAATTGTAGAATTATAATATATATATATATATATATATATATTAATTCTTGTCTTCATTTATCTGTATACAGAAATATCATTCTTAACCACCTATTTCGCATACATAGAGTTTGAACATCTAAGTACAAAAACAAAAATATTAATCATTTAATGAAAACTGCTACTGCTATGGGCTATCCCAAGCGATTATTTTATTCTATTATATAACAATAAATTCCCACTGTCTAACAATATATATATATCATAAAATAAAAAATGTTGAGGATGGGAGGGAAGATGTTTGATTAAGGAGGAATGGTGGTGTTGTATGGGTGGTTGGGTTGGTTGCTGATGAATTTAATGATATATGTATATATATATATATAAAGGAAGCATAGTATTATCGTAATTGCAGGATGCATCCTCTTTTTCTGTTGATATTATGTAAGTTTCAACTCTTCATACTTTATATTTGTTTAATTATTCAAACTTAAGATTTTATTATATGCATAATCAAATTTGGTGGTTTCATTAATTTTAATAAATACTAAAATTAAATAAAAAATCTATTTAATAATTGCAAAAATAAATAAATAAATAAATAAATAATAATAATAATAATAATAATAATAATATAGTAATTCACCACAAAACATAATCATAATGTCTTAATCATTACATGTTGGCCTTTTCATGAGATTGCTTAAGAATAAAAGTTAAACTAAACTACAGTAAAAATTGTAAGTTAAATCGTACATTTTTTGTAGCTACTTAATAGTAAATCTTTTTTTTTTTTTTTTTCTCACGTAAGATGGCGCTTGCTCACGTTACGTTAAACGTTAAATATAAACTGAAAATTTGAATAGATTAACTTTAAAATTAAATAACCCATTTAAATGTCACCTTTTTAATATTGTTATTAGCTTTTAAATTTTAAATTTTAAAGATTAATAACTATAACTTAAAGCATTCATTTACTTCATTTCAGTAGTACCTAGATCGATAAATCGTTTCTTTACTTTTAATCTTTTCTTTTCACTAATGTTCGCTAGACTTCTGTGTTTTTTGGGGGTTTATTTCATTTCATTTGTTAAATTATTCCTATATTCAGGTTTTAAATTTCTTTTTGAAGCAATTTTGCGCATTAGTTTGTAAATCTCCTGTTGGTTTTTCTAAAGTTTGCACTTTTATTTTAGTTTCATATACATAAATATTTGTTTTAAAAGTTTTTTATCTAATAAACATAAGGTGACAAAATCGAAAAATATTGTGAGATTTAAAAAGTAACTCTGTACATCTGACTTTTATTGTATCGGATTTTAAAATTAATCATTAGTTTTGCATTCAATTATTATTTTTATTATTATATAAACTGAATTTTATAAAGCATCCGTCTATCAGAACGTATCTTTTTATTATTATTGTTACTGTTTGCCCAATCTACAAACCATATGCGATTTGATTTTGGGACACATGTGTCCCAATTTTCTTATTACCATTACTTATCTCTGCCTATTTATTTTCTGAATGCATTAGAGATTTATTTTGACACATGATATTATATTTATGGTTGATGTATATCTTTTATTAATTTGAATATGGTTTTCGTTTTCATCGCAGAAAGAGCCTTTTGAGTATCACGGAAATCTGCCATTACTCAGCGTATAGTTTCTACTACATATTAGCTGCTTTTAGTAATAGAGCAATGCTTTTTTTCTTTCTTTTAATGGAATTGTTGGAGGAAAAAATAAATATTTTGTAAATTATTAAATTTACGCATAGGTGTCGCATAAAAATAATCGCATAAAAATTCAATTTGCAATTACTAATATCTAATAAGTTGAAGTTAATTCCGTATTTTAATCCTTTGGGGAGATTTATTTACAATAGAAAAAATATATTTATATCATATTATATAAATTATCATTTATATAAGTACATCTATACAATATTTTAAAAATAAAATATCGTGTATTTCTTTATTTTATTATTTTATTTTTAACTTTAACATCTTGTTATATTGCAAAAAGTTCCATGTTTGTAGTTCATATCTATGAAGAAACGTATAAAACTCATTTAGAGCAGAAAAATATCTCATGATAGAACGAAATAAGGTTTATTTATTTTAGGCTTAATATCCTTGGAAAAAAAATCCTCCAAAATTAGCTTCCTCTTGTAATGAAATTAATTACGACAGTTTCTTATGTACAAAGATTTCGAAATTTGTTTCAAAAGAAAATTTTCTTACTTGCTTGTTGACAGTGATTTATAGAGCACCTTAAATAAAGTACAATTTTCTGTAAAACTAAAGCAGTTTTCAGGAACTAAGAATGGTATGTATATATTATATAACGTAATATATTTGAAATATCAGAAAATACGTTTTTCTAAATAATAAAGGAAACAAATTATAGCGTTACTTTTCATTTTAATACACTAAAAGGTATTTTTTACAAATTAATATGCATTTTTATTTTAAGCATAAGAATTAGATTTAAAGTAAGGCATTAAAAAAAGAACATTCAATCACAAAATATAAAATATTTACACTGTTTCTAATCGGTTATTTTTATGTAAATGTCATGCGTGTTTACGGAAAACATCTTACGTAGAACTTAATCAGGTAGTACATTTCATAGTAGAAAATGAAGTAATTACATTTTTTCTAAATGTAAATAAGTCTCTCCAAGGCTTAAACAAGGAATACTTTTTTACTTACTAGAGATGAATAGACAATTGCTGATAGAATATATGTTAAAATATTACAAATTTTTAATTTTGATATGAAATTTCTTACGCAATACTTATACGCAAATTTCCTCACATAGAAAGTACTTGTTTTCCCCTTCAACAATTCCATTAAAAGAAAGAAAGAATGAAGAACGCATTATTGTATCCTTAAAAGCAACTGAGTTATGGTAGAAAATGAATGTTGCGTAATGCCAGATTTCCGTATTACGTATGAGGCTGTTTCTATGATGAAAACTGAACCACATACAAAGTAATATATATAATATATGCACATACTACCGCTCATTAATTTCAATTCACCTCCGATATTTTAAAATTTTCAATAGAAATATTTTGAAAAACAGTACATCGATGTAGTATTCACGTAGCAATCATTTGTAAAGTTGCTTTTATTCATTTCTGTATCAAACGTTAGCTGTAAAAAAATGCAAACGTATATAAATCGGTACGTTACCCCAAAACGAACATTTTAGAACAAAGTGTATTATATTTGACCATTGCATTATATTAAGCAAAATACAGATGAATGACGTATGTGACACATGTATGATTGACGTGATTTCTTTGGCAAGATGATAGGTGAATATGCCCATGCTTAGATTTAAAGGAAAATCGTTAATAAAGCAATAGAGTTGGTAATACGGTAAGAGAATTTTCTAATTGGGATGTATTACTATTTCAAACAAGTGTGTTATTTGTGTTTCCTTATGGCTCTTCGAAAAGCGTTATGAACTGAAAAACGTTCTGCCATTGTTTTTCTAAGACAAGCAGGCCATAGCTCTCGTAGTATTGCTAGTTTGCAAAAAAGTTTCCATTGGTTAGGTACATAACACTCTTAATAGACATGCTGATAAATTTGACGAAGCGAAATTCGAAATATTGGGTTCTAAGAGGCGTCAGTTGTTCGTCGCGCTGTGGGTCAGCGCAAGTTATCCGCTTGTATCCAACCTACTACCAAACAGGGAGAAGGTTTTATCATAGTTTGGAGCAATGGATGATCGTGTAGAAATAGTTGGCATCATGGATTTCATACAATATCAAAAAATCCTTGTGATGCATGCTACTCCCCCTGGCATACATCTTATTAGTCGGGGATTACTTCTGCAGCAGGACAATGACCTGAAACGTATTTCAAGTCTGTGTAAAAAGTATGCTTAATACGAACAACGCCAACACGTGGTGTAAAATAGGGTTTGCCTCCCCACTCCCATCTTCGGAGTCCAGACTGCAACGCAAATGAACTACTTTGAGATCATTTGTACTGGTGCATAAGGGATATAAATATTACAAACCAAAATCATCTGTGAGAGGTGATTCAAAGCATTTCGAATAACACTGGATCAGCTATTTTGGATAAACAAATCAGCAGAATGCCCCATGTGTATGTGGAGGTGATAGCATCTAAAGATGAACCTTGATGAAAGGGAAGATATAAGCTATAATTTGGTTGTGTAAGCCAAATTGCTCTAAGAAACATGTTATTTTGCTTCAATAAAATCATATTCAAGTGAGATTTTATTAATTTGAATATTTTATGGAAAAACTGAAAAAATAAAGGATGTATTGAAATTAATGAGCAAATAGTATATATATATTTGTGTCAAAAGTATAATTACATATGTAAAAAAAAATAAATCTCTAACGCACTAAAAGTTTAAACTGGCATTTATAAATAATGCCTGATGTGAAATTTAGGACGCACTCGTCACTCGAAATCAATTCACAGAGGGCACACAGTTTAGGCAAATAATTAAAAAATAAATAGGTAAATAAATAAATAAATAAATAAATAAATAAATAAACTATATGTTCTGTTAGACGGATAATTGATAAAATATATTGTATATAAAACTAAATAAATGAAAAACTAGAGTTTCATCTGAAAATCTGATACAATAAAAGTCAGGTGTACAGAAATGTTTCTGTAACTTTTGTCAACATTATTTCACAAATTGTATTTCTTCACTTAAAGGCTTTAAACTCCGCAGCAAAAGTATCCGAGATTTAGCAAAAAATTCCTATATATAAAAGTACACTTAATAAAGATTTGTTAAATAAATCCCTGTCGAATCCTGTTAGTCAGTCTAAGAACAGGATTCATCAAGGATTTATTTAACAAAACAGTATTAAGTCTACTTTTTTTACAAAGAAAATTTTTTTAGTGCTCGGATACTTTTGCTTCCGACTGTATGCCTTATTTCAGTTGCAATTCCATACTTAAAAGTGTAATGTACTCCATGGGAGGACACGAAATTTAGTGTAAGAAAAATTATCCAGTCGATTTAGTTTAGGTGGGAAATTGGATCCAGCTGAAACGTTTGAAGTATTAAAAGAAATTTCGAAATTTTTGGTGTTCAGTTCGATGTCGGTTATATTACGTTGGTCAGAGGGGTTCTACATTGCAATAGTACTACAAATTCGGCAATTCTTAGTCCCTGACTGTAAAGATCTAAAACTCACCCCTCAGGCTAGTCCGGATTTGATCTTCAACGAACAGTAATTTTAAGATACCTATTTTAACATGTTGAGCGTCACGCGAATTCTTAAGGAAATCTCATTCAGTCCACGCGCGCTGCTTAGAAGCATGCCATGTTTATTGGTTACGTTTACCGTGTTTCAACAAAATCCATTAAAATGTCTTAATGCTATAATCCTATAATAAATAAAAAATAAGTAAATTTTAAATAAATTGTCAGGAACTACTTAAAACTCTGTAAATTGTTTAGTTTTATAATTTATTTCACATTGTCAGTCACCTGTTGCTCACGTGGTGCAAACGGAAAGTTCAGTGTCAGCCACCAATAACTGACATGGCGCTGAACGTATTAAGGAAAATGAAGTGTAGCTTTTCTCTCGTTTATAATTATAAGAATCTTCAATAATGGAAACTTGCTTTTTTAACACGATTATTTAACTGAGCTCGCTTTCAAATAGTATTCTGCTACACAACAAAATGATCGTTGAATTTTTTCGTGGCTACTTAAAAATTCTTCTACTTCCTCTTTAATTAACTAGAACGAAATAAAAATATCTTAAAATTCTTCGCCAATTGTGTAAATTAATGAAAATATTTGTTTCTATCCGCTTGCTTATCCGAACCATTTATAATTCTATACAATTAAAAATACCTTGTTTCATCATTGTAAATAATACTAATACTACTACTACTACTACTAATAATAATAATAATAATATATATATATATATATATATATATATATATATATATATATATATATATATTACAAAAAAATGTGCTGGCAAAAGTGGGTTCCAGCACACTTTTCTGTTAAATAAAGCACATTGCAGCATAAACATCTGTAAAAAATAATCTCCATTACAAGCATGCATGTTTTTCCTGCAAATTATTGTATTTAACAACAGATTGGGCTAGCAAAATAGGTGTCCGTACATTCTGCTGTAAAAATAGGGATGACATATGCTATAAAATTTAGACTTTTATCAAATCAGTAAAGCAAAATATTATCTTTAAATACACCAAACTATATTTTATTTTATTTTATTTTTTGTTTATTGCGAAATCAGTAAGTTAAGGAAAAGCAAGTCTCATTAAATTTATTACTTAGAGTACATTCAATAGATATACCGTTCTAATTGTATTTTAAAAATTATGTGGAACGTTACAGATTTTATGAAACATTGCATAATCATTTGAAAAACACGTAACGAAATATTTTTCGTTTTTCTGAAACGTAAAGATACAATTTAAACGGTGTAATTAATATATATATATGTATAGACAGGGTGTTTCATAAGTATGGACACACCAAAATATCTCGAAAGGAGAGCAAATTTGCTGAAAACACTCATTTCAAACGTTTCATGGATTTAAATAATCTATCACATGCGGTATCACAAGTGGGTCCGGGGGCCCATGGGAGCCACACGTGACACAAACTTCATTTTTTGAAATGGAAACCATATATTTTCTTTGCAGAATCGTTTTACACAGAAAAATCTGTTTCAAATCACGTACTGCTTTTTTATTTTGCAGAATAGTGGCCAAAATATTTCAATAAAAATACAATCTTGCTGGAAACATTCATTTCAAAACTTTTGTGCATTCAAATAATCTATTGTATAAAGTATCGTATATGGGACCCTGGGGGCACCAGGGGCCCACATGACACAAATTCATTTTTTTTTTTTTTTCAACGGAAAATCATTCGCTTTTCTTGATAAAATCATGTTAAGAGGAAAAAATCTGTGATAAAAAAAATATTATTATATATATATATTCTTTTAATGATTAGGGGGTCCCAGGCCCCTGTTTTTATGCAGTAATAAAATATCTGAAAATCCCAAAATATCGCAATAAAAAAGCAATTCCGCTCAAATCCAATGATTACAAAAGTGTCGTGCATCCAAATGATGTATCAGGACAAACACTTCATTTTTGCAAATGGAAACATTCTCTACGATACATTTCTATACAATAAACTATACCTTTTCTTTAAACCATAATTTTTCTTAATACGATATTGTGAAGAAAAAGCCTATTTATCATTTGAAAAAAAAAAATGGAGATTGTATAATCTGGAGTCTTAGTGCTTCTGGAGGCCCACATACGTTATTTTATCCAATATATCATTTGAATAAAAGACACTTTTGCAACTATTGTATCCAACAAAATTGCTTTTTTACTAAGGCACTTTCATATTTTGCAGTTTTTTTTTTACAACATAAGATTCGAGGCGCTAGGGCCTTTAAAATTAGTATTAAAAGAAAAATAAAATACATCATTTAAAATAGTTTTTTCCACTTAACAATATTCTATGAAGAATAAGTTTCTGTTTGAGAAAGTTGAATTTATGTAAAGTGGGTCCCTCTCATGGTACTTCACATGCTCATTCGAATGCACGAAGCTTTTGTAATTAGTATGTTCAGAGAATTTTCGTTTTATTGAAATATTTTAGGATTTCCAATGTTTTTTTTAATAGCAATATAAAAGAAGGGGTCCCCGAGAACGTTTTCAACAGATGTTTTCCGCTTAACACGGATCTGCAAAGAAAAAATATGGTTTCAATTTAAAAAACATGACGTTTGCACCACTTGTGGCCTCCAGAGTCCCCCGGGATCCAATTGTGTTACCTCATGTGATAGTTTGTTTAAATCCATAAAACTTTTGCAATCAATGTTTTCAGCAAATTAGCTTTCCTTTCGAGATATTTTAGTGTATCCAGACTTATGAAACACAACATAAAAATGGGGGTCCCGTGGACCCCTATACTGCAAAACATAAAATCAGTACCTAATTTTAAACAGATATTTTCCGCTTAACACGATTCTGCAAAGAAAACATATGATTTCCATTTTAAAAAATGAAGTTTGTGTCACGTGGGGGCCCCCGGGTAAAAAAATACTTAAAATAAACAGGGTAATTAAAATAATATGGTGTGACACTCACACGACTATCTCTCACCCGAAATTTAATAGTATAAGTACGGATTGGAGATTAAGGGTTAAGATAACGAGTACTGTTATGTAAACCTATGTTAAAACAATTCAACTTAGGTTTCGGAACTGTTTTATTTGACAAATAATTATGTGTGGGGGGGTGCCACCCCCTCAACCCCCCGTTTCATTATTGTACCTACATTTATAGAGAATTCAAATCTGTTATTAAGTTGAAAATTTCATTTAAATTTATTTAGACAATGTTTACACGCATCTTTTCTTGAAACTTACCAATCTTGAACAAACATTTCTACAAACGTCTTGAGTAAACATCATTTAGGTCGGTTGAAATTATTTGTTTCTAATTTAATCTAACAGACACAGGAAAAGATCAAGCTGTAAAACTTAACTTCGGTATTTAGGAAGCATCAAAACGTATAAATATACAAAAAACAATTGATGAATATTTAGCTTAAAAAAAAAAATATATATATATATATATATATATATATATATTATTTACCGTATGGCTTTGAGGAGATAATTTTAATTTCTTAGCAGCTTTCCTGGACATGGTAAAATATTATATGATATAGTATATATTATAGTAAAGCACTTCCACTAACAAATAAAAGATAATGCTACGGCTTAAATATTGGCAGTCTTGTGCATCTTCTGAAAATTATGTACGCATCACATGGTGCACATAAATATAGACATATATTAAAAACACACGGCACAACCTGAAATAAACTTTCATCAATTATCAAGTATTGCCGCATTATGATCTAGTTCGTTTGTGTAGCCCTGTAAACGAACAGTGGATGATTTCTATACCCTTTCTACACAAAACAGGCTTTTACGCATATAAAAAATATATATTCGTTTCATTTGGTTTAGTTGGGCCTGCAATTTTCCTAATAGACACCATTTTAATTCTGTTGGGCGAACTATCTGTTTGATATCAACGTTAAGCTTAGTGTAGCATCATTATATGATACACATTTAGAATACCAAGTTTGAACTTTCTGCTATAATTTTTTTCGAGATATGCTGATAACAAGGACACACACACACACACGCACACACATACACGCAGGCAGGCAGGAAGGCACACACAAATACCAACCGCTAAAAATAAGATTTTTAAATCCAGGGAACTTCAAAACGTGTAAATAGAACACAAACTCAATTTCAAAAGTTTGACCCAAAAACAATATTTCTCTACATAATGAGTAAGAGGGGAAAACATAAAAATGAATTTAATGTTTATAGACTTTTTTTTTTTTTTTTTTTTTTTTTGAATTCCCAAATTCTTGTGTACTTACTGTCATTCACTACGGCATGTTTGTGAATCTCACCCAAATAAAAAATGCGCCTCTATTTTAAAGTGAATACAAGCTTTTTTATTTGTCTCTCGTGGCTCAGTAAGAGCGCCATGTTAGTAATCCGATGGTCTCGTATTCGAATACCTGAACATCCGGAGTGTTACTTTTTGCAGACAATTAGCAGAGAAGATGTCAATTAATAAAAGAAAATTTATCGTTGACTACACAGTATTTTAAGAATTTTTGAAGAGTTTTTTTTTTTTTTTTTTTTTTTTTTTTTAAGAATCCTTTTCCTTACATCTCTTTTTAGAAGCAAAAAGGAGTTTTTTGTGGACTACAAGTGCCCTCTATTGGGCGGAATATTCACTAAAATGTCAATGAAACAATTAACAGTACAAAATAAAAATGATTAGAGAAAACTCATAAACACTAACCAAATCAGTAAAGTGTTGAGTTATAATATAAAAAAATAATAATAAACTAAAAAAATAATAAAACTGTGCCTCAAACGGACAATTAAATTGCAAATATTGGCCCTTAATCAGAAAATGATATCGCAAAACTTATAGGCAATCGTGTGGTGCTGCCATCTGTTGTGAATTTTAACAAATAATTTCTCTTTTCTTAGTACAGTTCAAATTTTCCTAATTTTGGTTAATAAAAAAAACTTTTTTTTTTTCTTTTCTTTTTGCAAATTAAATTTATTAAATTTTATTCTAGCTTCAAACAAAATTATATGATACGCTATAATAAGAATTTTGGGTTTTAAAAGTTTTCTTTTTAACTAGATTATTTAAGTAATTTAGGTGTAGTCAATGTAATGTTTATTCAAATATACAATGTCTGCCACTAATTTAAATGGAAACGTTGTTTATGAATGAAATTTTATAATTCAAAAATGTAATTATTGAATTCCATTGTCATTTCATATCAATATAGCCATTTTTTTCCCAGAAACATTAAAAGATATGAATTAATAATAATGAAATATATTTTTTAAACTCACTGTGTAAATTCAAAAAGAAAGTATATTATAATCGTCAAATTTATACAAAATTATTTTAATTTAAGAAAATCCTTACCGAAATTTTAATATGTTAAGTATAATATAATACAAAATTTATAATGTCGCAAAGTTCAAAAAATTTAAAATATGCTTTGTTAGGAGGTAAAATTTTTATTTTTAAATTATGGTTTGAATATCATATGAAATCATATAAAACAATGTTCGCAATAACGCACTAAGATTTTAATTTAAAAATAAATCTTCATTTAGTTTTATTCTGAGCTTTCATTAGTTATATTTTTAATTATGAAATGCTCTTTACTTAGTTTAGTTCTTATCTTTATTTTAGTTTCATTAATATTTCTCACATTACTTTTCTTTTCTTTTTTTTTTTTTTCTTTTTTTTTCCATTTTCAAAATAAACAATGTATCTTCTTCATTTTAAGTTTAGTTTATTTTTTTTTTCCCTTTAATGGAATTTCTTCGCGTCCCTAACAACATTAAAAACATTAGGACTAAGTCACATCATTATTTCAAAACTGCATCCTGACTAATCTGGAAAGCTCATACTTTGAAGTTGTGAAAGAATTTCTATACTGAAAAGTTACAAAAAAAGTAATGCAATATAAAATGATTTAAAAATGTGCTATTCTAATAACCTTCTGTAAACATGTAAATTCATTTAGCTAATTAAATTTTTAATATTGTCACTTACAGTTTCTGTAATTAAATAACTTACTTTGTATTATTTTCTCACGTATGTACATTAGGAAGAATAATAAAATGTTTCATTTGCATTTTAACTTCCAGCATGAACAAACTATGCTGTGTTTATTGTTTATAATTCAGAGAAATGTAATTAATGTAAATTTTAGTTTATTTTAGAAACTTGTTTTAAAAAAAACTGTTTTTCATTTACCTGCAATTTTAATTTTCACATTTGTAGCTACTGTTTTACTTTGATTTGGCATACAAATGCAAATAGAGACTATTATTTCTATATGAAGAATTTTCTATAAAGAATATTTCTCATAGAATTATTATTATTATTTTTTTATTATTAAAAATTATACATAAAATTCCAAATATCTGCAAATATTAGAAAAAAAAAAATATGAAATGCGTAAAACGGGATTATTACGATATTATATTTTAATTTCATTTTACTTTTTAAAAATATATAAATGGATTATATTTATAGATTTTTTTTTTTTTTAAGGTGAAACATTGTTAAAATAAATAGCTTTTTTGCGTTACTAACATCTTATTTAAAATTTGTAACACAAGATTATAAGAATTTTCTATTTAGAATATCAAAATTGATTTTAACTGATGTTTAAGTACAATAATAATTTTATCAGATCTACGTTCCATCTAAATTTCACAAATTATTGAAATTGTTATTTAAAAAAAAAGTTTTTTCTTAATTACTTATATATTCGTTGCCACTCAACACGTTTATCCTAAATAATAATAATAATTGTAATAATAATAATAATAATAGCAATTTTTGTTAACAAATTTCTTAAGTAAATAATAATAAAATATCATAATGCTGAGGATCATCGTATATTGTTATAACTGAAAAATAAAGAACGCCAAATTTAAATACAAATATAATGATAATTATCGTTATTAATTTAATTGACTCTCATAGTAATACTTATGTACGATATCTATACCTATATATATATATGTGTGTATGTATGAATGTATGTATGTGTGTATTAAAATATTTTTAACCTAATAAAATGAAGAATAACAAAGGAATAATTGTCACCGAAACACACACATACAGAATAAATAAATATATGAATAAATGAATAATAAGGATTATCTTTTAACTGAATTAAATAAATTGTGAATACAGGTATGGAATAAGTTAATAATAAAAAGCTTAAAATAAATCACCCAAATTACTATTAAAGTTTTTCTATATCAATAAAATTATTTAATGCACACAATTTTGTACAGTTTTAAGTAGATTTGGATTTTTTTTTAATATATTATATTTAAAAAAAAATAAATAAATAAATAAAATAAAGAATAGGAATTGGGCAGTGGTTATTTCTATTTCAAATCATACCAAATTTTAATGTATTAAAAAAAAAAAAAAAGTATTTTTGATATATTATTAACAACGCAAAAAGAAAAAAAAAATGTGTAGTTAAACTCTTTAAAAAGCTTCCGATTTATTTACATTAACTATTGTATATTCCAATCAAAATGTAATCAATATAATACAGAATACTGTTTAAATAAAAATAAATAATTTTGAATATTGTGATATTTAACTTTCTGAGAACATGCTACGTAAGAAACAGCATTTTAACCGTTGAAAAAAGAAAACGCCTAACAAGATATTTTAGCATTTGTACATTTTTTGAAGTATCATGAATATAATTGTCTTACAAGAAGTGAAGTATAATACACAAAGTTTTCACCACTTCCACAGTAGCTACGATGAATATTAAATTATTTCGTCCACGATAACTCAAAAAATATTTGTTGTACTTCGTTTTAACTCTCAGAGTAGGTACATTTTTCTATCATCAGAAAAAATTCCTACTTCAGAGTAAAAAGCAAATTCGAACCGTTCAGAAATTATAATATATATATATATATAAATAAAATGTTCGAATTAGCCATTTTTACTTTCTCTTAAACTTATATATATATGGTAGAGGGAGTATTGATTTTGGGATACATTTTTGAAACTTATTTTTTGTTATATTTACACATTCTGAGATTCCCTGAATCTGAAAATAGGTTTAGAGTGGTTGGTCTGTGTGCGTGAGTCGGTGTCTGTGTGTCTGTCTCTTTGTGTGTATTTTATCAGCATACCTAATAACAACTAGAAGCAAGAACTTCAAACTTAATATTATAAATCTGTATCATAAAGAGATGCTGAACTAAAATTTTCGTTGAGATGGAGCAAATGGTTCGTCTACAGGGATATCCAAGATAATTCTAATACATTACGTCTAAGGAGATAACTGGAGAAAAGTAAACTAAGGAGGAAAGTAAATAGAGTTTAACATCAATAAGCTACACTAAATCAAATGAATATATATTTTTATGAGCATAAAAACATGTTTTATGTGGAATATGGTGTGAAAATCATTCATCGTTCGTTTAAAGGCTACAAAAAAAAAAAAAAAAAAAAAAAAAAGTAGAATATAGTGGGGTGAAATTTTAAAAATCATGGAAGTGCATTTCAGGCTATGCTATATGTAATAAAGGATTATATTTAAGTGAAAAATGTCGCATGCACATAATTTTCAGAAGATGTCGAAGACTGCAAAAATAATCGAAAATATAAGCGCTTTACTATAAAATTTTACCATGTTAAGTAAAACTGCTCAGAAATTAAAAAAATTAATTGTTCATACCCATGTGGTAATTGACGTTTTTTTTTTTTTTTTTTTTTTTTTTTTTTTTTTTTTTTTTTTTTAACTAAACATTTATTTAATTATTTATTTTTCACACGTTTTGTGGTTCCCTGAATATTTAAGTGATGCTTTCAACGTTTAATCTTAATCTAAATCATTTATCAGAATAATTTAAAAACAAAAAAAATCTGGAAATACAAATGTTATATTTGAAGTTTATATAATTTTATAACTTGAAAAATGATATCCCCCAAAATTATTAAATGTCAAGGAATGGTGTGGGTTGAAGTTGTCTGAATAATCTGGAATGAAATTTTAAGTTTATTAACAGCTTCAAAATAAATAAATAAATAAAAAATAAGAAGAAGAAGAAGAACAGAAGATTAAATGTGATCGAAAACCAGAAAAAAATTATAATTAATTTTTAACAAAATTAAATAACCTGTTATGTACAAACGTGAAATTGGTTAATAATTAATAGATTTAATAAAATAAACAAATTTAATAATTAATACTTTTAATAAAATAGACAAAAAATTAGCTAAGAATTAATATGTTTAACAAATAGAAAAATTAATGATAATATAAATTAAAACACAAAAGACTTAACGTAACATTATTGTTCGAATATTATATTAAAATTCTGCGAAACATGAAAAAAAAAAATAATAATAAAATAAATAATAAATAAATAAATAAAATAAATGCGAACCAACATACACACACACACACACACATACACGCATATATATATATATATATATATATATATATAATAGATAACGTAATAAAATTTAATCTTAAAATTTAGCAATTAATAGAACTAAAACAGTAACATCACACAAAAATATAGAACTGAATTTAACATAGAGGAAAGACTGACACAAAAAATTGCGATATAGATTAAGAACCAATGAGTTACAATAATAACTTAAAATACTTACGCCGACCTGAATGATAATAAAAAAGGACCATTAAACTAATGACAATGAAAACGAATAATTAACCACAGAA
The DNA here is from genome assembly GCA_963930645.1 of Salticus scenicus. Lineage (NCBI taxonomy): Eukaryota > Metazoa > Arthropoda > Arachnida > Araneae > Salticidae > Salticus > Salticus scenicus. The sequence goes on along the minus strand of OZ005656.1, from coordinate 135,626,045 downwards.
TTAATTGAATATAAATGCTTATAATTAGAAGTATACCTATCAAGGGGCGAGTACTTCGTAAAGCTTTGAAAGCTGCATCGACTTCGTAAAACGATATTGCTAATCATAGCAATTTTTATCATTTCACGCCCCGATCGAAGCAGCAGAACCTTACAGAAAGAGAAATAAGTGAAATATTAAATTAAAACAAAGATTAAATAAAATCTTCATAGAAACTAAAGAGAAAACATGAAAGAAGCATTGTAACCACATGTCAAACAGTTAACACAAACTGGAGAAAAGGATGATGCCAAAACAAAAATTGAAATTAAAAATAAAAGCTCTACAGAAATCGATTAATCGAACGAACTTCAGAGCATTTTCATTAAAGATAAAATACACACAGTAAATATTAAATGATAATGTTAAATTATATTTTAAAGTTAATTAAATTTTAAACTAGTAGAGTTAAATTAAATCGTACCTAAAACATTAATAATTATATCGTTTAAATAAAGGACTAAATAATGAATGCATATGATATCAGTGAGCAAGCGCCATCTTTCGGTAGCTATATAAACAATAAGTCAGTTAAATTATCTCAGGAGAAAAAGCCAATGCAATAAGGAGTGTAATTAAGAAGTATTGACTGCAAGATTAAGATAATTTTTAGCACCTATCAAATAATAAGAGTTATGAATATTGGAACATGTTAAAGTTAATCCTAAATTAATTAAGCTAAGAATTGAACTTATTATTATTAACCCAAAATTAAGTAAACTTGAAGTCAAAGTATTAAGAAGAATTAAATGTTAAGTTGTAAGAAGACTCAATCACAAGCAATAATGCCAGAAAGCACACATATAAGGATAAGCATTATAAGGCAGTCGCCAATAATTAAAATTATAATTTTAAAGATGATTTTTTTTTATGTTATTAAAATGGATTGATTGTTCAAACTTAACAAGGAAAGCCTCTAGTAGACAGATGAACACAATTAAATTTAATGATAAAATAGTTCAAATTCCATAGTATCAACCAGAAAAAATAAGAATGTAACTTGCAGTAATCCCCCCTCTATTTTTTTTATAATTTTATTCAACATCAAACCCTCCCAACCAACCAGCCAAACAACACCACCCATCCTCCTAAATCAAGCATCTGCCCACCCATCCACCATTTTTTTAAATTAAACCTTAGTAGTTTTTTTTTTTTTTTTTTTTTGTGTGTGTGTGTGTGTGTGTGTGTGTGTGTGTGTGTGTGTTAGACAGAGACCCTTAATGATAAACAATTGAATAAATAAATTTTTTAGGATAACCCATTTTTGTAGCAACATTAATTATGTGAGAGATATTTTTGTTTGTAAACCTATATGAACAAAGATTATGTATACGAAAGAGGTGATTGAGAATGATATTTCTGCAAACAGAGATATGAAGACAAGAAGTAAAATGTGTAAATAAATTTACTTTGAAACTAAAATCTTGTCTTTTGTCATACACATCAGTATACATTTTACTACCATCAAGTTTAACTTTTAAATTTAAGAAACTAACATAGTTATTGTTGAGAAGATTAAGAGTTAAGGTAAGGTAAGAAGGATATTTAAATTTGAATAAATTAGGGGAAAAAATATTGACATAAAAAATTATAATGTCATCAATGTATCGGTAAAAATAGACATTTTCAATACATAATGCCTGTTTATAATGGTAAAGGTATAAGTCAGCGAACATACTCGAGCTACATCCTCCTTGGGGAATACCGACCATTTGAATATAGATCTTATTACAGTGTAGAATGTAATTGTTACGAATAATAAAATTTAAAAGTGTCTTAAATGATGTTGCCGAAAAGCATTTTGGTAAAGAGATTTGACTTTTAAATTTTTCAAAAAGGTTAAAGATGATATGATGAAGATCTGTTACATTAATATTATTAAACAGGTCAGCTATATATATATATATATATATATATAATTCGGATAACTTATTATAATCTCCAATAAATTGTTTATAGATGTTGTTGCACAATATATATATATATTTATTGAGCAACAACATCTATGAACAATTTATTTGAGATTAAAATAAGTCATCCTAATTACTATTGAAGTTTTCTATACCAATAAAATTATTTAATTCAAACAATTTTGTACACTTGTAACTGGCTTTGTATTTCATTGAAGTATATTGTGTTTGAAAATATTAAACAATAGAAAATGGACAGTCATTATTTTTATATTGAAACACACTTGTTTTTATTCAATCCCACATTTTTTTTTTTTCAACCTATATTAATAACTCATAAAAGATTGTACAGTTAGAGGTCTTACAAAACTGTATTATGATTATATGCTACATAAGAAACAACATAGTAATAATAATAATAATAATAAAAGAACACGAAGAGATTTTAGCGTATGTGTATGTTTGTAAGTCTCCTGAATTAGAGATCTAAGACTAATACACAACATTTTTTATTCTTCTCTATGGTTAAGATAAATATCAAACTCTTTCGTCCAGGATTTCGTTGAATCTCTAAGAGAAGGAACATTTTGATATAACAAAATTTCTCCTATTTCAGAGAAAAAATTCAAAAAGTTCTCAAATTAGATAGAATAACAATAATAATTATAAGGGAAAAAAATAAAGAAAAAAACAAAAAAAAATCTTCAATAAAATGTTCAAATTGGCTTTTTTTTTTTTTTAAGGTATATGTCGCGAAATTAGTTTCGACATTATTTTCATTTCCAAAGTTATTTTATAAAAAATCGTATAAAAAATTATGGAGTAAACTATTTATCGCACTCTCTTATTTTTTTCATATTTACTTGATTTTAAAAAATGGAATCGAAAAATCAAAAATCAAGTTTAGAGGTGCACCAGAAGAGGTGAATACCAACCAACATGCAAATTTGTGTATTTCTGCGATCAGCCGTTTTTCGTAAAAACTCCGGATGTATACACACATATATCTTTTTTATTATATATATATATATATATATATAGATAGATAGATAGATAGATAGATAGAAAGGAATGTTTACTTAAATTTACAAACTTATTCAAAATAATCTCATGTGGCATTCACACGACTTTCTCGTAGTCTTCAAACTAAATTTACCGATCAAGGCGTAAAATAGCAAGTGCTATTTATAAGAATGCATTTTTAAAACAGTTCAACAATTTTAGAAGCAGCTTTATTTGATATACAGTCGACTGCAAAATTATTCGAGCGCTAGCCAATAATTCCTATATTTAAAAATTACACTTGAGACTGTTTTGCTAAGTAAATCCTTGTCGAATCATGTTCTTAGACTGATTAAGAACATGACTCGACAAGGATTTATTTAACAAAGCTGTATTAAGTGTACTTTTTTTTGGCAAGGATTATTGCTAGTGCTCGAATAATTTTGCAGCCGACTGTACATTTATGTGTGACTAGGGCTGCCATCTTTCTCAAACCCGTTTAAGCATCGTACCTAGATACCAAAGATATTTAATAGTGTCATTAAATTTAAAGATTTATTCCATGTTATCCATAGAATATTCAATCACACCACTCCTTGAAATTTATCAATTTTCGATAAACTTTGAAGTGAAAATCTCATGTTACGCTCAAAATACCAAATTTAAATTTATTGCAATTATTCTTTTAGTGTTGATAAAAAGCGTAAACACAGATCGACAGCTAAATAAATAAATAAATAAATAAATAAAAGATTTTTTATAATCAGAAAAACTAAAAAAATCCGAAACTGTAGAAAATAATCGACGTTGAAAATTCGAACTCAAATAAAGGTTTTGTCTACCATATGAGAATGAGAAATTATCATTTCTAAGTAGTTTTCTTGGATTTGCTAAAAGTTATTAAGACATTTGCATTAATTACATTCAATAGCGAACAATGTATTCGCTTATGCATTTTATGAAGCTGTCTGTAGAATGTGTCGTTTATATACACCCACATAGTGTAACTAAATTTAACACAATATAAAAAATACTTAATGCAACTTTCAATGCACTTCCAGCAATTTCCAATAGGGACATGATATATCCGAAATTTCATATATTATATATTTTGCGATATAAGCGAATGGTGAATGATCTATCTTTCCACACCCTTATCAAATCATGTCTTTTTCATATAAAATATATGATCATTTCATATTGTTTGGAAAAATCGAAACGGTTTAAACTTTACTAACAAAAATCTCGCACATGGACTTAAATATTTTTTTAATTTTCTTGGGTGCATGGAATTAGTATATCGTGGTTTCTCAGCCTGCTAATAATTGTTCTTGAGTCAGGCTTCTAACAGGCATACAAACAAACCGCTAAAAAGTGATTATTTCATTGAGGATACCGTAAAATTTGAAAATATAGCAAAATGCATCCTAGAAAATCTCTCTTGAAAACAGTACTTTTTTCTACCATTGTATGGGTAAAAGGAAGTAAAAAGTGGTTTTTATCATTTTTTTTCTGTGCAGAAATTATCAAAAACTAGTATGTTGTGGCCACCACGAGACTTTCTTCTATATTTTCCTATACAAATTCACTCAGTAACAATAAAAAAAAAATAAAAATAAGTGGGACTTTGACAAAATTTTGGGTAAAATGTGAAAATTATTCTAAGTTTGTCAAAACACGGAAACCGTGGGAGTTTGATAGAATTAAGAGGAGAGAAAAAAAAAAAAAAAAAGTAGGACTTTGACAAAATTTTGGGTAAAATGTGAAAATTTGTTAAAGTTTGTCAAAACACTGAAACCGTGGGACTTTGACAACATTAGGGGAAAAAAGCAAAAATTAGTTTAAGTTTGTCAGAACACGGAAACCGTGGGTGTTTGATAAAATTAAGGGGAGAGAAAAAAAAAAAAAAAACAGATTTTTTTTCGAAGTTTTCTTTCGTAAAAAGTAAAAAAAAAATCGATAACTTTGTTTTAAATTATCACAGATTTATAGTTCAACCATTCGTTTTAAAGGTACTGACGAGACCTTTCGAAAGAGACCCATCTTGAAAATTTTTGCCCTATATCACCCTGTTAAAAATTTAGAAAAAGCGGGATGGCAACGCAACCTGTAAGACGATTTTTACCAAAAGTTGATAAGCACTAATTTATGTCAAGGTGCAACTACATACCAATTTGTATGAAATTCTGTGCAGTAGTTCCAGAGATACAGTTGCCACAAAATTTTGTCACACACACAGACAGACAAACAGACAGACAGACAGACAGACAGACATTTTCTAAAAATGGTTAAATCGTGTTCTACAGCTCTCAAAACGTGTAAATCCATCAAAAACCCGAAATCGAAAATTTTTACGAATCTAATACTTTCTTCTATTGAAGATAGAAGAAAGTAATAAAGTCTCGCAACATTAAAGTTCCACATTCCTAACTCCATATATATATATATATTAGGGTGGTTCGAAAAAATCGATTTTTTTATTTCGGAATCGCGTTACCTCTCAAAAGTTGTAGTTTGGTATCCTCAGTTGGGGAAAAATAACAAAAAAAATTTAAGTTGACATCTTCAGTTCGCGCATGAGGCTGAAAGTTTGAAAAAATATGTTAAAATTTGAAATTTTCAAAAAATAATAAAATTATTTTTTTTGTAATTTTTTATAATACAACAGCCATAAATTGTCAGTATATAGCGTAGTTTGAACCTAAAAAAATATTTTATAGCTTTTACATTATATCTTTAGTTCGCGCATAAGCCTTAAATTGGGCTAAAATCTTCTAAAATTTGAAATTTACGTGTTTAATCTACAATAATACATACATGGCATATTTACGTTTCAAAAGTATTTTAAAAATTCTAAATGTGTTGAATATAAACTTTTATTACAGTATTATACGTACAAGTATAGTTTCACACACACATTTATATGTATATAATAACATTGCATGTCCTAGCTAATTACAGAATGATATATAGATTTTACCTATTTTTTGTGTCTTTAAGATTCCTCAGATGTGTTGAGCATTGTTTTAAATTGAGATTTATAGTCAAATAATGGCGTAGTTGACCTTCAGAGCAAAATTGTCCTTATGAAACAATACCTGTTCTCTTCTCCACTTTAGTACAAGATTCTGTTAAGAGCTTTACAATTCTTTCGATAGTTTTCGTGTGGCAAAGAAATTTAATTAGCTCGAACTCTGGGAGAACATTAGTATTAATAAGTTCTTCTAGGCTTTGCATTGACACATTGCTCATTATTGGAGGAGGTGTAAGTTTGCACTTGGAACAATAAATAAGTTCAATGTAATTTGAAGCTGCAAAATTGATGGTCAGTGGTTGAAAAGTTCGCACCGATTTCCCTTTTGTCTCTTGTTTTCTTGCTTTTAGCAATCTTCGAAAAGCTAGCTGTCTTACGTGCACTCTCTCATCTAGTACCATTGAAATTAAAAGATTTTCGGAATGACAAAAATACGCATTCCTCTGAATGACAGGATCAATTATTTTACGTACCCTCTCGGGCAGCTGTCAAGTCTTCTGTACTAATTTATACATGTGAACTGCTCCAAACTTTACGGAAGGGTGCATTTTAATTCCAAACCATACTGGAGCGTATATCTTCGTAATATAGCTGACCAGAAGTTTAATTTCGTCAGAAAGTTTTACTTCAGAAATATATAGTCTTAAGATCCTATTTGCCCAAAATAACCACCTAGAGTTATTAAGAGGACCAGGATCTTTCACATCGAGATCTGGCGCACACTCTCCTGTCTTGACTTCTCGATAAATATTAAGTAAATACTGTTGGTCCTTGCATGTTTAAGTCAGTTTTTGTCACATTTATCTCCTCAGTATTAGTCGTTTCAAAATTAGCAACAGAGCGTTTTTCACAGTCAGTCAACTTCTTGCCAATTTGTCCTGAGAAACTATGCGCATAAGGTAAAAGTGAATAGACGAAATGGTCAAGAATTTCTTATTTACACATTTCTAGATGGTGAAACAATATTCTGAATATTCCGAATTTTTTGCATTGCGAGAAATTCGCACTTGATTTCCTAGAATTAGGTCATACACCAAGATTATAGTTGCTGAAACCCGCCTCTTGTAGTCTCATTTATTTGCAGAGATTTTTAAATAACTTTGCCCTCGAGAATATAGGCGAATGCTCTAGAATTCTAATACGGGCTTCTAGAATTCGCTTTTCAAGGGGACTAGAATTTATAAGGATGACATGGAACTATTTTTTAAAGAGCTACAAGTTAGATTCTAGATGTCAGTTACAGAATTTTTCCTCAGTGTGCCTAGACAAGTCGGCAATGGAATAAGAATGCGACGACGCGGCGCCAACTTTGCGCTTGCCGGACAATTACTGTTCGTGGTCAGATTTGACAGTTTTTTTCAAAGTTTACGCCTCATGCGCGAACAGAATATGTCATGTAAAAGTTATAAAAAATTTTTTAGGTTGAAACTACTCTATATACTAACAAGTTATGGCTGTTGCATTATAAAAAATTACAAAAAACTAATTTTATTATTTTTTCAAAATTTCAAATTTTAATACATTTTTTCAAACTTTCAGCCTCATGCGCGAACTGAAGATGTCAACTTAGAATTTTTTTGTTATTTTTCCCCAACTGAGGATACCAAACTACAACTTTTGAGAGGTAACGCGATTCCGAAATAAAAAAATCGATTTTTTCGAACCACCCTAATATATATATATATATATATATATATATATGCCTTATATATGTATATGCCTTATATATATATATATGTAATAAAATACAATAAAATCCTGCTTTATACATACAGATTAGAGGATTAAAACTTAATCGAAAGATATAAACCGACAGAAAAGTTTCAGCATATAAACCTGTCGGTGGTGAGATTACCAAATCTATCGAATAACTTTCTATTAAAAAGCGAATGATCATAGACGTCCTACTAAACGAAAAGAAGGCGTATTCATGAATCGTCACTTAAAGGAAAATAAATGTGCGATTAAATTGTTTTTTCAAGATATTAGACATTATTTTATTAAAGATAAATTGTAATAATTTAAGAAAAAAAAATGAAAATTCATAATCTTTAAAATAAATAAATGTGCATAATATATCTTTTAGTAATCGCAAATTCGTTATTTTCAGCAAATTCGTTCTGACTAATCACTGTGGGGGAAGATCTTTTTTTTTTTTTTTTAGGGTCATGTATGTAGGTGTGTTTATCAGTAAGGGCGTGTATACATCTATGTATGGTTTTATGTATACATACATAAAGATGTGTATACATACATATACGTGTACACATACATATAGATATACATATACACATACAAACATATAAAAAATGTAACATATATACATATATAAACACACGTACATATATATATATATATATATATATATATATATATATATATATATATATATATATGCGTGTATCTTTTATATATGACAATATTCTTTTATACCATTTGGAAATATTTCAGATTATTCTTACGTTGTTAAAAGAAATTGAATCTCTTTATTTTTTGAGAGAAAACTTTAATGTGCGTCCCCACCCCCTTTTATTTGATTTTTATTTATTTATTGATTTATTTAAAAAAAAAAGTCGCCTCAAAAAGAGTTTGCGATTAAAACTTCTTCTTTTTTTTTTTTTTTCTTTTATAAGAAAACCCATTAGAAAGATATACTTTACCAAAGTGCGAGGGGGGAGGGAGGATAAATTTTCGACTCTTTAAAGTTAAATACTCTCATCATTCTTTAAACGAATAAGTTAGTTTTTAACTTTTTTCTTCCAAAAACCAGACAAATTTTAAGATTTTTTTTTTTTTTTTTTTTTTTTGAGAATATGTTGAACTAGTTCATATACTATTTAATAAAATATAAATTCAAATAAATAAATGAATTAATAAAAATAAATAATATATTTCAATTCCAGGAGGTGATTTAAAAAGATTTTACAACACCATTTCTCTCTCTCTATGTAGCAATAAAAGTTAAATAGACACAAATTATCTATAAATTAAAATATAGAGAAACTATTAAGTATGTTAAAAAATGTATAAAAATATGAATATATAATTGATTAAGAAATCCATAAAGAAAATAAAAATAAGTACTAAAAGAAATGGATTTAAAATGTAAAGTTGAATATTTAAAATATTTAAATATCTCTTTCAAATGAAATAATTTTTAGAAAAAAAAAAGTTTAAATATTATAAATGCAATACAAAATTTTTTTAACCAATTGTATATCTCGTATAAGCAAAATAATCGAATCCAGATAAAAAATTAATCCCAAAACACATGAGGGCCTTCATCAGGGGAGATCCCCCACGTAAGGAAAGGAATGTGCGAAATTTCTGACGAAACGCTGGTATTTTAACCAGAAAAAAAAAAAAAAAAAAAAAAAAAAACACGTTTCTAGCTCCCACCTTCTTACAAATTAAAGGACGAACATACAGCAAACGAATTTCAATTAGTTCAAAACATAAAAAGCAATTAAATTCAGAAATCAAGCACAAAATATAATACATCAATTTAAAATACAATAATATAAATAATACAAGAATATATAAATACATACCAGGACAAACTGTAATAGTCATTAGAATATGGAAAATTGAAAACCACCCCCCCATTATAAACATGAAACCTACTTCAGCTAGTAGGGACACTTACCAGCACTTAAATGTCGTCCAAAATGGAACAACAAACCTTAAGTGGGATTGTCATCAAGAATACTGAAATGTTAATTGATTAAAATAACTGGATAGCGGTTAACAGTTAGTATGTTTTTGAGATTTTTCATAGCAAGATTCAGGTCTAAAATGTTATTGCGAATCATTTTAATTATGTTTTTTTGGGTAAACAAAATATTTTTTAAAACTTTATGACTAATACAGGAAAACCAGTTTGTTAAATTACAAACTTTAAACTTTAAACTTAAAATCTTACCTTTTATCATAAATCCCAATAAACCAGTTATTATACATTATAGACTGGCTATGAAAAATCTCAAAAACATACTAACTGTTAACCGCTATCCTGTTATTTTATCAATTAACATTTCAGTATTCTTGATGACAATTCCACTTAAGGTTTGTTATTCCATTTTGTACGACATTTAAGTGCTGGTAAGTGGTCCTAGTGGCTGAAGCGGGATTTATGTTTATAATGGGGGGTGGTTTTAAATTTTCCATATTCTAATGACTGTTCCAGTTTGTCCTGGTATGGATTTATATATTCTTGTATTTTAATTTGATGTATTATATTTTGTGCTTGATTTCTGAATTTAATTGCTTTTTCTGCTTTGTACTAATTAAAATTCGCTGCTGTGTGCTCGTGTTTCCATCTGTGAGAAATTGGGGGCTAGAAACATTTTTTTTTTCCTGTTAAAATACCAGCATTTTTTCAGAAACTTCTCATATTCCTTTCCCTACATAGGGGAGCTAACCTGATGAAGGTCCTCATGTGTTTTGGGATTAATTTTTCATCTGGATTCGATTATTTTGCTCATTTATTTTAGTTTTATATTCCTTTTTGCTGTAATTGCGCATTGGTTTATATAAACTTTTTCTAGTTCTATTTATATAATAATTCAAGTTTTACTCCCTCCTATATTTAAATTTTATCTTATATATATATATATATATATATATATATATAGATAGATAGATATAGATATAGATATAGATATAGATATAGATATAGATAGATAGATAGATAGATAGATAGATAAAAAAAAATATGGACCCCAACGGCTTTTTTTTTTTTTCTTAAGAATTAATTATTTATTGAACTTAAGCCTAACAGCAAGCTTGGCGGTAATTTTTATTCGATCTAATGATCAAATCTTTTGAATGTGGTAATTATAATTTTTAAAGCACACAAATATATGTTAAGTGAAAGAGAGGAAGAGAGATGGGTGACGGACATTTTCACAAATATATTTGTTGTCGTACGTATTTTGTTCAAATATATTTCCTAAATATAAAAACCAAGAACTGAGACAACGCCTTAATACGATATGTAATTCATCATTTTCCAAATTAGCATTTCGGTATTTCTTAACGTACACGCGTTATGAATAAATCATAGTTTTGCATTACTTAATTAGTGTAGTATTTTTTGTTTTGGGAATTTGTTTGTGTACCTTTGTGTCCTTTATGGAAATTTACATTTGAATTATATTTAATACATATAAAAAGTATATTAGGTTTATTATAAATATATTTTCATGCAATGATTCTTATGATTATGGTACATTTTTTAAAGATTTGAAACCTTTTAATTGCATTTCTCAGTTTGAAATTTTTCATAAATTCCTGCTTTTCTAAATGCTATAAATTCTACTGATATTTATGAAAAGATTTTTTGTTGTTGTTGTTGTTGTTGTTTAGTAGCACCAACTTAAAGGATTTAAGGTTGGAATGAGAAATTTGTAAATAAGACTGAAGAAAAGGGAAAAAAAATAATGGCATAGGTGGACATTGCTCAGTTCCGCATCATATATGTTCTCATAAATTTCTAATGCAGGACATACTTTTAACATGATCATTATGTTTATAGAAATGAATTTTGACCAAACGCTTGACACAGTACCAGAATTAAAGCCCCACCTAATATGCTATCCATCGTTCACTTCAATTTATCTATTTCTATTAATTTATTTTATTCGAGTCAATTTCATACTTCAGTTTTCATTCTATTATTTCCAATGCAACAATCCTCAAAATGCATATTTATATGGAAAATTTAGAATTTTGTTAGGTTGATAAAATCTTCAGTTACGAATAATTTACGAAATTGTCGTATTAGAATATAATTAGTCAATTATGCTCAAACGAGTATCATAAATGTTATTTTGAAGTTGTCTGATATATTTATGATCCTCCAAATAGACGTTTATGCTCAATTTTGCCCTTTTAAGTAAATCGTAAATTCCAAATAACTTACAATTTTTTTTTAAAGGGAAAATTCATAGTCTATGACATTCATGCCAGTATCCTAAATAAAATTTCAAATATGGTCTAACATCTTTACGATTAAAATATCCCTCAAGATTGACGTTTATGTGAAATTCTGCCCTATTCTGCCATGTTAAGAAATTCGTAAATTTCCAAAAACTTACAATTTTTTTATGTTAGGAAATTCATAGTCAATGTTACTCATGCCAGTAATCCTACGTAATGTTTAAGAAGTTGTCTGACATCTATACGATGAAAATAATCCTCAAAATACACGTTAATGTGAATCTTTGCCATATTCTACTATGTTAAGAGATTTGTAAATTCCAAATAACTTGCGAAATTTTTAAATTAGCATTTTATAGTCACTGTTGTTCATTCCGGCATCAAAATTGATATTTTAAAACTGGTCTGACATTTTTACAGTAAAACTTTTCAATTAATACACGTTTAAGTGAAATTTAGCCCAATCTCCGATTGTAACAAAATCGTAAATTTCTAATAACTTACGAAGTTTTGTAATTTGAATATTGCTAATGAATTGGGTTCTTCCCAGTGTCGAAAGTAATATTTGAAAACTGATCTGACTTCTCTGAGACAATTTCTTCTCGAGATATCGTGTACGCAGCTTATACACACTAACGGACTAACACACTACGAAATGGTGAAAAATGCACTTAAATGAAACGTCAAATGTATATCAAAACATAATAATTTTTTTTTGCGTATTTTGGTACATCTACGGATATATATGCCACATACAATGTTGCTTATTAAATGCATCACACAAATAATTATACCAAGTTTACTGTTAGTCTAATGATTACGTAGAATATCGTAATTATTTTGTACTATTCTGTTCATTTTTTAATCTATGAACAGCATGTATTACATACATAATTCATTATAATTATATAAAGCAATTTCAATATGTTGAATAAAGTGTAACTGTGTAAAAATACATACAAAATAAATACCATTCATTAGCTACGATTGCTAGAAGTTCCTTTGTACATTTTCGTACACGATCTTCAATATATAAAACAAACAACAACAAGAAAGTATGCAAGTAATTCTGAATAACAATAAGTATTTTTGCAAAGACCGTCATCATTTGCAAAATTAATTAACGTATTATAATTCCTTTTGGTGCTCATGTAGATAGAATAATTATTATGTACAGTTTTTATACAGAAAACATGCTTTTATGCACTTTTATAATGTATGGTAATTTAATTATGTTGAACGTACGCCATTGAATGCAATGCAATGTTAAAATGCCCTTAAGATAAATTCGGTACACAGACTAAGTAATTACAAGAATTTTTTTTTTTTTTTTTTTTTTGTGCTTTTCTATAGAAATTTCAAAATAGATTAAAAGGTATACTGAAAATTCCATATGGCTGATAAATATTTTTACCAAGTTTCAAGTCGATCGAATGATTTTCCGGCAGTTATTTTAGTATATACATACTAATATAAAGTTCTCAGATGGAGTGAGTTTGTGAGTTAGTTTATGTTGCGGAAGCGCTACGCTATGAACGATTGTCTACAGTCTGGAAAATACCTCTAAGATTTGTCCAGAGACCATTTTGTTCCTCTTTTGAGGGACTATCTTCTCATTATCAGTGCCCCCTACCCAATAAAATAATTTTTTTGGGAAACAAGAATTCCATGCGGTTTCGACGGATTTTATGTTCACAAGTCAGCATTAATGCACCCGACAGCCACTCGAAGGCTGGAGCATAGAAACAAAGTCTTCCAATTGCGATATCGTTCACACTGTTAAAAATAGTTTCTTAAAAATGAGCTTAATTGTTTCAAAATAGCTCCGAATCAATATACGACGTGTGGATATTAAATAACGAGACTATTGCTGTAAACATTTTATTTTAAATTTATACTAATTTAGTTATTATCACCTTCAATATACACCCGTCCTCTATCCCTACAACGCTCCATGCGAATTTTCCATTGTTCGAAACAGAGCTGGAAATCTTGTTCTGTGAGCTCCTGCATGAGGTGTGCCGCTTTCTCTTTCACAGCTTTAACTGACTTAAATCTTGTTTCTTTTAATTCAGATTTAACTTTGGGGAACGGATAAAAGTCACGAGGCCAGGTCAGGCGAATAAGGCGGATGTTCTAAAACTGGGATGTTGTATTTGGCTAGAAACGTCTTGACAGACAATGACGTGTGAGCAGGCGCGTTGTCTTGATGGAGAACCCATGACTCGTTCTTCCACAATTCGGGTCGTTTTTTCCTTACCCCTTCACGGAGTTAAGCAAGCATCTCAAGATAGTAATGTTGATTAATAGTTTGACATTCAGGAACCCAGTGAAGGTGCACAGTACCAAGAATTTCGAAAAAAGGATCATCATCGCTTTGAATTTTGGACATCATCTCCAAAGTCTTCTCAGCCATCTTGGAAACGGTTGAACCACTCATAAACTCGCACTCGTGATAAACATTCATCTCCATAAACTTGTTTTAATAATAGATAAGTTTCACTAGCAGTTTTAATAGTTTCACGTGAAATTTCACTACAATTCGTTGCTCTACTTTTACACTTATCGTGTTTTCGGCAAAACGAAACAAACACCTCTTACACAAACAAAGGTTACGGCCAGACTGATTTCTCTACAAAAACAGGAAGCGCTGCAATCGAAAGAGAAGGCTTTTCGCTGCACAGCTGTTGGTCGTTCGGATTTGGCGCATGTGTAGTTCATCTGTAGCAGCAATAGTCTCGTTATTTAATAGCTACACCTCGTATACTTAAATTTGAAAACCCTTGTACTCATTTTTGAGTATACTGACATGCTCAAAAATGGGATTGACCAATAGAAATCCCAGTATCCTCATGCTTTACATGTCAATATACTCAAAAATGAGTACATGAGTTTTCAAATTTAAGTATATATTGTTTCTAATTATTCTGTTTGTAATTGTTCTGTAATTATTGTTTCTAGCTATTTTTAGACAATTCAGTTCAATTTAAGAAACCATTTTTAACAGTGAACAAATAAATAATTATTACAAACGAATCTGGATTATAGTGAATGAATTCAAAGATTCTTTTCTAAAATTCCTAATTTTAATTTTTCGATATAAGCGTGTAATTCAACAAAACCCATGGATAATAAATATTATACATGGAATTACATATTTATATGAATCGTAAACTGGTAAGTGTAGAAGAAAATTTACAATATACCTTTCCATGATTTGTTAGATTATTTTTAATTTATTGAAAATTTACTGAGAAATTGTAAATTTTTTGAAAACTAAACATTATATTTTAACAATATATAATACACTGTTAAGGATAATATCACCGATTGTGGGCACTGTTTTAATTTTGGCTTACAACTTTTGATAGAGTAGATGTCTTAACCACATGTCTTGAACTACAGATATCCATTCTGTAGTTCAAGACATGTGGTTTTGAGCCCACTGTAGACGTTCTGTCACGCGGTTATCCTTCCAGCATGGATGATGTTTTCTCTTCTTATATTGAAAGAGCTCTGATTGCTTGATGTAATTATAAATTGTCTGAGAAGTTACGTTAGTAATTCCTGTGCTTATTCGAACTCTGGGAATTGATGCTCCAGCTTTTTTCAGCTCAGTAAAAATTTTTCTTTGGTCTCTAAGCGAAAATTTCTTTGGCCGGCCACTCTTTTTCTTTATGTCATGGGCTTCAGGAGCACGTAGAAAAGCGCTGAGGCTACTTTTTCTTATTAGAAGTAGCCTACTAATTTCTCTGACTTTTTTATTAACATTTTTCAGCGCTATAATCTGTCATTTCTGGAAATCAGTTAGAGGAATTTCTCGTGGCATGGCGCATTCATCTCCAAGAAATTTAATTACGTAAAACCATCTTGTCAAACACGTTAGCAATTGGCAAAATGCCAAATGTACATGTACATGCAAAACTGGTATTCCGCAATAAATACCCTCTTAGATAATTGCAGTTTTTGACCAGTGTCCGTCTACTTTTAAAATATATATATATTGCGCAAATCTATATATTTTCTCTTTTCTGCATTTCCCTACATTAAAATTATAAATAAATGAATATTTTTATTTGTCTGTCAAAAATATGAAGATTGATAAGTATAAACATGTTAAAGAATTTTAATTGGCATTTTCTATTAAACAAAGACGGGGTTTTAAAAAATTGTAAAGAAGTGTCCGTATACTTTTTTTATGCAGTGTATATATATATATATATATATATATATATATATGTATATTGTCGTCGCGACACTTTCGACTAAACAATGGCCGGCGAGTCGCCGAACTCTGACCTTTTGTGAAGGGGTACCCAATGGGTGGTCATCGATACCACTAACAGGGACAACACATTCACGCCTCCCGGAATTCGCACCAGGTTTAACATTGGACGAGTCAGGCACGCTAATACCTGTGCCGTCTGTATGAACATAAATATTTAGTAAAATTCTAGAAGTCGGCTCTTATTAAAGTTACAGCTTTTAAGCATTTGCAAACCTAAACGATCATTTTCCGCCAACTATTCAAGTTTTCCTCCAACACTGACTTGGAAAAACTGCCAGCTGCTTCAATTTTAATTGTAATGTGTTGTAGAAAGAAACACGTAAAGTTAAAAGTAAGAAGTTCTATTCTGTCAATTATATATTTTTAATTTTTACAGTTTTATTAGTGAGTTATATTAATTTGTTGTTTCTTTAATTAGTGTGAGAAACCATTTGAAACATTCCAGAAAATGTAAAAGTCGGTTTCTATTGAAGTTTTTTCTTCATATCTTTGGAAAAACTAAAAACAACTTTTTATCAAATTATTTATTTATAATTGTCTTTTTTTTTTTTTTTTTTTTTTTGACGCTATGATTAAAATGTGTGGTTATGGAATATCTAAATGTAAAAAATAAGTTTTTAACAGTTTAGAAAATTGTATAATGTATGAATATTCTTCTCTCAATCTCTCTGTAGTGTAACTCTCTAACATAAAGGAGAGATGGACAGTCGAAATATTCCGAAAACATGGTCATAAATGGCTGCATAATTTTTTTTTTCGTAAGAAAGTAGTAAATAGTTCAATAAGTTCATTCTTTGCGACGAGTAGCTTTGTATTTCGATTATAAAAAGCAAGTGAAAATTTAAAGTTCATTTATTTTTGTTTATGAATATTTTTGTTCACTTAGGTATATGAATGTTTTGTAATACGCACATTATTATTATTATTTTTTTTTTTTTTTAACTGTGCGGACTTTTAAGGTCGTATAATATAAAATATCACTTTTTTTATGTCACATCTTAAGCCGAATAATTGCCTGTTTAAAGTTGATTAATGTTCTATGAATGAATAAAGAAAGAAAGAAAGAAAGAAATTTAAATCTCGATAAATATTTAATATGTAATTGCAATAATGTAAAAAAAAATAAATAATTAATACATAAGTAGAACATAATTTTAAGCTTATAGGCTTACGTATTTATTTTATGTTTTAATGAACATTTTATTTTAGCAAATGTAAATCAATACACATTAATTAAAAAAAAAAGATTGTTATAATTACTATTCCAATTTATAATCTCTAGAAATGTTTAATCTAATCGCATTAAATATTTAATTATTTTGTATACGTTTAAGGGATTTAATATAATTAAAATGAAAGGAATTTTAAGTTTTATTTATTTATATATTTATATTTTATCACATTTCACTAAATCCTGATAAACAAATTATTAAAATGATGATGCTTATTTTAACTAATTATTGTCCATGTATGATACTTTAGAAATTCGATCCTTATAATCTTTCTAATAACCAATTTCGTCTTGGCATTTTTTTTTTTTTTTCATTCAACGAAAGACTCTAAATTTTTATTTTTATTTTATCAAATTTGTTTTTTTACATAATTGCTCGACAAATTTCTTAGAATAAAAATTAATAATAATCTGATTTTTTTTTTTTTTTTTTTTTTTTTTTTTTGTTCCTTGATAGATTGATTACTTCTAAAAAAGGTATTTTAATTACTTTAAAGTACATTCTCTCAAATTCAGTCCAATAAACCTGAATGTGAAAGTTAGCTTTTTTATTTATTTAATTTAATTTAATTTTTTTTTTTTTTTTTTTTTTACAGATTATTGCTTTCGATGTTTTTTACTGTAAGTAAAAACATAGTTTAATTGTAGATTTTTTTTTTTTTTTTTTCGTTTTTAAGTTATATGTTTTCTTTATTTAAGACTTTTTTTTTCATGCTTATATTTACATTTTTTTCCGAACAAAAAGTCATCATTTAAAGTTATTAAGGGTTAAGTTATTAATTTTTAATATTTTATTTCGAAATTGCAAAATGAAAAAAAATCACATATTGAAAATTCGTATTATGCAGCTTAAAAATAAAATATAAAAAATTAAAAAAATACTTTTTTAGAAAAGGTGCGTCAATTTAACAGCTGTGAACTTTCAGAATGTGAAAACAGAATTTAAAAATATGTATTAGTTAATAAGTTATTTGTAAAGAAAATTTCCCCATAGAAAAACATTGGCTCGGGCTTCCGGCGACGGTGAGTGAAGAGGGCCGTTAAGTTGGGAACAAATTTAACCGTTTACCCGCCAATGTTCCAATAATGGAACATGATTTTTAAAATAAAAAATTCACATGTAAAAAAACTCTTATTAATATCACTTTTACATACAATTGAATATGACATTATAAAGTATTTTTTACAATAAGTTTTATTCTGTTTAGATAATTATTTATTTTTTTACGATTTTTTGAATTTTACTATATTTTGTCAATTTTACTCTCTCTTACATTAAAAGTATTACCAGAATTAAACAATTATACAATTATAATAAGTTTCAATTTAAAACTTCCAAAATTTAATTTATGTTAATATATATATATATATATATATATATATATATATATATATATATATAATGTTATAATATATATTAAATATAACACGTCACATTTAGTTACACTTTTTATCAAAATATGCGAATAGTACGCAGTTTATATTGTTTTAATCTTATAATAAAAATTAATAACAAAGCTTTTTTTATCTTTCAGCATAAAACTACATCTATAGATATCAAATGAGTTATTTTCCGCTACACAATATATTTTATGTTTGAAGCCTTTTTCATTCAATGATCTCCAGGGATAATATCAAAAAGTGTTATGGTTAATGGACTAGGCGCATTTGTAAGGAGCATAACATATACAGCACATTTAGAAGGAAGGCAATTTCCCTTTTATGAAAGGTAGAATTAATCAGTACATTTATCTTCTTTTCGTTTCATATTAGGATTATATCTTCATTTATAACTTTTTTCTCTTTCAATGGGACTAAAGAAGATTATATAATACCTTTACTTTTCTAAGAAAATTGGATAAACTAAGGTTTATTATTCTATAATGTTTGTACAGTTTTTGTAATGTGTTTTTATTCGTTTTCAATTTGATTTATTCGGCAAATTGCTTAATTTAATAAAACAGAACAAGAAATCTTTACAAACTTTTTTTTTAAATATCACAGTTAAATAGTATATATATATATATATATATGTCTAGCATGTGAAATAAATAAATAAGATATAGATAGATTCGTAGATAGATGGATAGAAATGTATAAATAGATAGGGTGGTATAGATATAGATGTTCAACATTAAACGTTAGATATAGAAATACAAACAAAATGCAAAGTAAAAGAAATAAATAATAATAATTTTATTATTTAAATATGAATAAGTACAGTGTCAAATATTATATTAATATGGGTTTTATTTAAAACTTATACAGGAATTTGTAACGCAATATTTTTAGAAACATAAAAGGAAATAAACAAATATAATAACAAAAATCGCAAGCATTATGATAAAAATAATTTAAAGATTCTTTATAGTTAGCATTTTTTTTTTTTTTTTTTTTTTTTTTTTTACATGGACATATAATGCACAAACTTACAAAGAAACGTTTTCACAATGAATCGAAATTAAATAATCATTATGTAGGACACACGAATAAGACCCGGTCAACCAGCGTTGATAAAAAGCCCTTACCAGACGTCTTATTCAAAGTTTATCTTTTATTGAGACCTTTTGGATACGTATGAGTCTAAAATCCAGCTGGTAGTTATATTGTACTATCTTATATATATATATATATATATATATATATATATATATTAGTTCTATTAATTGCTAAATTTTAAGCTTAAATTGTTTCACGTTATCTACCATTTATATATATATATATATATATATAATGCGATATCGCTGTCAGTTTTTTCTCTTTGTCGGTGACCACATCTCCAAGCAAACAACAAAGTTGCAAATTTCTATCGCTTTAATTAATGAAGTTATCAATTAAAAAAGCCTCACGTTAATAAAGGTTCTCTGTTCGCCAACTTGTAAATAGTATTTTTATTATGCTGTTTTTTCTGTCTCTGATATCACAATCTCAGAAGAATGCCATTCATCGTGTGAGAATGAAATGTCAATGTTCCTATTGATAAATCGCAAATATTGCTATTGTTAACAAAGAAAGTACCGTCTAATAATAATAATAATAATAATAATAATAATAACTATTATCTTAAATATTTTCAATGAAACAATTAATTTAGCATTAAAATTTCAAACTTTAGTAAATTCTTTTTTTTTTTTTTTTTTTTTTTTTTTTGGTATGACAGATATCCCATTAACCTATTTGAAGTACTGTCTTTGCATACTAGTATCTAAGTAAGCACTGCTAGTAAGTGAATGATTGATTTGAAAGAAACGCGTATGCATATGTACTATATAAACACAAAAAAATCTGTTTTTCTTAGAATTTTCTAAATGATTTTGTGTGTATTTAATCAAGTATACGTTTTTAAAGTGATTTTATAAAACTGTATTTTTACGTATATATCATGAAGATTATTGAAAGTGTTTGCATAAAATTTAAATTAGCTTTTTATATCTTTATAAGCTTTTTATATCTGTTATATAAATTTATGTTAGTCACTGCGTTACAGGAATGCAAATAACACAATAAACGTTCCTGTCTTAAAAATTAAAAATACAGGGTGATCAATTTATAAGAGTACCCGTTGATTTTTCTTATTACCTTTAAATATGACGGATGTGGCAACTATTCTAACACTGAACTATAATTGATTGAACCTATTTTAAGTGTGGGAGGCAATTTCCAACACTGTCGGACTGTTGCAACTTTATTTGTGAGGTAAAAAAGGGGAGACGCACATTTTTTTTTTTTTAATCCTGTAATAATTTTATTTATGAAAAAGAAAATTTAATTAATGTATATATATATATATATATATATATATATATATATATATATATATATATATATATATATATATATATATATATATATATATATATATATATATATATATATATATATATATACCGAATATATATAACCCTGTATATACCGAAAAAAAATAATAATTGTAAAGTTCTAGAAGGACCTCGATTTTGTAATAAAAACACCTTATGCTCAAGATATTTAAAAACTAATCAAGTGAATTTATATTTGTTTCGTCACGATTAAAAAAAATCTGCAATGTTAAAAAGACGCAGATGAAAAATAAAAATGTTTAATATTGATGACATAATACTGAATAACTTTGTAATTTAAAGGTGTGACGCCATTCACATTTGAAAGGACCATTGTTTCTATGTCTTTTCGTTTATATTTTGATTTTCAATAACAAGGATTTGAGGTCCAATGATGAAACAAACGTACTTTTTGCATGATTTATTCTTGGAATAATGCATTTCACTTGTCTCCTCGTAATAAACGGTGATTAAAATTTCCATATAACAAAATGTTGAAGGAATATGAAAAGGAAATACATAATGAGGCTACTAAACAAAAAAAGAATTAAAATTTTGATTTATTAAATTGGTTAATATTTATATATGATGGTATAAATAATTATAATTGATCGACAAATAATAGTCAGTCCGTTTCATTATTTAAGCAGCATAAATAGAAAATAATTTTGTTTATATGTTTATTAAAAAAATAAATAGAATTAAAATTAAATTTGTAAACATTTTTAAATGTTAGAAAGCATATAAAACATAACAAGAAAGAAAAGGTGTTTTCATGACTTAATCATGATAGAAAAACACTAGGTGAATATATTGCTATTTATGTAGCATTCAAATAATATTTTTGTCGTTTAAAAGTATACATTTTTTTTTTTTTTTTTTTTTTTTTTTTATAATAGGCACCACATTTTAACATTTATTATATTATTATTATTAGCATTCATTATGTTTTAAACAAGATTGTTGGCATTACATAAAACATGTACAACCACAAATAAATAAATAAATAAATAAATAAATAAACCTTTATAGTTATGTTTTTGAGACAGGACACATATTTTTTTGTTTAATACATTTATTTCCTCTTTAATACATATTATCTAAATGAATTATTGGAATGGTTTAGATACACAATACTTATAAATATTAGAACATATATTTTAGTTTAAATATGAGTAAAATTTAATGTCAATTATGATATATAAAAATCATAATGTACAGATAAACCCAATTATAATTATTATTATATGCTTTTTTTCAGATCTATATGATTTTAGTTTACCTATTGGTGATTTAACTATAATGTTAAACAGATTGTACTTTGTCACACAAAAACAACCATATATTTCTCTTTGATTGTGTTTAAAAATAAATCACTTTGCTTATTTTTAATACTTATGGACAATATCATCATTTTCTGTTTTAATATCAAAAAAGGTCTAATAACTTTATTGTTAAACATAAGCGCTCATGTTGTTTTTTATCGGATGTTTTTAACGTATACATGTTTTTTGACATGATTTCTTTTTTAACATTTTCTTGATTGTCAGAAAATCAATTTAAAAGAAGAGATTCCTTTAGAATCACGAAATTTTAGATGAAAAAGTACTGGAAAGTTTCTCTCTAAAAGTAAAAGAATTCGCATGAATCATTCACATTCCACTTATGTAACAGAAATAAAATGTTTCAACAACCGTAAAATATGTATGTATGTATGTATGTATGTATATATATATATATATATATATATATATATATATTTGAAAAATGAGTTTTAGATATGTTTAATTCAAATAAGATTGAACTGCATATAGTAAATAAAACTATTATTTTCGCATTAATAGCAAATGCAAAGTTCATGAAAGTGTTTAAAAGTTTTAATTCCATGTTTCAAACAGAATAATTATTGAAGTAACGGTAATCTTCTTCTTTTTTTCCTACAATTTAAAGTATTTTCTACATTTTATTTTTTCAATTTTAACACATTTTTAATAAATCTTAATAAGTTATATATTTATCTACAACTGTAATATTTCAGCTTATAATAATAGTTCACTCATGTGAGGAAATAAAAGAAAAAAAAAATATTTACAAAACTTCTAAATTCTAGAGTAAATATCTGGAGAAATGGATTACGTATAAGTGGGTAATATTTTCATAAACATAGTAGGGTGATTTATACGTCTCTGGAAGAAGAAAAAGTTTTTACAAAAAATACAAAATCCAGTGGCCGGATGAAATCATGCAGAGGAGATTATATCCTAAGAATAGGTCCTGGCAACCTTTCACAAACATAGGAAACGTCAAAATTATCCGAAAACCCAGTGAAAGCTAGAATCACGTAGGAGATTCTGTCTTCAGAAATAGGTCCTGGCGACCTACGCAAGAGTAACACGTCAACTGTCTTGTTTCTAGTTTCTATTTTAACTTGACAGTTCGGGTTGCACGGACCCCCAAGTTTAACGAAGGTCTTTTCCTTGTACATTTCAGCACCTGGAGAGTTGCAACATGTGAAGAAACGATTTATCGTGTATTAGCAGACAGAGGGTTTAACTTTTGGTGCATGAGTTTTTTAATACTTTGTCTTTTTGGCACCTTGTATCAATTTCTCGCGTTCTAGAAAGTATACTTTTTAAATAACTGATGAGCCAAAAGTTACAATTAGTTATAACTTAATACATCCAATAGCAGCAAAATTTCGCTGACAGCAAATTTCATTGAATATTTATTGGAATTAAAACCCGCTTTTTACATATTTAAAAACTCAAAAAATCTTCTATTATGTTTCTTCCATTCTATTCTTCACTGATGCTTGAATATTTCGCCTAGTTTCATTTAGTTTTGACCCCTACTTTTTTTTTTTTTTTTTTTACATTGAGTTTTAATTATTTTACCTTTTCACTGAGTTCTGGTCTGTGCGTTGTTGTTTTGTTCGCAGCAGCCGTGCCTAATTTCTTCACCTGCAGCAGAGTCGCATTTTCTTTCGTCCCGAAACAGTTGTTGGTTTTTTTTTTTTTTTTTTTTTTTTTTGGAGGGGGGGGTTGTTTATTCAAAATTTTATACGTATTATTTAAATCTTACTGTACAATAATTTTTTTATTTTTTTTTTCTGTAGATTTTTAATACACTCCCAGTTTTGATATTCAATATCATACTGAAAAGAAAAAAAAAATCTGGAGTGACTCCACTCGACATTCCGAACATTGAGTAACTAACAGTTTTGTAGATAAAATAAAGAAAGAGGAATTGCTAAACAAACAAAAGAGAGAAAACCATAATAGAGTGTTTTTTTCTCCATATATCACACGAGGTTTTATTTAACGCTACTGAACTTTGAGCCCTTAGATCATAATGATAAAGAATTTTTCGTTTTGTCCCTGTAAAAATCTATAGATGCTAGATTCACCAAAATGCTTATAGTTAGTGCAACAGGGATTTATAATATTCATACAAATTTTCAGCTCAATTGAATAAGGCGTTTAGATGCTATCGCACTTTTAAAAATTTGGTCTCATAGGCCATAATGATAAAGAATTTTTCTTTGTGTCCCTGTAAAAAAACTGTAGTGCTAGATTCACCAAAATCTATACAGTTGGTGCAAATGCGACCTATAACATGTGTACAATTTTTTTGCTCAGATTAATAAGGCGTTTAGACGCTATCACACTTTTAAAAATTTGGCCCCATTGGCCTTAATGATAAAGAATGTTTCTTTGTGTCCCTGTAAAAAAACTATAAGTGCTAGATTCTCCAAAATCTATACAGATTGAGTATCTGTGACCTATAATATGGATATAAAATTTTTGCTCAATTGAATAAGGCGTTTAGATGCTATCGCACTTTTAAGATTTTGGTCCCATAGGCCATAATGATAAAGAATTTTTCTTTGTGTCCCTGTAAAAAAACTATAAGTGCTAGATTCACCAAAATCTATAGGGTTCGTACTATGGTGACTTACAATATACGTACCAACTTTCAGGTTAATCGAACAAAGCCTTTAGACGCTAGCGTGTTCACAAACATACACACATACACACGTACACACATACACACACACATACATACATCATCGTAAAAATAGTGGAAACGGACTCAGGGGACCTCAAAACGTATAGAAACATCAAAATCTCGAATTCGGATTTTTCACATGATTACAATACTTTCCTCACTATAGTGTTCGGAAAGTAATAATGTGAAGACTAAATCTTGTTTTAACTTATAATTGAATTTAATCCCAGATAAAAGTCGTCCAAAATCAAGGAATAAGATTCACACACTCAAAGTGACTTCCGACTGGATCCAAGATAGACATCTGTATACTAAATGAATAAACATCTTGCACATGCGGGCAACAAGTTTTCAAAAGCAGCAACTCGATTTTATTATAACGGTTTTTTTTTTTTTTTTTTTCTGCGCTTTTCTGTTTGCTGCATTAGAACCTCGAGATAGTTTTGTGGTTGTTTCAAAATTTTGCAAAAACTTTAAATAAAGCATATTCGTGCAAAGTTATGATTATTTGCAAAATATTCCCATTCCTTCATTTACAAACTAATACTATACTTACGTAATTGCAGAAAAGCATTTTTTTTTTTCTGCACCTTAATATATATATATATATATATATATATATATATATATATATATGGAATGTAATTTATTTAAGTTCTGAATTTAATTTTAATTTTATATTTATATTTATATTTATATTTATTATTATTATTATTATTATTATTATTATTTATTTTTTTTTTTTATTTTTTTATTTTTTATTTTTTTTTTTTTTTTGCTAAAATGTATTTTTGCTTCTTCTTATATAAGGTCATTGTGCCTAAATGCGACGTGATTTTTGGTAAGTTTATCGCATTTAGGAAACTTATGACATTTTAGTAAACAAATAATTATGAAAAGAAAGAAAAAATGGTTGAATATTATACTCATAGTTCTAAACTAGTGTTTTGAGTCATTTTTTTTTCAAGAAATTAAAAAAATATCAGTAATTTATGAAAATTTATACCAGCATCGCATTTAGGAAATTTTTGTCGCATTTTAGGTACTATATCCTAAATGCGATGTTCAAACTCCCTAAATGCGATAATGCATTTAATGCATGGGAGTTACTTTAATGTTATTAACACTTTCTAAAGAAGTTTGAAAACTGTTATTAACATATTCCAACAAGGTTGAAAAGTGTTTATGGCTTCGGTTTGTCTGTCTGTCTGTCCGTCTGTCTGTCCGTCCGTCTGTCTGTCCGCGCTCTAACTCCCGTAAATATTTATGGAATTTCTTGAAACTGATATATGTTATTCAAGATTACTATTGGACGTTCCTTATTGAAAATGGAGTTCATACCTCTACTAGTTTGTGTACAGGGACACCCGAAAGTATTTCAAAGCATTGTGTTCAATGAGAGATATTTTTACAAACCATATTTTCTTACCTTTACTATAGACATATCTTAATGAAATTGCAATATGTTATTAAAGTTTACTATAGGAGGTTTTCTGTATAAAATGGAGGAAATATCACCATCGGTTTATGTACAGAGACACTCAAAAGTATTCCAAAGCATCGCGTTCTATGAGACATATTTCTATAAATGAAATTTTAATAACTTTACTTTCCACGAAGTTTTTGGAAATTTAAATATGGTATTTATATGCACTAAAGAATGCTTTGCACAGAATATAGTATGATTAGCATTAGATTTACAGGGTGGAACAAAAATATCCAGTTACCTTAACAGCTATTAAAAAAAATGGCTAGAATTGTACTTTCGTTTACGTTAAGCGTTTTTAACACATTCTAACATTTTTTAAGGGTGAATATGATACCTCTACTGGTTTATGTACAGGGACACCCGAAAGTATTTCAAAGCATTGTGTTCTATGAGAGGTATTTCTATAAACCATATTTTCATACCTTTATTGTAGACATATTTCAATGAAATTGAAATATGTTATTCAAGATCACTATCGGGCGTTCCCTATTGAAAATAGAGATTATACCTCTACTGGTTTGCGCACAGGACACCCAAAAGCATTCGAAAGTATTGTGTTCTATGAGAGGTATTTCTATAAACCATATTTTCATACCTTTACTGTAGACATATCATATCTTAATGAAATTGAAATATGTTATTCAAATTCCCTATAGGATGTTTTCTGTACAAAATGGAGGAAATACCACCACCGATTTATATAGAGGGACACTCAAAAGTATTCCAAAGCATTGCGTTCTATTAGAGATATTTCTATAAATCAAATTTTAATAACTTTACTTTCCACGAAGTTTTTGGAAATTTAAATATGGTATTTGTATGCTCAAAAAAATGCTTTGCACAGAAAATAGCATGATTAGCATTAGATTTACAGGGTGGCACAAAAATATCCAGTTACATTAAGAGCTATTTAAAGAAAATGGCTAGAATTGTACGTTCGTTTACGTTAAGCGTTTTTAACACATTCTAACATTTTTTAAGGGTGAATATGATTTCAGTTTTGTGTATTTGCCTGTCCGCCTGTTTCTCTGCCTGTCTGTCTGTCCGAGCTCTAAATCTCATAAATATTTATGGAATTTCTTCAAAGTGATATATGTTATTCAAGTTCACTATCGGATGTTCCCTATTTAAAATGGAGTTTATACCTTTACTGGTTTGTGTACACGGACACCCGGAAGCATTTCAAAGCATTGTGTTCTATAAGAGGTATTTCTATTGGTTTTACTGTAGACATATCTCAATTAAATTGAAATATGTTATTCAAGTTCACTACTGGATGTTTCCTGTATAAAATGGCGGAAATACCGACACCGATTTATGTACAGGGACATTTAAAAGTATTCCAAAGAATTGCGTTCTATGAGAGATATTTCTATAAATCAAATTTTAATAACTTTACTTTCCACGAAGTTTTAGGAAATTGAAATATGTTATTTATATGCAGAAAAAAATGCTTTGCATAGAATACAGCATGATTAGCATTAAGTTTACAGGGTGACACAAAAATATCCATTTATATTAAGAGCTACTGATAAAACAATTCTAGAATTGCACTTTCGTTTACATTAAGCGTTTTTAACACTTTCTAACATTTTTAAGTGTGAATATGATTTCAGTTTGTGTATCTGTCCATCTGTCTGTCCGTCTGTCTGCCCGCGCTCTAACTCCTGTAAATATTTATGGAATTTCTCGAAACTGACATATTTTATTGATGTTCACTATCGGATGTTCCATATTGAAAATGGAGTGAATATCTCTTCTGGTTTGTGTACAGGGACACCCAAAAGCATTCGAAAGCATTGTGTTTTATGAGTGTTATTTTTATAAACATTATCCCTATAGAATGTTCCCCATTCAAAACGACATTAATAGGTCCTGTACAACTAGTTTGTTTACAGGGACAACAACAACAACAACAACAAAAAAATGCCAATGCATTACGGTTTAGGACAGAATTTTTTGAAAGTTAAGTCTTTCTACTGCAAAAATCATAAAAATATTGAAATGTATTGTTAATATTCTAAAATAATGTTTTGTATAGAATATGGTATGATTAACTTTCTGATTTAAAGGGCTACACTAAAATATTCAGAGAGATCAAAAGCTATAATTATAATTTAATGGCTGCATTTTATTTTGCGTTAAGCCTTTTTAACTCTTTCCAAAATGCCTAAGAGTAATTTTAAAATCAATTAGTCTATCTGTATATTTTTCAGTCCTTCTGTCTGTTGTGTGATAACGTTGTAAAGTTTGCGTTGACGCAAACTCCATCTTAACTTAAATAGATCACTAAATGGATAAGTAAGAGAACACAAGACTTGAATTAACAATAACTAAAGTTTATTTGAGCAGATAAATGGGGAGGGTGGCCTGGCAATTAAACTAGCTCAGTCACTGTATCACTCAATCAAAATATATATATCAACAATTAAATTAGATTTTCTTAAATATCTCACCCCAGCAAGCAATTGAAGGTGTAGTGACGGTTGCACTCGTAACTCCACTGCTGCGACTTCACTTTCGATCAGAGGATTCCCTACTGATCGAAATTCACTTTCACGAGCGCTAGCAAATACTCGTACTAACACTCATCATGACTTATTCCTCACTCCTCTAAATTTCTACTACTCAATATTCGCCAAAATAAGACTTTCAACAGTCCACTATAATACTCCAATATCCACACTATAATATGCTCCGACATCCACTATAATATCCTCCAACATCCACTATAATATCCTCCAACATCCACTCCCATCTACTAAAACCTTCGCCATTTTATACTTCTTCCTACATCCTCCTCTCTCTTCATTTCAATCCGTCCTTTTAAAATCACTTCTAATTTATCTAACATTCAAAATCTAAGTCTTTCATTGCAGCACCCTGCCGACACAAAGCTAACTCGACCTCAACTTTCGCCGAGTCACTGGCGACGAAGCGATTTTAACCGTCCCCACTTTCTACTTTGCTGGATCCAGCTTAATTAAAACAACTGTGGTGACGTTCTGACGTCTCAACCTCACAACGTAGGCAAAGAATATTAAAAGTTATTCGATACAACAATTACGTACAGTTGGAAGGTGTTACTAATCAATGAGTACTGCATGATTTTTCTTTCTTGTTTAAGTCTTAACGTGTTTTCAATTTCTGTATCTATGTGCCCGAATCTCCATTTGTCTATCTGTCCGTGTACCGCACTTAGCGTCCGGAAATATTTTCTGAATTAAAAAAAAAAAAATGTATATGTTGTTCATATTCACTATTGAATGTTCCCAAATAAAAAGGGCATTAATAGGTACTGTACAACATATTTATGTACAAGAACGCGCAAAAAATGCCAATGCGTTGCATTTTAGGACATACATTTTTATAATTTACATTTAAAAAACTTTCATACTGTACTTTCAACTGTAAAATCATAAAAAAATTGGCATTTATTGTTAATTTGCTAAAATAATGTTTTGTATAAAATATGATTTTGTTAACCTTCAAATTTACAGGGCTACACTGAAATTTTCAGATAGATTAAGGGCTGGAATTACAATCGAAGGGCGACGGTTTCTTTTGTGTTAAGCATTTTTAACACTTTCAAACAGTGTTTAAGAATGATTAGGAATTCAATTAGTCTGTCTGTATGCCTTTCAGAACTACTGTTTGTTTGTTGTGTGATAACGTAGGTACAGAACTTTCAAAGTTATAAGATACAACAATTACGTGGAGTTGGAAAGTGTTTATAATCATTGCGTAATGCATGATTTTTCGTTCTTTTTTTATAGTTTATAAAATACTTAATACCGCATAACTATTTCAAGATAAAATGTTGTGTAACTCTATGTGCAACTCTGCCTTTAACAGTGTGTGTAACTCTTCCTTTATATTAACAGTGTGTGGAGCTTTGTGTCTAAATCTGCTGTTTGTTAACAGTGTGTAACTCTTCTTTTTTTTTTAACAGTGTGTGTGTAATTCTGTGTGTATTGCTGAACTTTTCTAACAGTGTACGTAACGCTATGCGAAACTGTCACTGTGTGTGCAACCCTGTATGCAATTAACAGTGTGTGTGTAGCTCTTCTTTCTTATTAACAGTGTGTGTAACTCCGTATGTAAATCTCTTTTTTTTTTGACAATGTGTGTAACGCTGTGTGTAACGCTGTGTGTAACGCTGTGTGTACCGCTAATTTTTTGCTAACAGTGTGTGTGTAACTCTGAATTTTTATTAACAGTTTGTGTGTAATTGCGTGTGTAACTCTGCATTTTTATTACAGTTTGTGTGTAATTGTGTGTGTAAGTTTGCCTTTTTATAACAGAGTGTGTAACTCCGTGTTTAACTCTTCTTTTCTGAGTAGTGTATGTGTATAGAGCACGGGCAGACAGACAAACCTAAGTCATTAACACTTTTCAACTTTATTGGAAAGTGTTAAAAACATTTAGAAAGTGATAAAAACGCTTATTGTAAACAAAAATGCAATTCAAGCAATTTTCCAACAATACCTCTCAATGTATCTGAATATTTTTGTGTGGCCCTGTAAATATAATGCTAATAATATTGTATTTTATGGAAGGCATTCTTTTGTGCATATGAATAATATATATATATTTACGACTTGTGCAAAGTAAAATCATTAAAATTTGGTGCTTAGAAATACCTTCCTTAGAACGCAATGCTTTTAAATACTTTCGGATGTCCCTGTATACAAACCAGTGATGGTATTTACTTCAATTTACATGAGGAATATCCTGCAGTGGATTTAAATGATATATTTCAATTTCATTAAAATTTGTTTAAAGTAAACGTATCAAAATACGGTTTATAGAAATATCTATCATGGAACACAGTGCTTTGGAAAATTTTGGGTGTCCCTGTAGACAAATCAGAAGAGGAATTCCCTCCATTTTCAATAGGGAACATCCGATAGTGAACTTGAATACGATATATCAGCTTGAAGAAATTCCATGAAAATTTACAGGAGTTCGACTGCGGACAGACAGACAAACCGAAGTCATTGACACTTTTCAACCTTGCTGGAAAGTGTTAAAAAAAGAACGAAAAATCATGCAGTACGCACTGGTTATTAATACTCTCCAACTGTACGTGCTTGTTGTATCGTATAACTTTCAATATTCTTTGCCTGCATTATCAAACAAAGGAGAGAAGCACAGAAAAATAATTATAAGATAAAAAAAAAATTATAAACCATGTTTTTTAATTTTCTGTTGACTCATATAAACGCTACTGAAGGCAGCCGGAGCCCCAGCAATTGGATAAAAGTATTAAAAAAATTCCTTGCTAACGTCTTTTGAGCTATTATAAAAGTTTCAAATGGCTATCTAGCCGGGAAGTTAGTTAAAAGTTGATTGCAAGCTTTGTATTGGAAACGCTGCCGAAAGCAGCAGGGTCCCAAAGCAATTGGATAAAAATATTTTTAAAATGCATTTTCACCGTATGCAGAACTGTTCCGAAAGTTTCAAATGTCTAGCTACTCGAGAAGTTAGTTAAATAAATTTTCTGTTGAATCATATGAACGCTGCCGAAGGCAGTAGGGACCTGAAACAGTTGACTAAAAGTATTAAAACAAAATGTATTGCCACCGTGTTCTGAGCTATCCTGAAAGTTTCAAATATCTAGCTAGTTGGGAAGTTAGTGAAAAATCGATTGCAAGCTTTGTACTGGTAACGCTGCCGAAGGCAGCAGGAACCCGAAACAGTTGGCTAAAGGTATTTAAAAAAATGCATTTTCACCGTGTTCTGAACTATTCCGAAAGTTTCAAATGCCTAGCTAATCGGGAAGTTAGTTAAATAAATTTTCTGTCGAATAATATAAGCGCTGCCGAAGGCAGTGGGACCTGAAATAGTTGACTAAAATTATTAGAAAAATGTATTGTCACCGTGTTGTGAGCTGTCCTAAAAGTTTCAAATGTCTAGCTAGACGGAAAGTCAGTGAAAATCGATTGCAAGCTTTGTACTGATAACGCTGCCGAAGGCAGCAGGAACCCGAAACAGTTGGCTAAAGGTTTTAAGAAAATGCATTTTCACCGTGTTTTGAACTATTCTGAAAGTTTCAAATGTCTAGCTAGTCGGGAAGTTGGTTAAATAAATTTTCTGTCGAATGATATAAGCGCTGCCGAAGGCAGCGGGACTTGAAATAGTTGACTAAAATTATTAGAAAAATGTATTGTCACTGTGTTGTCAGCTGTCCTGAAAATTTCAAATGTCTAGCTAGTCGGAAAGTTAGTGAAAAATCGATTGCAAGATTTGTACTGATAACGCTGCCGAAGGCAGCAGGAACCCGAAAAAGTTGGCTACAGGTTTTAAGAAAATGCATTTTCACCTTGTTCTGAACTATTCTGAAAGTTTCAAATGTCTAGCTAGTCGGGAAGTTAGTTAAATAAATTTTCAGCCGAATCATATAAGCGCTGCCGAAGGCAGCGGGGCTTGAAATAGTTGACTAAAATTATTAGAAAAATGTATTGTCACCGTGTTGTGAGCTGTTCTGAAAATTTCAAATATCTAGCTAGTCGGGAAGTTAGTTAAAAATCGATTGCAAGATTTGTCCCTGACAAACACACAAATAAACCCACAAACAAGAATCGAAGTTAATAAATCATGGTAATATACAGATTGACTAATTCAATTTAAAACCGCTCTCAGACATCGTTGAAGAACGTTAAAAAGGCTTAAAGCAAAAGAAAATCCAGCCGTTAGATTATAATTGATCCCTTAACCCCTTAACGCGCGGTGTCCTCGCTGCAGAGACGAAAAATTTAAGATCCAGCTGCAAAAATTCATCCCGGAAATTTTTTATCAAAAACTCACGGTTATAACATATCAGAAAAGGCTTGTTTTTTAAACCCTAAAATTTAAAATTTCTTTTAGTTTAATTTAGTTCATGAATTCCGGTGTAAGTATAATTTAAATATTTCAAATTGTCTTGCGCCGCAAAGGGTTAATGTATTTGAATATTTTAGTGTAGTCCTGTAAATCTGAAAGTTGATCATAACATATTCTATACAAAACATTATTTTAGAATATTAAAATACATTTCAATTTATTTATAATTTTTACAGTAGAAAGTTATTTAGATGTGATTTATAAAAATGTCTGTCCTAAAACGCAAAGCATTGGAAGCTCCCTGTACACAAACACGTTGTGTAGGACATATTAATGGCATTTTAAACAGGAAACATTCCATAGTGAACTTTAATAACATATATCAATTTTTCAAAATTCTGAAAATATTTAAGAACTCTTAGGACGAGAACCAGATAGAAAGACAGACAATCGGATAGAAAGATAACCAAATTAAAATCATATTCGCGCTTAAAAATTATTAGAAAGTGTTAAAAATGCTTATTGTAAAAGAAAATGCAATTACAGCAAATTTTTATTAATAGCTCATAATGTAACTTAATATTTTTATGTGGCCCTGTAAGATTAATACTAATCATACTGTATTTATAAAAAGCATTCATTTTTGCATATGAATAACATTTTTCAATTTCATTAAGATTTCTGCAAATTAAAGTTATTAAAATTTGGTTTGCAGAAATACCTCTCATACAACGCAATACTTGTAAGTCTCCCTGTACACAAAACAGTGGTAATATTTTCTCCATTTCACATAGGAAACATCCGATAGCGAACTTGAATAACATATTTCAATTTCATTAAGATTTGTGTAAAGTAACGGTATTAAAATATGGTTTATAGAAATGCCTCTCATAGAAAAAAAAAATAGTTTGCAGTACTTTCCGATGCCCCTGTACACAAACCAGTAGAGGTATTCACTCCATTTTTAATAGGGGACATCCGATAGTGAACTTGAAAAACATATATTAGTTTCAAGATATTCCATAAATATTTATCGGAGTTAGAGCGCCGAAAGACAGAGAGATGGGCAGACAAACAGATACACAGATACACAAATTGAAATTATATTCACACTTAAAAATTGTAAGAAAACGTTAAAAACGCTTAATGTAAACGAAAGTGCAATTCCAGCAAACTTTTCTTAATAGCTCTTTATGTATCTAAATATTTTTTGTTGCTCTGTAAAACTAATACTAAACATACTATATTCTATAGAAAGCAGTCTTTTGTGCATATGAATAACACATTTCAGTTTCATTAAGCTTTGTGGAAAGCAAAGTTATCAAAATTTGGTTTATAGAAATACTTCTCACATAACGCAATGCTTTGGTATGCTTTCAAGTGTCTCTGTGCCCAAACCAGTGGTGGATTTTACTCCATTTAATATATAAAACATCCGATAGTGAACTTGAATGAAATTTCTCAATTTCATTAAGGTTTGTGTACAGTAAAGGTATTAAATATGGTTTATAGAAATATCTCTCATAGAACATATAGCTTTGTAAAAGGTTTGTGTGCCTCTGTACACAAACCAGTAGAGATATTAACTCCTTTTTCAATAGGGAACATCCGATAGTGAACTTAAATAACATATATCAGTTTCAAGAAATTACATAAATATTTAATGGAGCTAGAGCGCGGACAGACGAACAGACAGATACTTAAATTGAAATTATATTCACAGATGAAAATTGTTAGACAATGTTAAAAACGCTTAATGTAAACAAAATTGAAATTACAGCAAATTTTTATGAACAGCTCTTAATGTAACTGAATGTTTTTGTGTGGCCCTGTAAATCTAATGCTAATCATGCTATATTCTATGCAAAGCATTCTTTTGTGCATATGAGTAACATATTTCAATTTCATTAAACTTTGTGGAAAGTAAAGTTATTAAAATTTGGTTTATAGAAATACCTCTCATAGAACGCAATGCTTTGGAGTACTTTCGAGTGTCCCTGTGTACAAACTAGTGGTGGTATTTATTCCATTTTTTATATGAAACATCCGATAGTGAACTTGAATAACATGATTCAATTTCACTAAGATTTGTATGCAGTTAAGGTATTAAATATGGTTTACAGCAATACCTCTCATAGAATACAGTACTTTGGAATACTTTCGGGTGTCCCTACAGGAATTAGAGCGCGGACAGACAGACAGACGGACAGAGGGACAGACAAGTCTAAGTCACTTTTAAACCTTGTTGGAAAGTGTTAAAAAGGAAAAAATGCTTAAACTTCCCTTAATATATCAACTGTAAAATTTGCCGCATTTAAGGGATAAAATTTGTCGCATTTAGGAAAATGGTGTAAACAGACCCTTAAATGCGATAAAAATTTTAAACCCCTCTTTTTAAAAAAATGTAGTATTTTTTTTTATTTTCTTCTGGTAGGTATGAAGGGTATTCAAGCACATGACGTAACAGTGGTTATTTGATCTTTAAAGATGAAAGGATAAAATTACAGTTACTATTTGAAAATATTTTATCGCAATTAGGAAAAGACGTCGGAAAGCCATAATGGACAATGTTTACTGCAAAAGAAAATTCTACTAGAAAAAAACATTTAAAATTTAATGAAAAGTTTCGCGAACCGTTCTTGAAATGTGTATGTTCCATTATGATTTATAAGTTTGTGATTTAAGCATTTAGATTTTCAGTAGAAGAACTTTGTCGCATTTATGGGTTATCGCATTTAGGCACAATGACCTTAATCTTTGTTTCAATTGTATTGAATCGTAACTAAATTTATTGTAACATAACACATAATTTTATATAACTTTAACAGTTGCTGATTGTATTTGTTATATATGTATATATATATACATATATATAAGATAAATCTTAAAAATTAGATGAAATAAAACATGAATTTTTAAATATAAAACTGAAACAGAGTATTTATAAGTCCATGTGCAAATGCAGCAAAATTAAATATAAAACTTCTACAATAAATAAGCAAACTAACCAAAGATAAACTAAAATTTATCCAAAAACACATAAGGGCCTTCTTCAGGGGAGCCCCCTATGTATATATATATATACGTATAAGATAAAAAGTAATCCATTTATTTTATTAAAATGGAATTTTATATTCCCGTATAATGTACTTACATAAATTGTTTAAGAGTTAAAGCATTTATCGAGGAGACAGATTAATATAAAAATTCAATAAAACAATAAAACAATGTTTTTGAATGAAATTGCATAAAAATTATACCAATTTTATATAATAAGGAATTATTTAAATATTTTGTCTGGGACGTTTTTTTTTTAATTTTATTAATTATCTCATTCAACATATGACGCATATTTTTGTGATAAAATTGTATATAGATCAGGAATAAATTAATATTTTTTCTTCTTCGACAAGAGAATAACCTAATTTAAATAAAAGGTAATGCTTTGAATTTAGATACAAATTAAAATATTTATTATTATTATTATTTAAATAAATTAGTGTATTCATATTATTTTAAAATGAACAATATACTGAAATTATGATTATTTTTACTTTCTTCTATATGTAATATAGAGAAAGTATTGGATTCGTGAAAATTATCGACCTCCATTTTTGATGGATGTACACGTTTTGGGATGTCCTGAACACGAATTGATAGTTTTTAGAAAATGCATGTCTGTGTGTATCTCGATGTTTGTGGACACTGCATCTCACGAACCAATTAATGAAATTTAACCAAACTTGGCATTTAGTTGCACCCTGATATAAACTGGTGCTGATTAGATTTGGGGATCAATCGCTCAACACGTGGAGCTGTGATCGCATTTTTTGTAAAGTTTTGTAACGTGGCAGTATAGGACACAATTTCGTGTAAATGTGCATAATGGGAGTTATTTTAAACTCGTGATTTTAAAATTAATATGAATTATTGATAATAGTAGTAGTTAACTAGGAAAAAAAAGTGAGCATATGGGTTCATCGGTTCTGCCCTGGGGGGGGGGGTAAATCTGTGATAATTTAAAACAAAGTTATCGATATTTTTTACTTTTAACAACAACAAAAGGAAAAAAATCGTATATATATATATATATATATATATATATATATATACTAGCAGACCCGGCCACGCGTTGCTGCGGCTAAGTAATACGTTGATAATTTGATAAGGTATATAGTATTTCCCCACAACTGGATTTGGCGATTTTTTTTTTTTTTTTTTTTTTTTTTTGGCGCCTTTTTGAGCGATAACGAAGTCGTTCTGGATTATTTGCAATGAAATATGTTAACCTGCATGCTTTTATTTTAGATTTATGATTTAGCCATAATCGCCAAATCCAGTTGTGGGGAAATACTATAGTTGTTACCCACAACTATAACTTATAATATAACTTCAGTAATTATATTCGGATAATTATAACTTCAGTATATCCCCACAGCTGAATTTGGCGATTTTTCTTTGGTGCCGTTTTGAACGATAACGATGTCGCTCTGGACTGTTTGTGATATAATATGGCAGCGTATATGTTGTTTATTTTGGAATTATTATTTTATGTTTTTGATTTATGATTTAGATTATCATTTATGATTTATAGATTTATGATTAAGCCATAATCGCCAACAAAAAAATCGCCAAATATCGTTGTGAGGATATACTGATTAATATATTACTGAAAAGATTAATATATTTTAACGAAATGGTGAGAAGATTCTGAGTATGTTAAAATTTTAATAGTAAATTCAAGTTAATCTAGAAGGAAAGCATTGAGGATTAAGATAAGAAAATTGCAAGATTTTACGATCGCATTTTCAGCAATAAATATTAGTCAAAATTTAATGCAAAATACATATATAAATCACAAATTTAATCAGGAACGTTAAATTGGTAAGTTATTAAAGAAAAAGTAAAGAAAAATAAGAGAAATAATTAACTAAAGTTTCGAACATCGATCATATAGATTAGCGTTACAAAACAAATAAACAGACTTAAACTCTTCCAGACTTTTAAATAAGTTTTAAATTAACTTTTAAAATTTAATGTTAAATAAAACAGACTTTTAAATAAGTTTTAAAATATTGAAATAATTACTTTTTATTTAGAACTTTATGTATAGATCACAAATTTCTTAAAGAAAACGAAGTGATACAGATTAGAATAATGCAACAAAAATTGAAAAAGCAAGGTTATGTCGTAAATAAATTTTTAACACACGTGTCACGTGAAATAAATTGTAGCATATACATAATGTAACTGACATAAGATATTAACATGTTGCAGCGGAATAAATTTCATATCTATCATCCTTGGCGGAAAAAAAATAATATCGCCAAATTATCTGGCGCACACATTTAATTCCTTTCAAAAATCATGGTTATTTTAACAACTTATATTAAGAGAGTAATGAATAATATGAAACAATATTTCGCACAATACATATTACGAAAATATACATCTAGCTTGTATATTTTCGTGTTACGTTTTTGATCGCCAAATACGAAAAACTCCAAGGACGACAGAGCTTTGAAATTTAAAATTAAAATTTTGTCAATTTGACAGCAAAATAACTCAATCTAACGTATGCACATGATAAATAATACATATCTATACAAAAATATGAGGATTAAAATCCGGAAATAATTTTCCTCGTTTTTTAATAAATTTTATAAAAAATACAATGGGTGATTAACATAAGAAATCTTTTTCTTGATTTCACAGACGGTCAGTGACGTCACACTTCGCTTGTGTATAACTACATACTTTATCAATGCGAATAAAATCTTTAAATTGATTATGACGTCAATTTTCGTGAGATGAATAATTTAACTTTTTATAATTTTTTAACGTTCACGTTTGATTAAATGTATTTACTTTTATGTCGAAAGAAAATGAACTCGTATTTTTTCTTTTTGGCAACAATTAAACTTATGGAACTCACAGATATTTTGGAGCAACTTTAACAAAGGTCTATAATTAACAAATAATTGCAATAAAACAATATTGTGACAATAAACTGAGACAAAAACTATCCTATCTCTCAAGTTGGACCAAACTGCACACAGTGTGCAAAATTTCATTAAAATCGGTTCATTAGTTTATGAGTTTACCGCGGACAAACATCGTGACACGTAATTTTTATATATATACAGATATCTATGATAGAACTACATTAGCACTTTATCAATGTGTATAAAATCTTTAAATTGATTATGACGTCAATTTTCGTGAGATGCATAATTTAACTTTTTATAATTTTTAACGTTCACGTTTGATTAAATGTATTTATTTTTATGTCAAAAGAAAATGAACTCGTACTTTTTTTTTTTTTTTTTTTTTTTTTTGGCAACAATTAAATTAATGGAACTCACAGATATTTTGGAGCAACTTTAATAAAGGTCTATAATTAACAAATAATTGCAATAAAACAATATTGTGACAGTAAATTGAGATAAAAACTATCCTATCTCTCAAGTTGGACCAAACTGCACACAGTGTGCAAAATTTCATTAAAATCGGTTCCTTAGTTTAGGAGTTTACCCCGGACAAACATCGTGACACGTAATTTATATATATATACAGATATTAACGAAATTTAACCAAACTTGGTACTTAGTTAGTGTCTGACATAAACTGGTGCTGATTACATTTACGTATCAATAGCTCATCATGTGGCGCTGTGATCGCATTTTTTCTAAATTTTTAACATGGCAGTATAGGACAAAATTTCGTATAAATGTACATAATGAGAGATATTTTTAACTTGTGATTTTAAAATTAATATGAATCATTGATAATAATAGTAGTTAACTATGAAAAAAAATCTATGCATGTAAGGGCATCGCTTCCCCCCTGGGGGGTAAATTTTGAAGATGGGTATCTTTCGAAAGGTCTCGTCAATACCTTTAAAACGAAAGGTTCAACTATAAATCTGTGAAAATTTAAAACAGAAATATCTTTTTTTTTTTTTGTTGTTGTTTGTTATTGAGTAAATTTGTATAGGAACATATAGAAGAAAGTCTCGTGGTGGCCACAACATACTAGTTCTCAGTAATTTTAAAATTCTAGCCTAGGTTTCACATGATTTTTTTTTCTTTAATATTTAATCATTTCTGTATATCTAAGTTTCACTTAAATACAGAGGCTGTTCGCACATTTTTTAGACGATTTTCATGGAGTGTACTGAAACAATTTCACTCATATTTCGTGTTTTATTTGTTCAGTTGGATAGCCCTTGTTCTTATCTATCATTCTACATCGTAATTTCTATGATAATAATGCTTTTTATATAATATTGGAAGAGGTATATTTTTCTACTCCTCTTGAACGGCTTTCCAAAGTCCACAAAGCGTTGTAGGTCGGTGTTTGGAAAATGCTGATTTTAAGAGTCGAAAAACACAAAAATCCAACAGTGATACATCGGGAGATTTAGCAGGAATATCAGCGAAGGGTATGGTTTTAATTCCCGTTTTCCGTTCCATTTTTTTCTGGAAAAGCAATTGCGGATTGTGATGTGTGGCTGCTTGTTTTGTCTTGACACAATTCAACGGATTGATAGCATTGTGGATAAAGATCTGGATTTT
The DNA here is from genome assembly GCA_963930645.1 of Salticus scenicus. Classification (NCBI taxonomy): domain Eukaryota; kingdom Metazoa; phylum Arthropoda; class Arachnida; order Araneae; family Salticidae; genus Salticus; species Salticus scenicus. The sequence goes on along the minus strand of OZ005656.1, from coordinate 135,584,884 downwards.
CATTTTTTTAAAGTCGAATTAAAATATGTTCTTGATAGTATTTAGAGCTGATTTTGACATTTTTGTCATATTTCTTTTGCTGTTATCTTGCGCTTGCATGAAAAACCAGTGACAATCATAAATCCTTTAAAAAAACTTTCTTTTGATTCTTTGAACCATGTAGAAAAAAAAAATTCCACTTTTGTGCTAATAAATTGATCTTTTTTTTTATTGCAACCACTTAAATAGACCCAAGATTCATCTATAGTTGCGACAATTTTCCATTTTTCTCCTGATAAATGCTTTTCATAAAGATTTAACTAAAAAATAACTTTGGAAAGAGCGAAAACGCAGCTTTCCATCCACTGCCTTTTTAAAAGCGCATTTTTGCATCAAAACAAAAATTCTAAATATCAGAAGATAGATAAAACTTCCAAAAATATAACTGTTGTGAAAATAAAATTCTCCATGCAAACGATTTTTTCTGCGAAATAAAATCGTCTAAAAAATATGCGAACAGTCTCTGTATGCTTTTTTAATTATCTTTTAAAATTTGATACAAAAAAATCTTCTTTTGCATAAGTTACTTGTGATTTGATACACTGTCGAACCTTGATACCGTGAACACCCTTAATGAGAATTCTTTTTACCATGACCATTTTCTCAATTCCCGTCAAAATGCAGATTAGTTTCTGAGTTACTGATAGCAAAAACTACTGATAATCTGAACAATCATTTTATTTCTCTTGAGAGTAATAAAATATTTTTTTAGGTTACATGAATAAAATATTTGTTTGACGTTAACGAGGTTCGAATATATTTTGCTGAAGATTTTCTGTTATAGAGCAAATGTGAATAATACGCATATTGTTGTCTTATAAAACTTGAAAATAACTATAAATGTAATATTAGAATTTCTTAAGTTCACGTAGACTCGCGATACATTTCTATATTAATAATATATACAGCCTATATCTATATAAGAAAGAACAATATAATCTGTATAAAGGGTGTACTACAATGACATTCAATAATTGAACTTGAACTTTTCATACAAACATATATACAGTTTTAATGAAACGATAGAAATCTGAACGATTTTAGATAACAAATAGGATTTGAAAATATATTTCGAAACGTACATGTTTTACTTATTTATTATTTCTTTCAAAAATAATTTTAGTAATTACAGCTATGATGCAACAATATTCATTTACTAATATTATAAATAATCACAAAATATTACGGTCTAATAATCTAATAAATAAATACAACGAGAAACACCCTATAAATATAAAGCTAACAATATTGCTATTTTGGAAAATAGAATAATGTTTTTTCACTGCAATTAATTTATTACGCCCATTTATCACTTTCTCTTACCCATAGGGAAAATGATCACATTTTCGAAAATGAGTTTTTTTTATATTATCTTCACGTTTTGAGGTCAACCGAAATACAAAATCATATTTTTAACAGTTTGTCTGTGTGCATGTCCCTCTGTTTGCGTATGCGTGTCATTAGTGTATTACAAAATCAAATAGTATAAAGTTCGAACTCGGTAATCTAAATTTATATCATATAATAATGTTAAACTAAACTTTTCGTTGAGATCCTTTCCATTAATATATATAGAATATTTTTCACTTCACGGACGTTTGTATAAATTTTGATTGTGTTAGGCACACATTTATATATCTTTTATACAACTAAAGCATATGAGGATACACAATTTGAAAATCTAAAGAAATCTATTACTAAATTTTCTATACTCACTTTTGTTTTCAAAACTTTTCATGTGAAATTTTGAAAAAAATTTCAGAAAAGAAAATAAATTTTAAATGATTTGTAAAAAAAAAAAAAAAAAAAAAAATCAGTCTTATATTTTTATTATTTTTTTATTTGTTCAGAAAATGAAAAATTACAATTATATATTTAAATATCTATCATATAAATGCAAATAATAAATCCTTTTAAATCTATTCTTGTAACACTTGAAAAAGATGACCTTTATAAAATAATAAAAATGCACCAAATGTCTGTCATTGAAAATTAATAAGTAAAATACTTTGAATAAGAACCATAAAATGTAAAAGAGTCGCAACAATTGTCTTGGGTTTGGATAAAAATATGATTAAAAAAAAAAAAAAAAGCAACAGCTAAGGATATATATATTTATCTATTTATTTATTTATTTATTTATTTATTTATTTATTGTGATTATTATTTGCGTAATTACAAACAAACATACAAATAAAAAAAAGAAAAGAAAAGAAAGAGAAAACAAAGAAAGAGAGAAACCTATTGACTTCTTTATTTGAGAATTTAGTTTTAATTATATTTATATTTTAGAAATTTTTTCAGATACGTTTCAGAAGATTTTTGTATTGCCTTTATTGTTTTACTGTAATCAATTTTAATTTTTTTCTTTTGTATTACATATAAATTGTTCACGAATTACAAATAGTTGCAATGCGGGGCTACTGCGCCGCTGTCGTTGCATACGTCATTATTAGTCGAAATTTATATGGATTCTCGGTACATCGCGTAATTATAATCTTCATAATTGGCTATTTTAGTGGTTTATCGAAATCTATTTTAATGTTTTGTTTATTGTGCGTTTTGGCCAGGGCTGTATTATACTTTCCGGTTTTTATGTCATTTTTATGTTCGTCAATCCTAGTTCTAATTTTCCTCTTAGTAACACCAATATAGGAGCCGGATTTATTATCTTCATCTGTAAAAAGGATTTTATAGATGCCTGCAGTTTCTAAAGGGGGGGGGGGGTTGAGTTCTTTATCACTTCTGATTAATTGAAAAATATTTTTGTTCGGTTTTATGGGGATATTTATACCGTATTTATTAGCTATATTTTTTATTTTGTTGGCGGCTCCGCGATCGTATGGGATAGAACATGTAATATTAAGGGATGGTTTTTGATAACTGGGATTGTGGTCAAGATTTTTAATTTTATTTTTAATTAATTGACTATTTTATCCGGGTATCCTGCTTTTCTGGTAAAGTTTTTAATTATGTTCTGTTCATTTTTAAGGTCTTCGGGTTCGTTGTAAATTAATACTGCGCGATTGATATATGAACGAATGGCGTTTGTTTTGTAACGGAAGGGTGTTTTGCTCTTGAAGTGAATGATTTCGTTACTATTAGTGGGTTTTCGATAAACGGTAGTTTTAAATTTATTTTCAGTACGGGTAATTTTAACGTCCAGGAAATTGATTTGTAAGTTATTTTCTTCTTCATAAGTGAATTGGAGGTTGGGGTCAAGGCTATTGATAACGTTGAGGATTTCATTAATATCAAACATATTGTCGACGACGGCGAAAACGTCATTGACGTAGCAATACCAAAAAAATAACTTGGTTTTTTAAACTTTCAATAATCTTGTTCTCTATGTACCTTAATTTAAATTCCGCGACGAAGCCTGCGATCCCATTGGGACGACTTTAATCTGTTGGTATATTTTTCCATTGAAAGTAAAATAATTTTCTTTTAACAAAAAATTGGTAACTGCATCGGGGTAGTATTTATTTATGGATTCGTTTACGATTTCACAAGCTTCGTTAATGTAACTGGATGGGTAGAGGTTTATGACATTAAAACTTACTAGACGGTAGTTAGCTTTATTTTCGATTTCTCTTAGTTTTTTAATGAAGTCTTCTGTAGATTCTAACGAGTGAGGGGAGGGGGGAATAATTTTGAGATAAATATTGGCCATGAATTTTTTTATGCAGTAGGTGGGGGCTTCGTTCTTATTAACAACAGGTCTCTTTTTTTTTTTTTTTTTTTTTTTTTTTTTTTTTGGGGGGGGGGGGTATGATCTTTAATGTCTTTATTCTCAAATGTCTTTAATTATAAGTTTACTTCGTTTTTTCTATTTATTATAACAAATATAGTTTTTTAATGGAAATTTAGGATTATATCACGTACAGTCGGTAACAAAAGTCTCCGAACAGTAGCAAAAATCCCTATGTGAAAAAAGTACACTTAATACAGTTTTGTTAAATAAATCCTTGTCGAATCATGTTCTTAGACTGACTAAGAACATAATTCGACAAGGATTTATTTAACAAAACAGTATTAACGCTACTTTTTCTTTTTATATAGGAATTTTTGCTAGTGTTCGGAGACGTTTGTTACCGACTGTACAGCGCTATCTATCGACGAAAATTTTAACTATTATTTATTTCTTTACTAAAACAAATTTCCTTTCATTTCCCTTTTTCGAAAACCGCGTTCAAATTTACCAATTCATCACTTCCTTCATTTTTTATTAATTTTCAAAATATCTGCATACAGTCGGTAACAGAAGTCTCCGAACACTAGCAAAAATTCCTACCTAAAAAAAAAGCACACTTTATACAGTTTTGTTAAATAAATCCTTATCGAATTTTGTTTTTAGACTGACTAAGAACAGGATTCGTCAAGGATTTATTTATCAAAACTGAATTAAGTGTACTTTTTTTATGTAGGAATTTTTGCTAGCGTTCGGAGACTTTTGTTACCGACTGTATGTATGGGACACCCGGTAAATATATATATATATATATATATATATATATATATGAATTCAGTACTAGCGAATCCTGCAAAACATACAAGTATACTGTAAGTAACATAAACTCAAACTTAACACACAGACACTCTCAATTCAGTGTTTTTGAAAACGTATCAAATTCAAAAATGTTTCTATTTCGGATAATTATTATTATTATTTTATAACACACATATAATTTCAGTCAGGTTTATACTAATCATAATTAATGTAGTACAAAGCGTAGCAAACGCATTTTACTTTTGTTGATCTTTCTTTCTCTCTATCTGTATTTATGTGTATATGTATATGTATGAATGTGTAATTGCTTCTTATACAATATTGTTTATAAAATAATAATGATATGATTTAGTAGACAACGATTATATGTTACATAATATTTGTGCATTTACGTTAGCTAACGATAATTTATTAAAATTCTATCGCATCATAGAAAATGTGCCTCTTTAAATGTTTATTATTAAAAGCCTTGTATTGTTGTATTATAATTTTACTCATTGTATTGCAATTAAATGCATATATTGGATTTTTTTTTTTTTTCAAACCTGACTGGTGCTACAAAATGTACTTTTTAACCATAGTTTTCAATAATAAAATTTGTGTGCTATTTCAAATTTATCTAGAAACAGTCAAAATATTTTGTGTTTTAAATAATAATAATAATAGTAAAAATAACACTAAACTAATAAAAAGATGCTTGTTTAAGAAATTTAATGTCTACACACACACACACACACACACACACACACACATATATCTTTATATATATATTTCTTTTGTGCGTGTGTATGTCACTGAACTCCTCCTAAACGGCTGGACTGAGTTTAATGAAATTTTTTGTGTGTCTTTAGGTGGATTCGAGAATGGTTTAGATTTACAAATGAAAGTTGTAACTTAATTAGTTCTTTCTTAATTAATTTTTAACCAACTCTTTCAACAACTTTTCCACCTAGATGGCGTGAGTTGTCGTAAGCACGATGTCAGAATTTATTTAATGTTGAAATGAAAAATGAATTTTTAACCGTATCTTACGAAGTGTTTAAAATATTTTTTCAAAATTAATATTTTTAGAATCGTAACCGTATCTTACGAAGTGTTTAAAATATTTTTTCAAAGTTAATATTTTAGAATCGTAAACACGATGTCAGAATTTATTTAATGTTGAAATGAAAAATAAATTTTTAACCGTAAGTGTTTAAAATATTTTTTCAGTGTTAATATTGTTAAAATGTTAAAATTAGTTAAAATGGTATATTCTTTTAAAAAATTCGTCAATATCCGACGGAGTTATTTTATGTTAAAATGAAAAATGAATTTTTAGGCCATTATTATTTGTGCAGATGGAAAATGTACTAAAAGTTTTCCGAAAAATTTCACGATCACAAATGTTGACGGATATCCAATATATCGTCGAAGAAATCCCGATAATGGCGGACAATCTTATCATCTATGGCGGTCATCTATGCCAACAACATAGATATTGACATTGATAACCGTTGGGTGGTCCCATATTCGCCTCTGCTGAGCAAAACATTCAATGCTCATATTAATGTTCAGTTCTGCAGTTCAGTGAAGAGCATCAAATACATGTGCAAGTATGTGAATAAAGGCAATGATATGGCTGTATTTCGAGTTGAAAATACCAATGTGAATGTTCCTCCGGTGAATAACAACGATGAAATAACACTTTACCAAATTGGCCGGTACGTCAGCTCCAATGAAGCTGTTTGGCGAATCTTTGGTTTCCCAATTCATGAACGGGATCCAGCAGTTCTTCATGTAGCCGTCCATCTTGAAAATGGCCAGCGCGTATATTTCACGAGCGAGAAAACGATTGATCGTGCTATAAATCCACCAAAAACTACACTCACCGAATTTTTTGAACTGTGTAATCGTGCGGATGCTTTTGGTGCTTTTGCACGGACATTACTCTATTCAGAAGTTCCACGCTATTTCACATGGGCTCCAACAAAATAATAGATGCCCCGCAAGCAAGGCACGCCAATTGATGCATGTCCCGGTTTATTCAAATCAAACACCTTGGGACGAGTATTTACAGTCAATCCAAGGCAGACTGAGTGCTTTTTTCTTCGACTGTTATTGGTTAATGTCATCGGCCCTTTGTCATTTCAAGATTTACGTAAAGTGAATGGACAACAGTATCCAAAGTATAAAGATGCATGCCTTGCACTCGGCTTGCTGGAAGACGACAACCAGTGCGAGTGTATGCTTGCTGAAGTAGGACTGAACTGTACAGCAAAACAAATTCGTCTACTATTCGCTATAGTGTTGACTACATGTTTCCCGGCCCGAGCAGAGACATTATGGGATAATCACAAAGATTCAATGACTGGTGATATATTGCATTAACATCGTTCACGGTGCAACGATCTAACGATAGTATTCAGTGACACTATGTACAATGAAGCATTGATTGCTATTGAAGATCTTTGCATTATCATTGCCAACTTACCACTCAGTCATTTCGGTATGCATTCAACAAATCGAAATGCATCTGATTTAATAAGCACTGAATTGAATCGTGAACTACAATACAATACTGTAGAAATGCAGCGATTGTTGCTCGCAATGTCCCACTAATGAATGAAGAACAAAGAACCATTTACGACCGCATCATGCTCGCAGTTTTGGCAGGACAAGGTGGATTCTTTTTTTTTTTTTTTTTGGGGGGGGGGGCGGTGCACCAGGTGTAACTGGCAAAACATTCCTCATTTCGCTATTTCTCGCCGAAATACGATCAAATAATGGCATCTCATTGGCTGTTGCATCATCTGGTATTGCGGGACTTTATTGGATGGAGGCAGAACAGCTCATTCATTATTTAAACTGCCACTAAATATTCAAAATAACCCAGACGCAGTGTGCAACATAAAAAAAACAATCGCCCATGGCTACAGTGCTGAAATAGTGTAAAATTCTTATCTGGGATGAATGCACTATGGCACACAAACATTCGATTGAGGCGTCGAACAGGACATTGAAAGATATAAAAAACAACGACAAACTATTTGGCGGCACTCTGTTACTCTTTTCAGGTAATTTCAGACAAGCACTTCCCGTTATTCCGCGTTCCACATACGCTGATGAGATCAACGCGTGCTTAAAATCATCGTCATTGTGGCTTAATGTTGAAAAAGTACAACTGAAAGTAAATTTGTGCGTTCAAAAGCTTCAAGATCCATCCGCTGAAACATTCTCAAAACAATTGTTAGATATCGGCGATGGAAAAGTTACTACAGATGAAACTGGATGCATAAAATTACCGACCGATTTCTGCACAATCATTGATTCTCAAGATGCTCTTATTGACCAGATATTTCCCGATGTACACAGACGATACACAAATCATGAGTGGCTGGCAGAAAGAGCAATTTCAGCAGCAAAAAATGTGGACGTCAACGAATTGAATCTCAAGATACAACATTTGTTACCAGGAGACTTGGTGTCATACAAATCTAATGATACAGTTTGCGATTCCACCGAAGCTGTAAATTATCCAACAAAGTTTTTAAACTCATTGGATTTACCAGGCATGCCACCGCATATTTTACAACTGAAGGTTGGATCTCCGGTTATTTTCCTTCGTAATTTGAACCCACCACGGTTGTGCAACGGCACGCGATTAGTCATAAAAAATTAATGAAAAATGTTATCGAAGCCATCATTTTAAATGACAAATTCCGAGGTGAAAATATATTACTACTGCGAATCCCTATTATACACACAGATGTGCCAATTCAGTTGAAACGCCCTCAATTTCCAATTAGATTGCCATTTGCAATGACTATCAATAAGTCTCAGGGCCAAACGATGTCTGTCTGTGGCTTAGATTTCAGCACATCATGTTTTTCACACGGACAATTATACGTGGCTCGCGAGTGGGCAAACCATCGAGTTTGTTTGTATTGGCGAAAGATGGGATAACAAAAAATATTGTACACTCTGTTGCATTAAGGTATTGATATTGTTTTTTAGTAATATTGTTATAAGTAGCGATATGTATATAATTTTAAAGAATCAATTTTAATAAATTAAAAAAAATAAATGATTGGTGTTTTGTCGAAGCAGGTCGTTTCGACGCCGACGGTTCGACGCCAACGGTTCGACGCCAACGTTTCGACGCGGGGTCAGTTCGACGCCAATTTTTTTTTTCGTATTTTTATTTATTTTTAGAATAAATATGCAATATGCCTGATATAATATAAATATTTTATATATTATATATATGAAGCGTGATTCAAATAAATAAGTAATATGACTGATTTTTATTTATTGAATTAGCGATTGTTTGCATGCATATCTGAAATAAATATACGTGTATATGTGTAAAAGTTTTCTAGATTTTTTTTTTTTTGTGTCCCAGGTTAGTGAGAAGCCCCCACGCCAACTTCAAGGCCCCGGGACATGAGGGAGGCTTTTTTTTTTTTTTTCGCAAAACAGCATCAGCAAAATACAGAAATGGTAAATAAACATATGGTTACAAAGAAGTTATATTGCAGACAAATATAATTACAAATAAATAAGATTACACATAAATAAGATTACACATAAATAAGATTACAGTTAAATAAGGTTACAAATAAATAAGATTACAACACAGAACTGTTATTATACTAATCCATCGCAAAATTATGCGCCACACCTTTCAGGTATTCCATTATTTCTCGATTTTCAAAATCTTCAACTATTACTTTATTTCTCATATCAACTCGCAGATACTTATTCCGCTTGTGCGGCGGTTCATCTCCACTTACAAATTGTTCATAACATTGATTAATTGTTTTTTGAACACGTCTGAGAGCATCTATGAATTTCCATAATGTGGGGTGTGAAACACCAAATTCGGCCTGCAGACGCCTGTGCGCTGCTTCCGCGAAATTATTGGTGCGTCCTTCGTTATTTAAGGTTCTAGCATAACTTGACCACATTTCTGGTTTAAAAGTAGGACGACGGCGACGATTATTTCTCTGAATCCTTCCAACGTAATTATCTTCAAAGTAATCAAAAATTGGGTTTAACTGATTAAGTAAATTCACAGTCAAAACTTCTAAAGCATTTTCAAGTTCTTCGATAGGCATAAAACTTAACGCAGGAATCATACGTGCATAGAGAGCAAAATTAGCATCGGTATTTGAATCACGCTTCATATATATAACATATAAAATATATATATTATATCAGGCATATCGCATTTATTTGAATAATGATGCAAACGTATTCTAAAAAAAAATAAATGTACGTAAAAAAAGTATGGCGTCGAACTGACCCCGCGTCGAAACGACCTGGTGTCGAACTGCCCCCGCGTCGAAACGTTGGCGTCGAACCGTTGGCGTCGAAACGTTGGCGTCGAACTGACCTGTACCGGTGTTTTGTTATTTTTATATTCTTTCACCGTTCACAGCGCTCCATACATCTTCCACTTCTATACCACATCCTTACACACTTACAATAAGTTAGTTATTTTTTTCTAGCAAAATATTCTCTAGAAATAATTTATATGACAAAACAACGTTTGTCGGGTCAGCTAGTATATATATATATATATATATATATATATATATATATATATATATATAATTAAAATTAAAATTAATTAAATATATGTTCATAATTGTTAGCTTTTATTAAGTAAGTAGTAAGATATTAGGCTTATACAATAAACTGTGTGAAGATGATGTATAAAATGTGAGAAATTGACATGACAATATTCTTTTTTTTTTTTTTTTTTATGATATACATCATATAAAGTAAATCGTAGTTAGATTTTGCAATTTTCGTTTTCAAACAAACAAATTTGTATAAAGGAAATTAATCACGAAGTGTTTAATGATCACCTTAGTGCTCCTTCCAGTATTGCGCTTACTTATTTCATTTATTTATTTATTGTTATACAGGTAAAGTAGTTAAAAGAAACTGAAAAGGGAAATTTCTTTCTTTTTTATGTTTTTGGACATGTAAGAAGAAATAAAGGAAATGAAATAATAATAATAATAATGATGATAATGATATGCATATATATATATATATATATATATATATATATACATAATCAAAATAATATGATAATATAAAAAAGTAATTAAAAAAAAAAAATTCTTAAAATTAAAATAAAGCTTGTTTTAATAGCCTTTTTAGCACTTTCTAACAATGTTGGAAAGTGTTTATGACTTCAGTTTGTCTGTCTGTCCGTCCGTCTGTCGGTCTGTTCACCTATATGTCCGCGTTCTAACTCCCTTAAATATTTATGGAATTTCTTAAAACTGATATATGTTATTCAAATTCACTATTGGATGTTCGAACACCCAAAAGTTTTCCAAAACATTGTATCCTATTAGAGGTATTTCTATAAACCATATTTTAATACCGTCACTTCACTCCAATCTTCGTGAAAATGAAATATGTTGCTTAACTTCACTATCGGATGTTTGGCATATAAAATAGTGTACGTTTCACCTCTGTTTTGTGTACAGAGACACCCAGAGGTATTTCTATAAACCAAATATTAATAACTTTACTTTACAGAAATCTTAATGAAATTAAAATATGCTATTCATATGCAGAAAAGAATGCTTTCTACAGAGTTTAGTATGATTAGCATTAGATTTACAGGGTCACACAAGAATATTTACTTACATTGAAGGCTTTTATTGCAAATTTGTTGAAATTGCATTTTTATTTACTTTAAGCGATATAACACATTTTAACATATTTTAAGTGGGGATATGATTTATATTTCAGTACCTATATGTTCGACTGTTCATTTGTCTTTCTGTCCATCTGCCTGCCCCAGCGTCAGAACTTTTCAGAATTTTTACAAAATTATATATGTTATTGAAATTTACTATGGAATGTTCCTTATTTTAAATGTCATTAAATGACCGTTGCAAATTTTTTATGTACAGAGACACCCAAAAAAGAAAATTTCACTACATTTTAGGACAGAATATTTTACAATTAACATTTAAAGAACTTTCTATTGCAAAAACCGTAAAGCAATTGGTATTATTTTATAATATTCTAAAATATGATTTTGTTATCCTTTAGTTTACATGGTTACACTAAAATATTCAGATAAATTATGGACTGCAATAAGACTATAAGGGTTCGTATTCTTTAGTGTAAAAGATTTTTAACACTTTCTGACACATTGTTTAAGAATGATTAGGAATTTAATTAGTCTGACTGTATATCTTTCAGAACTACTTTCTGCCCGTTGTGTGATTACGCAGTCAAAGAATATTGAATTTTATACAATGCAACAATTACGTGCATTTGGAAAGTGTTAATATTCAATGCGCACCGCATGATTTTGCATTCTTGTTTATATTTGTGTTTAGAAAAGATAAATTGAAAAAAAATATATAGTAAACTTAATTTTTTTTTTTTTTTTTTTTTTTTTTTTTTTTTAAGTTCTGAGATTTAAAAGAGAGAGAAAAAAAAAAGAACGAATGTGTGAAGAAAATAATATGAAAAAGGAAAATGAAATATTTATCTAGAATTTATCTTTATTGGTAAAAGTAATATAGTTTTTTCGTAATCGTTTTTGCAGTCAAGAAAGCAGTTCATTTAAAAAAATAAAAAATAAAATACCGAAGTTACTGAGACCTAGGCCTAATTTATATAGAGGTGTTATAAATATTAGTATCAAGAGTTTCTAGTTGCATCACAGTCTATCATGGTCTTTATTGAACTGTTTGAACTATCACATTATCATTAAATTACTCGTGCATCCCAAAGATCGCATGATGAATGCTGACTGTTTTAATTATTTCCAAGCCAAGAAAAGTATTTACTGACATTAAACCAATATATCACATTATTTCTTCATTTCAAACATGCACCACTAAATGTATTCAAAATTCAGTTATCACAGAATGTTGATAAATCATTCTTAATACGTTTGAATAAAAACTGCTTGCGCACGAAATTCCAACCTTTGTGAAACGGTAGTAAAATGAATCAATAATAAATAATAGAATATATATATATTTTTTTTTTAATGTTATTTTAAGCGAATGAGAATAAAATGTATTCGAGATTATTGTACGTCGTTAATGAAAAATATAAATACAAAGTATTCCAATGGAATCAAGCTGTTTTAACACCAATTCTAAAGCTTTAGTGATACTTTATCGTATTTAAATATTATTTAAATTATTATTATTATTATTATTATTATTATTATTTTAACCAGCATTGTAGTAAAAGGTAGTATTTCAGTTAATTGTATTTAGAGCGAGTAATAAATCGATACAAAATAAATACAATTCTATATAATTATTTATATAAAAGCAGTTTATTATTATTATTATTATTATTATTATTATTATGAAAGACATACAAGTTGTTAGCCTGGTTTGCATTTACGAAGCGATTCTATGGTCATTTTTGCAGATTAGTGTCAATAAGGAGTGGCAGCGTTCCTATATTTTTACGTTTCTATATTTATGATCTTGCTTTCACCATAATTTATGAACAGTAAATTTCATGAAGGCTTTAGTGCTGTTGTAGCATTAAAAGCTTCAACATAATTTTCGTTGAAAAATTGTGGTGGCAGTATAATAAAATGATCGTAAAAATATAACAACGCTGCGAACCCAGTTTAATAGACGTATCTTAAAAAATTAGTTTTTTTTTTTTTTTGAATAAATATGCGTACATCTTAATATAAGCCATGGAATATTGTCATGAAAAAAGAAAATAGTTTTAATCACTAATATATTTTGCTTTTTGTGTAAAATTATATTTAATATTTCACACAATTCAAATAAGTTTCAAATTTACTTGTAAATATATATACAGTCAAACTTCGTTAACGTGAACCTCAAAGAGGATAAAAAATCTGTTCATCTTATCAGTAGTTTATGCTATTAGTAACAAATCTTCATACAACTAAACTAATCTTCATTTTGCGTTAACAGTGTTCACTTTAACGAGGTTCGACTGTATATATATTCATGTTTATAAATATAAAAATTATAAAAGTATTACAAACATCTTGAAAAATAAATAAATAAATAAGTAAATAAATATTTGTTTAGAATGAACTAATATTTTTTATTTTGCCATCAAATCCAAAATTAAAAGGAACAAAAAGAAAAATATGTGTCACATTTTTCCCAATTTATTCAATAGCTTATTTTCCAATAATTATTAAAATAAAAAGATACACATATTTTTGTTGTAGTGAATGATAATTTTTTTAAGTGCAGGAAAGTAATTAATTATCGGAACAAAATCAGAGGATTTTTTTTTTCTTTCATTTTTTTTTTTTTTTTTTCTTATTATTAAGGAAAACCTACATCGAGAAAAGAAACAAATGAATCTTCCTATTATTAATGATTTCTCAAAAAAATCTGTGATTATTTTTTTCTTCTCTTTTTCCTTCATTGTATACAAATGTTCTAGGAAGAAACTAATTTGGTACAAAAGAATTAGTTAAAGTATTCTTTTCAATAGATTTGATTAAAGCCAGTTTTTTTTTTTTTTTTTTTTTTTTTTTTTCTGACTTTTTTTTTTAAATAGTCTGTTCAATAAAAAAATATTTTCTCTTTATTAGTTTTTTTTTTTTTTTTTTTTTTTTTTTTTTTTTAAATATATATATATATATATATATAAATAATTAAAAAAAATTATAGATACGTAAATTAATGACGATTAAAGATTACGGAAACCTTTCAGTTTTTTGAAGATTGAACAAAATTTGATTGAAGAAAATTGAAGATTGAATTTCAGTTTTTTGAACAATTGCTGTAAAATGACTGTTAAAAGGAAATTATTCGTATTCTGATAGCGTGAATATATATATATATATAGATATATATCTATATATATATATATATAGTAATATATAAATGCAGAAATATATAAACAAATGAATGAAATTAAATGTAGAAATATATAAACAAATGAATGAAATTACACCCTAAAAAACACTGAGATCTTCATCAGGGAGGCCCCTCAGTGTAGGGGTGAACGAGAAGTTTCTGAAAGGACAGTAGCTATAAGCTAATAACTATCCTTAGCCCCCACCTTCTCACCAAACAGAAAACCACCAATAACTGAAGAGAAATCAAACATTCATATAATGTATAAAACTACTAAAAATATTTTATAAAATTATCAAATTGTAAAAGTTACAAAATTACATGAATTTATTAAAAAAAAATACAATACAAAAGAGAATTATTGAAGGTAAACAAGAAAGTATAAAATGAAATAAAAATACAACCCTTCAAATGGAACACAAACTATCTTCGGCCGACGGGGCTACTCGTCGGTACTTCAATATCGCCCCTGAATGAGAAAGTAGAACAAACCGAGATAGGAAAACTCCGAAAAGTCACAGTTAAAAATTGTGACGGGTAGCAGTCAATTAGCAAGGTGCATTTTAAGTCTTCAATAGCATATTTTAAATCTTCTTCATTATTGCAAGTAGTATGAATTCTTTTAAGCTGTGCGAACATAATATTTTTTAAAACTTTTCTACTGATATTTGAAAACCAATTAGTAAGACTATTAACTTTAAAATTAAAATCCTTTCTTTTATCATATAATCCAATGAGCCATTTATCTTCATTTCTTTTTATATTTAAATCTAGGAAAGATATTTTATCAGTATCTGTACGGTTCAAAACCAATTCTTTAGGATATATTTTTTTTTAAGATAATTTCGAAACAATTACATTTGAAAACAATTAAATCATCAATATATCTGAAGAAAGTAATATTTATAAAAAAATTTTTCGAAAAAATATAAAAAATAAATTTGTTTAAGCACTCGAAAAACTCGTTCCCATTGGGATCCCCCTCTGCTGTAAAAAGTAATCTTTCCCGTTAAACAAAACGTTTTCAAAAATACAAAACCTGATAAGATTAGTCCAGTAATTTTTATTACAATTTAAGTAGCTGCCAAATTCATCATAAATGCTTTCAAAAAGTTCTATTACCAAGTTATTTGGAATACTGCCAAACAAATTTTCAAAATCATAGGTATTTACGGAAGTAATGTTTCTGGATTATTCCTGAAATATTCTAAAACTTTCTGATTATTGTTTATACTGTTACAATCATTAGCAGAATTTATTACATTTAAAACTGAATTTAAATA
This sequence comes from Salticus scenicus, assembly GCA_963930645.1. Classification (NCBI taxonomy): domain Eukaryota; kingdom Metazoa; phylum Arthropoda; class Arachnida; order Araneae; family Salticidae; genus Salticus; species Salticus scenicus. The sequence continues at coordinate 135,569,204 of OZ005656.1, read as the reverse complement.
TTTAAACAACATTTTACCTGCTTTATCATTATAGCTATTAGTACCACAGGTGACAAAACGAAATTTAACTGGATTTTTATGAAATTTTACAGTAACGAATAGATATGGAAAATTAAAACAATTTCTGCTTAAATTTAGTTTTTTATCAAAGGCCAATATACGTTTTTTGATAATAGAGGGGTTGTCAGTTAACTTATTGAAAGAACTATCACTTGAATATTCCTTTAAAAGAAGATTTTTATAAGAAAACTTTACAAATAATAGCAAAATTACTATTAGCTTTATCTACTTGTTTATTATGATTTTTTTTTTTTTCAATTGACTTCCGTTACTACACTCAAGAGAAATCTGGAATTTTAAACTAGATTTTTGATGTTACTGTCTTAGAATTATGGGAATTTACGTTTATGCACAGTCGGAAAAATAAATAAATAAATAAATAAATTTCAATTCCCAACTAATTTCGCCGTAATCTATTGTAATGTTTGACTGGTGCCGAGTGAATTGTAATAATGTCTAATTATTTATACAATACAAAAATTTTGCTCGGAAAGTCGTGTACATATTGAAATTTGCCTTAACTTCATTTCTCCGTTTCTTAACACCCAGTTTTCACTGCATATTTGAATTTTTTTAAAGGCTGTTAGAAAAAGTATATGGTTTACATACTTTAAATTAATTCTTGACAGAGTTAGATCAAAAATGTGTTACGGATAAATGCGCATATTAAATAATAATTATAATAATAATAATTAAGATCTCAGCAGAAAAATATTATATTTGTTACCTTTAAATCTCGAAAACTGTTCATATGCAGATTAACAAGCTAATCTGTAGATTAACTAGGGTGATTTGTTAAATTGTGGATTTAAGATTTTCCGCATTTTTACTTGGTAATTTGCACATTAGCGGCTTGCGTATCGTTAAAGTTAAAAACATTTGTTTCTTTCATTTCCTTTCCCTACTCCTTTCCCTTCTCCCTATAATTTTAGTTAGTTTTCGCTTCTCTCATTTCCTTTCCCTACTCCGTCCCCCTCTCCCTCTACTTTTAGTTTAGTGTTGCCAGCATCTGGTCATCGTCGGTTGCTTTTATCTATCTTAATTTGCGTCGGCTGCCAGTGTGTACCATAGCTAAGTCTGCTCTATAATTTGTTTCTGCTTTTCAGCGCGTAATTATCCGTTGTGATTCTTTTAAAAGCAGAAAATTTAGGTCCAAGTATGCAAACAAGCACCGAATTGGTGAATAAAATGAAGAAAAGCTTCTTCGCAAACCTCTTTAGCAAATATTCAAAATATAACAATGTTTTAATGAAACAACGAAATTGTAGTTCCATAATTGAAGATGTACAGCAAATAAAAGTTTCCAACAACAATGGAACATCTCGGGATCTTTGAATAGTTCAAAGTTATAATGTGTTGATTGTTCAAAGCAGTGAAAAAATCATTGTGCAGTTGACAGATGCATTAGAATGCCTGAAAAGGTTTGTCCAAGACAATGAAATGCTTGTATTTCACTCATTTGTCAATTGGACACGGTGGTAAAGACAGAATGATCAGGCACTTAAATACACTTTATAAAAACATAACCAAAGCCCAAATAAATATGTTTTAAGATTTTTGAGAACAAAAAAAAAAGCGGGAAAAAAAAAAAAAAAAAAAAAAAAAAAAGATTTTTGTAAAGAAAATTATTTATCAAAATTTCGATAATAGATGCCAAAGGTATCTCGTCGATTATCAATCTCAAGCAGATGGAAAGATTAAGTTTCTTCTCGTATATCAAGACTACTTCATAAAATTAGTTGTATTGAAGCCGCTCACATCAAAACGAGCGAATGCGTGCACCTATTGGGAGTACAAATTAATTCGGTCCGTTTTCAATAGATGGCTCTGGCTGATTTGTTTACTGAATAATGATAGATGTTTTTGGCATTGTTAGAAAGGTTTGACCTTTGTCAACCATATTCAGTCAACGAAGCTTCGAGTTTTATACAACAACATTGGTTTTTTGAGCATTCAATATGTCGAGTTTTGTGCTAAAGAAACAACATTTGCGGGAAGTTTTGATTTTCTTTTTTAATTGGAAGAAGAGTGCCGCTGAAGCGCATCGATCGCTTGTGGAAGTTTATGGTGAATCTGCGCCATCTGATAAATCATGTAGAGAGTGGTTTCGACGCTTCAAAAATGGTGATTTTAGTGTCGAAGACAATGAGCGCCCGGGCCAGCCGAAAAAGTTCGAAGACGCCGAATTGGAGGAATTGCTCGATCAAGATCCGCTAAAACCTGGCGAAACAATTACTGGCGAACGCTACCGACTGCAATTAATGCGTTTGAGCCGAGCATTGCGTGAAAAACGGCCAGAAACCATCGAAAGGCACGACAAGGTAATTTTGCTACATGACAGTGCTCGGCCCCATGTGGCAATTGTCGTTAAAAATTACTTGGAAACGTTGAAATGGGAGGTCCTACCCCACCCGCCGTATTCGCCAGACCTTGCTCCTTCTGATTATTGGTTGTTTCGACGGATGCATCACGATTTGGCTGGACACCGCTTCACTTCTTTCGAAGAAATTCAAGAATGGCTCGATTCATGGTTTGCGTCCAGAGAGGACTCATTTTTCAGAGATGGAATCCGAAAATTGCCAGAAAGGTGGACAAAAGTTGTGGCTACCGATGGACAATACTTTGAATAACATGTTTTTTCATTTTGATAATAAATAAAATGTTTTTTTAACGAAAAAAAACGGACCGAATTAATTTGTACTCCCAATATAATTTGCGGGTTATTTTTCTCCTTTTTGGCGCTCCAAGTATTTTGCATTCTGATAACGGACGCGAATTTTGTAATAAAATGTTAGAATGTGTAACACATTTGTGGCCAGAAATAAAAACATTGAATGGCAAACCTAGACACCATCAAAATCAAGGTTGTGTGGAATGAGCAAATAAGGACATTGAAAACATGTTCACAACTTGAATGGCTGATAACCAAATTAACATGTGTAGTGAAGGCGTACGATTTGTACAATTCATGAAGAATCGTGTCTACCATTCTGCAAGTAAAATAAGTCCATACGAAGCCATGTTGAGTTGTCCAGCAAAAGTGGTATTGTCTTCTTTATTTTTATTTATTTTTTATTTATTTTTATTATTTTATTTATTTATTTTTACATTTTACAGTGCATATAAGATATTTATCACTTCAAACCAAGAGAAAGATTTATTATTCCTTCAGCTGGTTTCATTAAATTTACTAAATTTATTTAAAACTGTTCAGGTTTTCCTGCATTATTTATACTTCATTATAATTAAAATGTATGCCATTTTACATCAGATATCACAAAATACAGTCATTTAAATATGATCAATATTTATGTGAATTACATATACTTGAAAAACTAAATGGTATTGTAATATTTTATCTGATAATTTTTTTAACCATTCTGTAATATATAAAAGAAAACGAAAAAACATAATAAAGTTTTTAATTGCTTTATATTTTCCATAGTAAATTAAATGTTCCATGTAAGAGAATACTTTTGGTTTCTTACATTTCCAATGCCTATTTACCATTTTATTTAATTTATATTTCAAAGTTTTATTTGACTGAAGTTTTTTTTTTTTTTTTTTTTTTTTTTTTTTTACAAAATCGTTGTAGGGTAGGTGCTCCAGTGATTCGCATGCTCCAGTAATTGGCATATATCCCGAAGTAATTAATAAATAAGAAAAAAAAATCATATATTTTACATATAAGAATATTTATGCTCCAGTGATTGACATCTATCGCGAGATAATTAATAAATAAGAAAAATAATAAAATCATATATTTTACATGTAAGAATTTTCACATTTTATGTCAAATACTGGAGCATAGTTTACTAATAACTGGTAAAATGAATAACTAGCAGTGTCAAACACGGAAACATAGGGTGCAAATTACTGATGAAATGAAAAACTGGCAGTGACAATTACTGGAACATTGAGTGGGTGTCAAATAAAAATTCATAAAAAAAAGTAATTGTCATCAAATGCATATATTTTAGCATATATGTGGTTCTGAATGTCTTTTATATCATACGTACTAACTTAAGATTTCTAAAAATATTTTCTGATGACTATCACTTAAAAAACATTAGAGATTGCTCTAAAAGTGTCAATCACTGGTGCACTTGCCATGTCTTATAGTGAAATTTCTTGAAACGGAAAATGTGATTCATTGTTATGATATGCGCTTCTCTTTCATCTACAGAACCCAAAATAATTCATAAAATTACGGAACCGCCTAAGAATGTCCAAAGTAAATTAAAGGTCGACTGTATAAATAATTTTAGATTAGTACTTAAGCATTCATTATTAATAAGTTTGTTTTAGAAAAGAATTACAAATTTAGTGAAAAGTTTTTTCATGCTATATTAGGACATTTACAAAAAAATACTTTTTAAGGCAAGTAAATTAAACGAATTCGGGAAATATGCAATTTCTTAGACGACGAATATGCAGTTCTTGGATATTGATAGAAAATACATTTTTTCTTTCAACAACGTTAGACGAAATGTACTGCTGTTAAAGCTGGGAAAAGTGCCAGGTTCGATCCCAGGATTTGTAGTGGATTCTCTGAATGTCATTTCACCAAAATATTGTTGAAAATTATGTAATTAAGCATCTACTTGACACACACAATGCTATAGAAGATTTTTTCGTGTATGTTTAAAATTAATTGAGTAAATTCGTTAAGTCGAAGGCTGTCACATCACTTCCTTGATAATAATGCGATTCCTAATTAGTTATATGATAAAGGACCCCTTCTTTATAAGGACAATCTACGTTTCTTTAAAAACAAAGTGATGGAAATTTGCCCTCTTTTCTTGTGAATGTGATATTTGCCGGTTGTAGTATTAAAAATGGTGTACTAAAAGTTTTATGATACTTAAATGCAAACTATATAATATATATATATATATATATATATATATATATATATATATATATATATATATATATATATATATATATATATTAAATATATATATATATATTCTTTTTCATCATGTAACATGCAAACGATAACTTGAAGAATTTATGAGACATAGCTGATTTAAATTAAATTTCATCTCATTCATAAAACTTACTTTCATATATATATAAAGATATTTTCAGTTTTCTATATCAGAAAATATATTCAGTTTCATATATCTCAGTTTTCTTAAAATAATAATAAAAGAAAAAAATAATACTAGTTAAAGGGTTAGAATATATATATTTAAAAGTTATACATACACATTAAAAACATACGATTATTTTTTTAAAATTTATTTAACGGGAAAACATAAAATATAATGCACTTTCATATTTATAAAATGCCCTATTAAAAAATAGCAAGAAAAGTTTTTGGTAGCTTTACCCACTTAGCACTTTTTTACTATTAAAATACACTTCAAAATCTTAAGAAAAGTAACATTTATTTTGGTGTTATTGGTAAGGTACTAAGTCCTTCTTAGAAATTTCAAAATTTTACAAACTTAATAAATAATGAATAGATTGAAATTTTTCTATATTAACATTTTTAAAACATTGATATTTCTTTTGCTTTTATAAAATTTGAATCTCCATTTAATACAAAAAATATTCGATCACTTTCTTCTTTTTAATATTTTATAAATGACAATCATTTTAGGAACAATTGTACTTTCATGTAATGAAACAGCATATGAATTTTCGCGAAACTTTTTTTCCGAATAATTTAGTGACACATGATTGATATATGCAAAATATTTTACTTTCAGTGAGAAACTCGTCAGTAATTATTATTTCAAACATTATTACCCAGAAAGAAATTGTGTTTTAAAATTGCTTTCCTGTCAATCAAGAAACAAAGAGAAATCACGTCGAAAATACAAATCAAACATACACACAAAAAAAAGGTTGAAAATGATAATATTAATAAGAATGTTACATAAAATTTCAGTTTTATCTGTAGAAAATGTAATAATGCATATAATAAGTATAACTTAGCCAAGCTTAATTTAAAAAAATAATATAATTCTATAATCTTTGATATTTATTTTAATAAACGTCTTAAAATTCAATACAAATCATTTTATCATATCAAGCTAAAAACCGTTTCATTTCAATCATTTAAATATTAGATTATTTTTATCGTAGTAACTTCTGATTATAGCCAAAAAAGATTTTTATGATTATAATTAGCATCTAAAGTCATACATTATATTTTTACTGCTTATATTTCCTTTACCGTGATTTGAAAAAAAAAAAAAAAAAAAAAATATATACATATATATATATATTTAAAGCTGCTGCTGCAGAATTTAAAATATTGTATGTTCAAATTGGTTCTTTATAAAAACTAGGTAACATAGGTGGACTCTGCTCAGTTCCCCATCATATATATATATATATATATATATATATTCATAAACTTCTAGAACAGGACATTCTCTTAACATAGTTATCATGTTAAGAGAAATGAATTTGAAAAAACGCTTGACACAGTGACAGAATGAAGTCCCCGCCTAACAGACTATCCACAGTACGCTTCGATATATTATCTTATTCTAATCTGTTAATTTATTTTATTGGGGTAAAATTCGTAGTTTAGTTTTCATGCTACTATTTTCAATGCAGCAATCCTCAAAATGCATATTTATATGGAAAATTTTCAGTTTTGTTATGTTGATAAAATCTTAAATAACGAATAGCTTACGAAATTTTCCTATTAGAATATTTGTAATCACTTCATAACAGTATCATCAGTAATGTTCATACAAGTATCATAAACGTTATTTTGAAGTTGTGGGATAAATTTATGATCCTAAAAAGGGCCGTTTATGCTCAATTTTGTATTCTTCTGCCATTTTAAGAGGTTCGTAAATTCAAAATATCTTACGAATTTCTTAAATAAACTAGTTGGCATAGGTGGACACTGCTCAGTTCCCCACCATATTTATGGTCTCATAAATGTCTAGTGCGAGACATATTATAATCATGTTAAAAAAAATGAATTTGACCAAAGCTTGATAAAGTGACAGAAAGAAATCCCAGCGTAATAGGCTATCCATCGTTCACTTCGATATATTTATCTTATTCTAATCTATTAATTTATTTTATCAGGGTCAATTCCGGTGTTTATGTTTCATGTTACTATTTCCAATGCAATAATCCTCAAAATTGATATTTATATGAAAAAATTACAATTTCGCTATGTTGATAAAATCGTAAATTACGAATGTTTTACGAAATTTTCTTATTAGAATATTTGTATTCAATCCTGTTCAAAAAAATATCATAAATGTAATTTTGAAGTTGTCTAATGTATTTATGATCCTCAAAATGGAAGTTTATGCTCAATTGTGCCTTATTCTGACATGTTAAGTAAATCGTAAATTCCAAATAATTTACGATTTTTTTAAATTGGAAAAATCATAGTCAATGATATTCATGCCAGTAACCTAAATAATATTTCGAAAGTGGTCTGACCTCTTTACGATGAAAATATCCCTAAATTGACGTTTATGTGAAATTTTGCTCTATTCTGCCATGTTAAGAAATTCGTAAATTTCCAATAACTTACAAAATTTTATATTTGAAAATTCATAGTCATTAATATTCATGCCAGTGTTCTAAATAATATTTCAAAAGTAGTCTGACATTTTTACGATGAAAATATCGCTCAAAATTGACGTTTATGTGAAATTTTGCCCTATACTGCCATGTTAAGAAATTCGTAAATTTCCAATAACTTGCGAAATTTTCAGAGTAGCATATTTATAGTTACTGATGCTCATTCCGTCATCAAAACGGATATTTTAAAACTGGTCTGACATTTTTACAGTAAAAAGTTTCCATTTAATGCACGTTTAAGTAAATTTTTGTCCTATTCTCCCATGTTAAGAAAATCGTAAATTTCTAATAACTTACAAAGTTTTTAAAATCGAATGTTGCAAATGAATAGGGTTCTTGCCAGTGTTGAAAGTAATATTTTAAACCTGATCTGACCTCTCTGCGACAATTTGTTCTTGAGATATCGTGTACACAGGCTAACAAACTAACGGACTAACACACTAACACACTAACAGACTAACAGACACCCTACAGACAGACACCATACAAATTTTGTCATTTTCGGATTCCTCACACCTGGAAACTTGTAAAAAAGTCAAAAAACCGAGGTCGAAAATTTTCACGATTACCTAAGTTCCCCATACCTATAGTATGATGGGGAACAAAAAAATTCATACTCTATGGTATTCATGCCAGTATCCCAAATAACATTTCAAAAGTGGTTTGACACCTTTACGATGAAAAAATCCCACAAGATTGACGGTTGAGTGAAATTTTGCCCTATTCTGCATGTTAAGAAATTCGTGCATTTCTAATAACTTACGAAATTTTTATATTGGAAAATTAATAGTCAGTGATATTCATGCCAGTATCCTAAATAATTTTTCAAAAGTAGTCTGACATCTTTACAATGAAAATATCTCTCAAAATTGACGTTTATGTGAAATTTTGCGTTATACTACCATGTTAAGAAATTCGTAGATTTCCAATAACTTGCGAAATTTTCAAAGAAGCATATTTATAGTTACTGATGTTCATTCCGGCAACAAAATCGATTATTTTAAAACTAACCTGACATTTTTACAGTAAAAAGTTTCCATTTAAAGCACGTTTAAGTGAAATTTTGTGCTTTCTCCCATGTTAAGAGAATCGTAAATTCCTAATAACTTACGAAGTTTTATAATTAGAATGTTGTAAATGAATTGGGTTCTTGCCAGTATCAAAAGTAAACGTTTAAAACTGGTCTGACTTCTCTGCGATCATTTGTTCGTCAGATATCGTGTAAACAGACTAACGCGCTAACGGTCTAACAAACTAACAAACTAACAAACACCCTACAGACGGACACCATACAAATTTTGTGACTTTCGGATTCCTCACACCTGAAAACGAGTAAAAAAGTTAAAAAAAGCCGAGGTCGAAAATTTTCAGAATTTCCTAAGTTCTCCATACCTATAGTATGATGGGGAAATAATAACTTGTGTCACTCACACGACATTCCCTTACCCTGAAATTTATCACTATAAATAAAGATTGGAGATTAGGAGGTGAGATAACGAACACTGTTTTGTAAACCTACGTTAAATCAATTCAAATTAGGCTTCGGAACAGCTTTATTTCACAAATAACTGTGAGAGGGAAGCTACCGCCCCCCCCCCCCAACACCCTGTTTCTTTAAAGTACCTACTTTTATATAGAATTGAAGTCTGCTATTAAATTCAAGAGTTAATTATAACTATTCAGAAAATTTCATACGCAATATTCCTTGAAATTTATCAATATTGATCAAACTTTTCTTGTAACAAACGTATTAACTTCAAAATAAAACATTTGGATCGCTTAATAATATTTGATTTTAATTTACGTTAAGTGACACATACAAATACCAAGTGTTAAAAACTTGACTTCGGTTTTCAGTATGCCTCATAACGTGTAAATATATATATATATATATATATATATATATATATATATATATATATATATATATATATATATATATATAAATGATTATTTAGCTTAAAAAAAATACATTTTTAACCATGTGGCCATGAGCAGCTTTCCTACACATAGTAAAATATTACAGTAAAACATTTTCACTAATAATAAAAAATGACAGCCCTGTATATCTTTTCAAAACTATGTACACACCACATGCTGCACATAAATATAATTCTACATTAATAACACATGACATTCAAATTAATCTTCTCATTTTTAGCTTGATATTTTTCCAGAACATCTAAATTAAAGGGAACAATGAAACTTTACCTCGTTTAATAGGTTAATGAAAAAAAAATCTCAAGTTCTGAAATTTATTTTAAAATGTCTCAATAAGAATACATTTTGTGGGAATCAATTTTATACAACACATGGGAGTAAGTGATTTCTTCTTTTAAACAAAAGTCTTTCAATCGAAACATGTAGGCAGGAATTTCATGTCCATGAAGAAATTTATTCCTTTTGAAACCACGATTCTTTCATCTAAGAAGAGAAATGGAATTTCGGTAAACTTACATAAAATGAATGAAACATTGTTTTCATAAAACAAATAAAAGAGTAACATATTGAATTCATAAAACTGAGGGATATTTTTAGCAGAATATACTTTAATAATTTACATACAGAATAAACGAATTATGTTTAACAATAAAGATTGAAAATATTTTCATGAATAATAATAAAAAAAAAAAAAAAAAAACGTTTGTTGTTGTTTTGTTATTTTATACTTAAATTTATACGTTTATACAATATAGTTAGGTATGCTTGCTGATACTTGTCTTTATTTTCATGCGTTTTATTTTAAATTAAAAAAAAAAATATATTTTTTTTTTTTTTTTTTTTTTTTTTTTATATATTGATGACTAGCAGGCTTTGCCCGCTTCGCTGGACATTAAGATTAAATGAGTTGTCAAAATCCCATATTTTTATTAATAACCTAAGTTCTCGCTGTGATTGCTAGAGGTTTTTCTCGCTCGCAACGTGAGGAGTCTGGGTCCCCACTGCCTTCCGCAACATATTACCCACTTCTTACTTTCCCTTTCTCAGAGGGTGAGTTCGAAGTTTTAGCAAAATCCCACTAACGTACATAATGCGTACGCTTAATCAATACCCACACACCAAAAATCGCCCTTCTAAGATAATTCAAAGCGAATTCAAACGGAAAAACATGTTTTTACACATGTTTATTGCCTTCCGACTCCGACAAGGGAGGGGGGGATTCAAATTTCGTGAAATCCAGTTAAATAAGTGCCGGATGCATATAAACAATCTACGCACCAAATTGCGTGACCACAGAAGTCTTTAATAGAAAATATTATAAATAAATAAATAAATACTAAAAGCACAGCTTTAGTATGGGACCACTTTGGTGACTTTAAATATTTTAAACCATTTTTTTACGATGAATTGATTTGGCTATCTCAATTGTGCAACTAAAGATGTTGCCGAGAAACGTCCGAGCTACTTCGGTGCCAAATTTCAAATTTTGTCAAAGGAATCCGATACTAAAGCTGTTCCATACACAAAATAAATAAATAAATAAATAAAATAAAATAAAATAAAATAAAAACTCTTTTCTGATCTTTACAAAATAAAAATAAAAAATTTTAATAAAATCCAAAGTATAATCATTTTCAATTAATGGGAGAACATAAAAGAACCTCATAAGGCACATAATAACAAAAAAAAAAATGTTTTACTGCAGGAAAGAAAAGCGCTGCTTAATTAAATAAAAATACTAAACTAATGCCAAATATCTCTATGAAAATATTTATCCACATATAAATTCCTGATTAAAAAAAAAAAAAAATCACCAACTTTTGTAGGTCAACTATTTATTTTCCTCTGATTTATTTTTTTTTATTATTCACGTGAAATTAAAAATATTTCATTTTATTTCTGGAAAATAAAAATATATGTAAATGCGTATATATAAATATAAAACCATCTACCGAATCTGGGTTGAAAAGGGTAAAATAACTTAGAAATATAAGACCTATACTTATGAATTTGATACCAAACGAAAGGGGCGATTTGTTTGAATCCAGGGGTACAAACAGTTTTTCGATACGACAATTATATTTTTAAAAAATAATTAAAGTATGAAAATTAAGTGGCAACGGAAAAACCGAAAAAGGGAAAAAAAAATAGAATTATCAGACCTCTCGTTACAAATTTAGTACCAAATGAAAGGGGTGATTTGTTTTAATCCTGGGGTGTAAACAGTTTTCGATACGACAATTAGATTTTTTTAAATTAACTAAAGTATGAAAATTAGATGGCAACACTTCATTTCAATCTTTTCATAAATCGTAGTTCGAATCACGCGAATAAAAAATTCTTTAACTTAAAAATTTATTTTTATATTTTATTTTTCTATTCAAAGCGTATTAGTGAAAAAACATTTATGGCGCACGCGCAGGAGTTTTTTTATCCAGAATTAAAAACTAATCAATTTTTTTAAAAAAAATTCTATAGATATAATATTAATTTGGGTGACGACCTAAGTTTCTGCCAAACGCGGTTGAAATCCGTCCAGCCTTTGTCGAGTAAACGGCTAGACGGAAGTCTGGCTGAAGCGAGTGTGTCGCTTTTTTTTTTTTTTTTTTTTTTTTTTTGTCGCCGGACAAAAAAAAAGCGACATACAGACACGGTGACACACACACCCACACACGCTCACTAATTTTCGGCTTTCATGGGGTGTGAAACGTGAATATATGGCAAAATTGATATCGCAAAATTTTTTGATTCCGACAAATTTACAGACAAAAGTGTAATTTTATTAATATAGATAATAATTTGTCTGTATATCGAATAGTTTACTAAAATATAATTCAACGTGTAATTTAGCCACAGTAACATGTGGCCGGGCCAGTTATATATAAATAATTTCTTATTTATTACAGCCTCTGTGTGACATTTTCCCTCTTCATCCTTACTTTGTGAAAAATCCTTACCTGATAAGAAGAAAAAAACAAGCATTTCTGAATTCAGCATATCAAAATATATTAGAAACACTCAATGCAGTGAAAAAAATAAATAAAAGTATGACTTCGCAGGCATGTGTTATTTATGTTTCAAGCAACGCATAGTTATGAATCTGCAGAGTATGTATATCAGTATATGTGGTATTTATATTTCTGTTTTTATTTGTCATTAACTCGCGTAGTTGTTAACAATTATTTATGTTTCAAGCGTGGTATAGTTGAATATAAATTTATTCATATTTATTACAGGTTTTGTTTCACTTTCTGAAAATATCGATTTTTCAGAATAGATATAACTGAGTATGCTTTTCTGCACGACTTTTATTTGTCACTCGCACGACTTTCTCTCACCTCGCATTTAAATATTATAATGATTGATTGCGAAATAAGGTGTAAGATCAACAAGGTAAGATAATACAGTTCAATCTCTATTTTAAAAACAATCCAAAATGGGTTTAGGAATCATTTTACTTGACATATAATTCTATGAGAAGGGGGGGGGGAGCTCCCTAAAATCTATCGTTCAATTATTGTGTTTGCATTTATATATTAGAAAAAAAAAATCAAGGGTTTTTTGTTAGGTTTATGTTAGGTTTGTTTTATGTTAGGTTTACAAATTTAAAACATTAGTATGTTCTTGACACTCAATGTTTTATTCAGTTTCACTCCCTCTTTAGTTTAACTATTTTTCCTTTTTTTATTAAAACCGATGGTTATTAAAAATCTAAGTAATTTATCTTCTATTTACTTTTATAATTTTAAGTTAATAAATATTTAAAAACTCATAGTTTATTTAAAATTCATTTTAGCATAAAATATTAATACGATAGCCGAAGCTATCCGTATGCAAATGACATAAGTCTACGTCATCTGCTTGAATTGAATAAGTAGCGTAGCAGAAAAGCAATCGTGTGGCTTTTTCCGTGTTGATGCCGATGTGAATCCCGGTAATAAAGAAGCTGGCATGAAACGTAGTTTGTATATTTCAGTTTAAATTTTTCCTTGATAACCTCGACAATATTAGCTTGTGTAGAAAGCTGTATTTTTTCAGATGAGGTTTAAGTAAATATTTTTAGATTAATTCGAGGATGATAGTTATTTTAAAACTGCAAACTTTTAAGCTTCTTTCAGTAATAGTATAGGCTTCAGTAACTACTCTGTACTATTATATCTGCCCTGAAGAATATTAAACGAGTCAGGTTTCTAAACCTGACATATTTGGTTATGGGCCATTGCCCAGTATTGAGCAGTTTAAGTGAAAGTTTTAAATTGACAAAGTTTAATGAAGTAAAGTTTTCTTCCGGCGTGTTGGTCCCAAAGTTTTATAAGAATCTTTAAGAAGGGGGGGGCCAATACAGTTAACGAAAATGGCAATGATACAGCATAGTATAGAAAAACTCAATGCTACGAATTATTGTAACTGGGCAGTTGATGTGAAGTTTTTATTGCTTGAAAGGAACGCCTGGGATATCGTAATCGGAACTGAGGAAAAGCCGAAACCATCAGCTGATCCGAAAGAATTAAAAGATTATAATACGAGGTCAAAACTTGCTTTATCGATTTTATACCTCAATACTGAGAAGGACTTTCGTCGGATTATTGAGAAATTAACGGATCCGTCTGAAATATGGAAAATACTTAAACAACATTTTTACCCTGATAACCGAGCACGCCACATGCAGTTGTGCAGCGAACTGTTTTCATGTAAGATAAAAAGTGGCGAGAAAATTGATATGTATGCTGCTAGACTCATGAGAATAGCTGAACTTTTAGAAGCAATTGATCAGCCAATGAAGGAAGTTTATCTATCATTCCAGTTGCTTCGTTATCTCCCAGAGAAATTCGATAGTATAGTTCAGAGCATACTTAGGTGGACTGATGATAAATTTTTGTTCAAAGATATTTTAGTTGAATTAGTTAGTGAAGAATCAAGGATTGAACTTCGTGATCAAGATAAGTGTGATGAACTTTTCACTGAGAGTTACAGCACACAGTATTCAAGATCTAATGTGATTTGTTTCCGCTGTGGAGTTCCGGGACACATCAGTCGTTTTTGTCAAAATTCAAGGAAAAACTTCGAGCCAAGATCAACATCGAAAGTGTATCAACGCCGAAAGTCTCCGTTTTTCCAGAGGCAAAGTGCTCAATCCCCTCACAGACCATGGCGAGCTAAACCTCCAGAGGCAACTGTATCCACTACCAGTGATTCCAGTCCTGAGAGATCTAACCAGAAAGAACCTGACCATTCCCAGAGAAGAGGCCGTTCCAGACTCCCGAGACGAACCAGAAAGGACTCTAACCAGGTTTTTTTACTTTTGCTAATTTAAGTAAAAATGTGTGTGACAAAAGCAATTGGCTTTTTGATTCGGCTGCGAGTAATCACTTTTGTGGTGATAAAAATTTGTTTTCTAATTTTAAACCATTGTATAATGAAAGATTAGCTGTTGCAATAGATAATATAGATTTTCCTATTGAAGGAACTGGTGATGTTAAATTACGATTTGGTCAACAAAATATAACATTTACTAATGTAATGTATTGCTCTAAATTGAGAAAAAATTTAATATCTGCTCCAAAGATGGATATTGCAGGAGCTAAATTTAAGGGGGGGAATGGTAAAATTAAAGTAACTAACAAATATGATCAATTTTTATTTACTGCTAAATTGCATGATGGTATTTATTATTTATTTCCAAAAATTCCATCCAAAGAAATGAAAAATGTTAAATTTGAAGTTTCTAAAACTTCAAGTAAAAGAAACTCTCATGATACAAAAACTAAAGTTTTACATACTCAAAAGGACAGTTTTAATATGTGGCACAGACGTTTTGCTCATGCTAGTCCTAAACTAATTGACAGAACTTGTAAATATGATAGTGTGAGGGGGCTTCCTAAATTAAAAGTCAATGAAACTTCTTGTGAAACTTGTAAACTTAATAAACAAAGACGAATTTCTTTTAAACCCCATGGTCAAATAAGGTCTAGACATCCTCTTGAGTTATTACATATGGATGTATGGGGACCATGCAAAATAACTGGCCGAAACGGTCAAAGGTATTTCTTATCAATTATCGATGATTTTTCTCGTAAAGTAACAATATTTCCTATGAAAGCAAAAACTGAGGTATTTAAAAACTTTAGAAATTATGTAACAAGAGCGGAGAGATTTTTAAACTGTCAGGTAAAAGCTATTAGATCAGATAACGGGAAAGAGTTTCAAAATAATAATTTTAAATCTTTTTGTGAGCTGAAAGGCATAAAACATGAATTTACTAACATTTATTCACCGGAACAAAATTCTGTTGCAGAAAGATTTAACCAAACTATTGTTGACGGTATGAGGACAGTTTTAGACGAAAGTGGATTAAATAAAAGTTTTTGGCCAGACGCAGCTTTATACTTTGCGTATACCTGGAACAGAATTTGTCATACTGATTTAGAGAAAACACCGTTTGAGTTGTATGGTGGTTATAAACCTTCAGTAAAGCACTTAAAATCTTTTGGCTCAACAGCATACGTAGGGGT
Source organism: Salticus scenicus (assembly GCA_963930645.1). Taxonomy (NCBI): domain Eukaryota; kingdom Metazoa; phylum Arthropoda; class Arachnida; order Araneae; family Salticidae; genus Salticus; species Salticus scenicus. Next base: position 135,553,116 of record OZ005656.1, on the reverse strand, counting down.
ACCCAAACAACTTAGAAACAAACTCGACCGTAAAGCGGAAAAAGGAATTATGATAGGTTACGCCCTTAGTACAAAAGGTTACAGGATATGGCTCCCAGTTGAAAATAAAATAATAGAAACAATTAATGTTAAAATTGAAGAACCGATAAATATTGGGGAGCACAGTGGAGCAGTGATGGGCCGTGAAAATGAAAGTTGGTTATGTTCAGATGAGGGGTCAGATTCAGAAGGCGTGAATAATGCTCATTCAGATGCTATTAATATATATCAGACTTACCCTGATCATTCTGAATCTTCCTCTGACGAGGAAATTAAATCAAGTCGAGATATAATTAAACGAGTCCCCCTCAGAGAGGCTGTATGGTTTAGAACTCTAGTACCCCGTAAAACTAGTGACAGAATCGACGTTTATTATTGTGAATTTGGAAAAACTGAACGTTTAAAATGTCATAAAGATGTTAAAAAATATTGTAAGAAAAATTGTATAATTTATGAACCAAACCTTTTTAATTTCAGTCCTAGAGAAAAATATGTAGGTAAAATTAATGAAAAATCTTGTTCTAGTGCAGAACAAACTTTAAATTCTGATGAAATTAATTCCGATAGTGAACTTGATTCAGATAATGAACTTAATTTTACTGAACCTGATTTAACTAAGAAAAACGATTGACTAGACGTAGATCAAATCCCAACGAGTTTTAAACAGGTCTTAAAATCTCCTTATAAAAATCAGTGGTTGCAGGCTATGAAAGAAGAAATGGATGTTATTCGGGAACGTAATGTATGGCACCTTACTAAATCACCTCCAAATACTAATATTTTAGGATGTAGATGGGTCTTCACTCTTAAACGTAATGAAAGGGGGGAAATAGCTCGTTTTAAAGCTAGACTGGTGGCGCAGGGATATAAACAGATAAAAGGAGAAAGTTATGACGATACTTTTAGCCCTGTCGTTAACTTTGGAGTAATACGCTTCTTCTTTTCATTGCTAGTTTCATGTAAAGGATGGACTCATTTACAACTGGATATTAAAGGTGCATATCTTTACGCACCACTCGATGAATATATTTATATGTCTCAACCACCGGGTTTCATCGAGATTGGAAAAGAAAAATTCGTTTGTAAATTAAATCGCGCTTTATACAGCCTTCACCAAAGTAGTAGAGCCTGGTTTTTCGAAATGAATAGAATTTTGATCAATATAGGTTTTAACAAATTTTCATGGTGTAACTGTGTTTATATTTTTAACAAGAAAGTAATTTTATTATTGTATGTCGATGACATTGTATTGTTTGCAAAATTTAAAAATCATATAGATGAAGTAGTGGACTTATTGAGTAAAAATTTTGATTTAAAAATCTTAGGAAAAACCCGTAAATTATTGGGTGTAGAATTCGAGGAAAATAATGGAAATTTAACTATTCATCAACATTCATATATTAGTGAAATATGTAACAGATTTAAAAATTTCAATTTTCCTATATCATCTCTCCCCATTAGTAAAGGGATAATTTACTCAAAATCTCAGTGTCCTCAAACTAACGCTGAAACAATAGAAATGTCAAAATATCCTTATAGAAGCATTTTAGGTTGCTTATCGTTTCTCTCTAATAGAACTAGACCTGACATATCGTACGCGGTTAATATTTTTGCCCAATTCCAAAGTAATCCTGGCATAATGCATTGGAATGGCCTGTTAAAACTCTTAGGTTATGTTTGTTATACCAAAAATTTAAAGTTAAAACTTGAGTGCAGGAAACCACATATTACTGTTTATTCAGACGCTGATTTTGCGGCCAACAGAGACGATAGGACTTCAATGGGGGGACAGCTGATTTTACTCGATAATTCACCCGTAGCTTGGAGAACGTTTAAGGAAAAATGTATCAGTTTAAGTACTATGGAATCTGAATTCGTAGCCATGACCGAAGCTACAAAAGAACTATTATGGTTCGATAGAATTTTAGAAGAATGCTTTAATAAAAAACTAATACAGGGTACTAAAGAAAAATCTTTGCTTTTAGTCGATAACATGGCTGCTATAGATTTCGTGAAGTCTCCCATTGAAAACTACCGTACAAAACACATCGACGTAAAATTATTTTTTATAAGGGATTTGATTTATAAAAACATATTTAATATTAAACATGTTAAAAGTGCAAATAATTGGTCAGACATTTTCACTAAACTGTTAACAAAATACGGGTTATCTCTTTTCATAAGTAGCCTATTTTCATCTACTGAGTAACATGTATATTTTAAGGAGTAAATTTTGAAGAGAAAAGAATTAAGGAAATAAGTTTCAATTTTTTAAAAGTTATTTATTTCTAAAGAGAACAGAATGTTTTTCTCTTTAATATGAAAATGCAAATGTATTTCTCAAAGTGTTTATTATATTGCAAAATGTATATACTTGTTTTATATCATATATTAGTTAATTTATGTACATGTCAATGCTTAATTATTTATATTATATCTTCGCAAGAAGAATTTTCTGTATAACTTCAAAATGAAGCATTGCAAAAATTGGACTGCTTTGCTCTTGAAATACACTAAAGAAAGACGATTAGTAGCAAGTCGTTGTTGAATCTGTCAATTTATGTTTTTTTTTACATACAAGTTTTTTTTGTTACTCAAATAATATGATGTGAACTTGTAAATTCAGGGCAGATATATGTATATATATATATATTCATGGTCTCGGTTGAGTGTCAAGAGGGGGGGCTTATTGTTAGGTTTACAAATTTAAAACATTAGTATGTTCTTGACACTCAATGTTTTATTCAGTTTCACTCCCTCTTTAGTTTAACTATTTTTCCTTTTTTTATTAAAACCGATGGTTATTAAAAATCTAAGTAATTTATCTTCTATCTACTTTTATAATTTTAAATTAATAAATATTTAAAAACTCATAGTTTATTTAAAATTCATTTTAGCATAAAATATTAATACGATAGCCGAAGCTATCCGTATGCAAATGACATAAGTCTACGTCATCTGCTTGAATTGAATAAGTAGCGTAGCAGAAAAGCAATCGTGTGGCTTTTTCCGTGTTGATGCCGATGTGAATCCCGGTAATAAAGAAGCTGGCATGAAACGTAGTTTGTATATTTCAGTTTAAATTTTTCCTTGATAACCTCGACAATATTAGCTTGTGTAGAAAGCTGTTGTTTTTCAGATGAGGTTTAAGTAAATATTTTTAGATTAATTCGAGAATGATAGTTATTTTAAAACTGCAAACTTTTAAGCTTCTTTCAGTAATAGTATAGGCTTCAGTAACTACTCTGTACTATTATATCTGCCCTGAAGAATATTAAACGAATCGTCTAAATGTATTATAATTTTTATTTTCGTTTGCCATATTTTTATTTCACTAGATAAATCAATCTAGTTTTTATATAAATGATTTTATCTAAAAGAAAAACTTGTCATATTTCTTTTTACCTGCTCAATACAGTTTCCACTGGGCTCTATTATTTCCACTCTGCTTAACTTTGAAGCTTTAAGATAATCATGTCAGGTTTCTAAACCTGACAGCATTTATATATTAGAAAAAAAAAATCAAGGGCGTTTTTAATTTGCCTTCATACTTGCCAATCTTGATGAAATTTTTCAAGTGGCATTTTCATAGGAACTTTGAAGTACCAAATTTCAATTTCCTGCTGTTACTTGTTTTTAAGTTATGTTGATAACAGATATATATATGTGCAAGTTGCACCGAACGAACAAACTATTTCTTTCAACGAAAATGCCTACTAACCCTGGAAGATAGGTGTAATATCATAGGATGTACATCGTATCATATTATAAATCGTATTTATCGTAATATAACTCAATACTTATTTCGCTTCCTTCTTCGACTCGTTTTAATACGCATTTTTTATATGCATGAGCAGCCCCCGAAAAACAAAAACATTAAATTATTAAATTCATTTTTTTACTTATTTTTATTTCATATTATTTCACGCGCACTTTTTATTTCCTAATTCAAAAAAAAAAAAAAAAATCGATATCGCTTGTAACGATACTGATTATTATTCATTTTCTTTTATTTTCCTTTCAATAATAATAAAAAAAAAGAAAAAAAAGATATTGATGTAATTCTGGCAAAAGAAGAATTTAGTTTAGGACGGAGGACTATTAGTTTTTTTTTTTTTTTTTTTTTCTTCGCAATTATAACCTCGCTTTCAAATTATTCAATTATATTTTCGATAAATTTTAGATTTCTATAAATGGCCATCTATCGAAAAATGATTTCGACAAATGTCCAACTATCGAAAACGACAATGCGAAAATCCAGAATTGAGACTAATAGGCCCTCAGTCCTAATAACAGAGTTGAAAAAAGAACATCCAAAAATAGTTTATTTGCAATATGGGTACGAAAAATTAACTATTCTTCCTGAGCAATGTTTGCCGACACAGTAAAATGTAGCAAAACACTTCCATCAATTACATTCAATCGAAAAGAATGTTTAGCTTGGTTTAGAATAACCACGTATATTGTCTATAAACTATATGCACATCACATTGTACACTTAAATTTAATTCTATATACAAAACACACAACACAGAATGAAGTACACTTCCACCAATTTCCAAGTATAGCCCCAATATATCCAAATATTTTGGGTGGCCTTGTAAATGAATGGTGAATGGATTTCCATATCATAATCTACACAAAACATGCTTTAATGCATATAAAATTAAATACTCATTTCATTTTGTTTAGGGAAGACTACAGATGTTACACTGTACATATGAGATTTTTATCCCATAGACGTAATGTATTTGAATTCTCTTGGATGTTCACGTACAAGAACCATTTGCTTGATCTCAACGAAATGTTTCGTGTAGCTCTACTATACGATACACATTTAGAATACCCAGTTTGGATTTCCTGCTACAATTTGTTCTTGAGATATGTTGATAACAGACACACACACACATGCACAAACACAGACCAACTTATAACACGTTTTTCGGATTTAGGACACCTCAAAACATGTAACCATAACAAAATCTCATTTTCTGAAATTGTACCCTAAAACAATACTTTTCATACCATGTATGTGGATAAGAGAAAGGAAAAAGGTATCCAGTGTGTTTGGAAAGCTGTATTTCGACTTTAATTTCTCAAATATTCCTTTTACTCACTTTGTTTGTATGTTTGTTTCTTCGTTTTACAAATCCTTCCCTTTGTTCATTTCGAAAGAAATCGACACACATCTTCCTTACCATCTGAAAGAAGCCTTTATACTGTAAAAATGTTTTTTCTTCATTTCAAAGAGTAAAGCATTTATAATTTAAAAGTAGTATTTATATTCCATAATATGGTAACCGCTTCAGACAGTAATTTTATATTTGATACGAAAATTCTTCGTACAGTACATACTTAAAACACTATGAAAAAGCTACTACTCCATCTTGTTTTGCAATCCCCCCCCCATCCTTACCTTCTGAAAAATAGGTTCAACGAAAATCGATAAGAAGCAGTGATCTCTGTAGTTCAATGTAGAAACTGCTTGAGCTTGAAATTTGTTACTTGGTATCAAAAGGTTTCATCCCAGTTCATATTTAAGACGCTGTTTAAAAGTCATTAACCCCTAATTGTTCAATCTCTAAAAGAAGTGAAATGGGAGAAAAAAAGAGCGAGTGTGTTTTGAAACTTGGATACCTCTCGAGCTAGAAATTTAATATTAGGTATGAAAATTCTTCTTCAACGTCCATATTCACAACGTTATTAAAAAGTTATTCAAATTTTTTAATGATTTGTTGTAAAGGAGTGTCTTCACATATATTGGTTTTATTTACATTTCCGAATAAATTCAATAATTAAATATTATAATTTCAATAAATATAATTTATATTTAACTATATAACGAAATCCTAAATTATCTTTTACATTTAATCATATTTGTCTCTCTAAAATAAATATCTTAATTTTAATAATAGTGTTTTACCTGTTAATCTATTAAATGAATCTCTTGAGAATAAAAAATAAATTCCTTAAAATTAATTTATTCCTAATTATAGATAACCTTAATACATTTTTATTAAATAACGGTCTTTCAAAATTCTTATTTTCCAAAGCTAAATTGTTTTAGAAATAATATAATAATAAATATAAGATATATTATAGTCATATATTAACTGTTGCCTTATTCTATAAATTATAATTCATTCTTTTAAATTACGCAAGTTTATTTTATAACTAGAAGGCTACGCTCGCTTCGCTGGTCACTATTTTTAAATGAATCATTATAATTAATGAATTCTCAAAATTGCATTAATTTTATCATGTGAAAAAAAAAAAAAAAAAAAAAAAAAAAAAAAAAAACTCTGATCGGGAAAAATGTCGCACCGGGTCCCCACTGCCTTCGGTATTTCTATTTCTTGAAAATCAAATATTGAAATTTGAAAACCATAAAATTGTAAATATATATATATATATATATATATATATATATATATATATATATATATTTGTTAAAATTGAATATTGAAATTTGAAAATCATATGTTACAGCCAACTGAAACCAAAGATCTGTTTAGAATAAAGCTTAGTTATGTAGATTTTTATATGAAAATGCTAGCCAAACATACCCCCACCCGAACCTGCCAGAAAAAGAAGAAAATCTCCCCACCTGCAAGAAACAAAAACTGCAACATCCATCCTAGCTTAAAAACCTTTTAAACATTGGAATTTTCACTCCATATCCATAAATGTCCGCAAAACTTTCCAGGTCTGGCGAAACAAAATAACTCAAAGCATCAGCAAACGATCGTCCAAAAAAGTCTTTAAACCGTAAGCATCAAACTGGACGGTGCTGACACTAAAAATTCAATTTACTAGTAGAATGAAAAATGAAACTTAAAGGATACATATTTTTATAACATAAGCTTGAAAATTATATACTTGTTTATCAAAATTGAATTTTAAATTACATAATCTTTTGATTCTTAAAATTTGATTGATAACAATATCTATGCAAATTCTAATCTGAGCCATAGAATAGCCACAATAATTCTCCAACGAATGTAGTACATGATAAAATTTACTGAAGACGGAAACACAATATATACAGAGTGCAATAATTACATTTTAAATAAAAGCCTGAACAGCGCTGTCAAAGTGGCGCTACATTTTAAAATTTAGAATATTTCAAAAGAAATAAATACACAGACTAAACTGTGGAAACCTTTCAGAAAGAAAAACGGCTACACACTGACAAATATTATTACTAAATTTAATTTGGTGCGAGGTCACATTGGTTTGATGACGAACGCTTCTATGTAAGAGTTTCGTCAATGGCCTTCGCTGAGAAAATAGCCTCACATGGTGATCTGAGCTAGAATATGTAGTTTTGGGTATTATCTATCTAGTCTATATCTATCTATCTAGCTAGCTAGCTATCTATGTATACTGTAATATAAAAATTCTCTAATTAGGTCGATTTATATTAATTAATATATTCTTTAATAATGTATCAAATCTGTTCTTTGGAAATCGAAACTGTCATTTACGCTTTATTAAATATAACTGTTAGAAAAATTGATATTTTTATTATTTTTTTCAATGACAAGATAAGAAGATAATTACAGCAGAAAATAAAAAGAGCAACAAAAAATAAATAACAAAAAGAATAGAACAGCTGCAAAAATAGTGTATGTATCTAAAAGGCCACTGGCCTCCCAGTAGCGGTTGACAGAAGAACGGTTGGATAGTGCCTTGCAATGAAGGAGATGTTCACCATCCATGTCCCGTCCCAGATTACAGATATTGCAGATAGAGCTAGGAACTAATCTAAAACTATACAAATGTTTCAAAAAGCAATCATGGCCTGTGGCCAGCCTAAACTCAGCCACCATTTTATATCTGGGTCACTTTGAGACCACATAAAGTCTGTCTCTCCAATACTTTTGTATTGTGTGAAATTCGAGGATCTTTTTGAACCTCTCAGACATTAAAATTTTGATTAATCGTTTTACCGTGCCAAAAGATATACTGGATATTTGTAAAGGGAGATATTTGTAAAGTCAAGGTACCCCTTTTGCCCAAAGAATGGGCAATTCCATTGCCAAGGACTTTACAGTATCCAGGGATCCACTGTAAAACAAGGCATTTTTCGTTGGAAGACAAATCCTGTAACAGTCTCCAACATTGAAGGACAATAGAAGGTAAAGAATTCGATGTTGGCATCAAGGACTGCAATGCGGCAAGAGTCACTAAGTATAACAGCCCTGGAGAACCTATTTAAATGACAAGTCTGTTGGGAAAGAGCAATCCTGATCGCTAGCAATTACCCATCGAATTGGGATGCAAAAACACCAACTGAATTAGCAAATGGAAATATAGAACAGTAGACCCCTCCTCAGCGTTGCCCCCCTCCTGCAACCAGAAGCCGTCAGTATACATTTTCTGCCAATCTGGCTTAGGATAAAGAGTATTTAAAGTCTCGTAGGTGAGATCCCTTAGGATCTCCGAATCAGTGCTTTTCTTGAAAGCTTTCTCGGAAAGGTTAAGGCACATATTGAAATTAAAAGTTCCAATAGGGGAAGGTGGCAGAGGCAAAAGATCCGGTTCACACTGCAACCCAATTTCTTTTCCAGTTGAAGAACCCATTGAACAAATCTTTGCTGGGTTTTAAGGTTCCTGTCGATATTAAGAACAATATCATGATCACATCAAAGCTTTAAGGATCCAGGAATTCGCCTTATTTTTTGCCCTAACAAAAGGGCTTTTTCCTGAATGTTTGATTTGATAAATCTAAGGCCTGTATACAGATACATTGCATCTACAGGGGTAGTTTTAACAGCCCCGGTGATGAGGCGGTGAGCCTGGTTAAGAACCAATTCCAAGAAATTCGAACTATGTTCAGACGAAGTAATGAGGGTCTTACAACAATAAGTCATCAGTGGAAGATTAAAGGATCTAAATGTCGACTTCAATGTATGCGAACAGCAAACCCATTTACACTCTTTGAGGCGTTTTAATATTTTTGGCCTATTTGCAACGCGACTAATGATATTCTCAATAAATAGACGCCAGGATAAATTTCTGTCAAAACACTCCCAAATAGGTGCAGCATTCAGCTTGAAGCACTTGTTGATCTTTATATGTTAGATCTACTTAAAAAGGTTGGTGAGTGAGAGAAAAGTACACTGTGACTGTTTTTTCATAATTAACCACCATATCATTTCAGTTTCATCAATACTCAACACTCAAAGCCTGACCGAGTTTCTTTTCGTTATGTTGTTTGGAAACTCTCTTTGGAGAATTCGTTAAAATAACCAGACCATTTGCATATAATAAACATCTTATGCCAGGAAAAGATTTAAGAAAAAGAACAAAGTTATTTCTCTAAGCGTTTAAAATGCTACAGCTCGAAATGGCTTTCTGAAGAAGGCCGGTCTTAAAAAGCTTCCATTTTGAAAGAGAAGAGTCATATCTTACTCTACACATCCTTTCGCAGTGAAAGCACTTAAAAAAGTTAAGCATGTTGTGGCTGATTCCGAGCTCGGATAATTTCAGTACTAGTTTTTCCCTTCAAACCAAATCGTAAGCAGATTTAAAATCAACGGATACAGCTGACAATACTTGCTGTTTATCCAAAGCATCTTTAATTGCTTGGCTAAGGAGAGCAACTTGTAGACGAAAACCAGCCTGCACTTCCGCAATAAGGCTATTGGATTCCAAAAACCAGTTCAATCTCCATACCGCAATTAGCTCCATCACTTTCCCCAGTATGCTGGTCAAAGCAATTGGTCTATATCTATTTAAGGCTTGCGGGTGCCTTTCATATGAATAGTAATGATAATGGATCTACGCTAATGCGATGGTACTACACCAGTCCTCCAAACCAGGTTAAATAGTCTTAGAAAAGTCTGCCGTGGCCCCATATGACTGAGGAACTCAGAATGAATACCATCATCACCAGAGGCCTGTCTTCAGACATCCAATATCTCTATAAAATTCACCATCTGCTATGTAAGAAAGAACATTGGATAGGGAAAAGTGGATTCATTCGGAGCTTTTCGAGAACCCCTCAATATACGTTTTGTTATTTAATTCAGTTTCCTAACATTGACACTTAAAAACTGTTCGCCAGTAAAATGGTGCACAAAGGCATAAGCAATGTCATGGTCGGTGGAGATAACTTTGTTGTTTACTCTGTAAGAGGCTTTATGAGTCATAACGTTTTAATTTTTAATACTATCAACATACTTAAAAGCTTTCTTACTATCATTCTGATTGTCAATATTAGAGATAAAATTCTTGAAAAATGAAAATAATCCATATCCCTGGTCCATAATCTCTCTTTTAAAGATGGCAGATTGTCTTCTCATTGCAATAGCATCCGAGGCTCTGCCCGTTAGTTCGGCCTTTCTTCTCAGTCTGTTGCGTTTTAACTTAAGATACACTCAAGATTCTGGTTTCATAATAGTCAATTTTTTTTTTTTTTTTACATTACTCCGAGGAATACACTTCGTTGCACAGTACCAAAACGTATCTTTAATAACCTTACATATCCTACCCGGATGTGGTTCAAAATCAAAATTATCTTGACGTAACTCGAGATTTAGCATTGTTTTGAAAAGACTCCAGTTTGCCCGTTTAAAGTTCCAAGAAGTTGTGGATTGCAAAAAAGGCTTACATTTAGGGATCTTGAAGTCAATATTTACCTTGACTTGTCAGTGTCCAGAACCGGGATCGTCAAGTAGTGTGCGAGATGTTGATTCCATAATATCAGATGTTACCAGGAGGACATCAGGATCACTGCAAGTACCATTATAATGTAAATATGTGGAAGGGTTTGCTTCGTCATAAACCAACGCAAAAGAGCAAGAGTTTAATAGATCTTGAACAGCAGCGCCAGCAGTGTTAACATCATGATAAAGGAGAATGGGCATTGGTATCCCCAACAAATATAGACTGCTTCGAATACCCAAGATAGTGAAAATGTGGTTTGTAATTTGGCGAACTGTAAATAGCATATACATTAAAATGCTGATTCCTCTTCCAAACATCCAACTTGATTGCCTCACTTCTATCGTCTAATCTGATGTCCATGGTTTTTAGAATTTTAAAATCGGCAGTCAAAACTGATTTAACAGCCACAAGGATGCCACTGGTAACTTTTCTGTTCTTAGGAAGAAAATAAAGAGTGTATCCCCGGAATCAAAAAAGTTTTAATCTTTGGAGGTCAATGTTTGTCTCCATAACAGTAAAGATCTCAATATCAAATTTAATCAGGTTCTGCAGAAGCTTTGCTTTCTTAGGCTGGGACGTGCCGCCAGTATTCCATTGAAGAATTCTCATAGAGAACATATCGCAGGAGCCAAGAGCAAAATATACCAAAAAGTGTAGATCTCTTAGCCACAAATATGTTACCAGGTGCACCCCTGGTAAGTAGATCTACGACACACCCCATATTTTTATTATTATTATTATTATTTTAACGTGTTTCTTCCTAATTATTTTTCCCCCAGACCAAAAATATATTTTCTAGACTTATTCACTGCCATGTCTAAAAAGACAAAACAAATTAAATAAGTGGATAGCACTAAACTACACCATTTTGATCACATTACATGTCGTCACATAGGGTTACATGTCGTCACATGTCGTCCCACATCTCTTCTCATTTTCCCCTCATATATTAGTATTTGTATCCTTTAAATATTGACTGTTTACGTCTTAGTCTTGTTAAAGAAGACTATGTAATATCTTTTCAATATTGTTATTTCGATAAAGACTTTTAACATGTAATCTATTAAAATATTGTACTGGTCCCTCTCCTACGTGCAAAACCCCAGCCTTATATTCTTAAAATATATGTGACTCATTAAATGATTTGATTAATTATTGACTCGATTTTATTTTGGACATTATTGCTACAGAAATAATAATTGTAGCAAAACGCTGTTATGTATATATATATATATATTAAAATAAAAATAAAAATAAAATAGATGGAGATCGGGCGGTTAGTTCATGATTACGAATGATGTGTGGTTTTGTTGCCTTAGTTGTTTAGTTGGGTTGCTGAAACTATATTTTATAAAAATGTAGAAGGAAAATTTGTTTTTCTGTGTTTATCATCATTTTTTTTTTTTTTTTTTTTTTTTTTTTTTTTACTGTTACCATGCAGCTTGATTGCGGATGATTTTACACATTTTTTAAATGTATTTTGAGATTAAGATTTGGACATCATTACGTACCGCTGTACACTGTACATAATATATTTAAATGTAATATTTTTAGTACGACCGGACTATTTCTTTTAGACAGCGAATTTGAGTTGTTACCATTTTGCGGTGTTCCACTTGTCTGAATGTCCGCGATCTTGGTGTCCGGAACAATAAACATACTTAAATTGGATGACTTCTAAACATTTATTGTGAATATTGTTGAATACTTATCGGCAATATATTCTGAATATATTTTAATGGTAGCTTCTAATGATGTGTTGGCGAAAACTATTTGGATATTTATTGACTTTGACTTCTGAATATCTGTTAGCTATAATTTCAGAATATGTATAGAAAATATTTCCTAAACAATCATTGATGAGATCTATAGGATATGTATGGATGACGGCACCTAAATAATTATTTGCTATTTCTTTTGTGTATGTATTGATAATGGCTTCTGAACAGAGGATATAACTTCTTAATATATATCTGTAAAATCTTGTGAATAGTTAATGAAGGCTTCTAATCAACTATTAACTTTTTTTTTCTTTTTTTTTTTTTTTTTTTTTTGGATTGATTTAGTTTAGTTAAAAATTTGTCTTTTTTCCTTTACTGTCTTTCTACTTCCAGTTTTTAATATCTATCTATCTGTCTATCTATCTATCTATCTATCTCTCTCTCTCTCTCTCTCTCTCTCTCTCTCTCTATATATATATATATATATACATATATATATTATAGATGGTACGACTCCGGCAGCATCTTGTACAGAATAAGCAATTGATTTTCAAAATCGTTACTGTATTCAAACCTATCGGAAAATTATATATATTATATATATATATATATATATATATATATATATATATATATATGTATATAATCTCAAATGAATGTTGTTCCATGCATTAAGTACATGAAATCTACATTGTAATTCTATATTCCACGTACAAACCCAGGCCTTGCATCGTTCCTAAATTTTTACTCCCATTTTATTATATTGACACCACTATCAGAACTAAAAAAAATTATTGAATGTTTTGATGCTAAAACATGTCTAAACACTAAGCAAAAAAGTATTATTTTACCATAGTGGTGCGAGTACAATTAAATGAGTGTAAAATTTTAGGAACGCTGCGAGATCTGCAAACCTGAAGGAGGTAGAAAACATTAATAAGGACCAATATCAGATAGAAAATCTTTAAATCAGATAGCAACTAATTTAAAGGTTTCGCTGTTAAGCGTACTCTTGAGTTTAGTACGTCGAATCCCATATTCTAGCCGCTGAGTGACTGAGGTAAACATGAATCTGTTCATAAACGCTGATTTCCACTTCGAAAATGGCCTAGGTAATGTATATTGAAACGCTGCAGTATGACTCTATAGGAAACGATTTCCAGCAAAACAAATAAGAAATCAACAAATTTTCGTTCATGTGCATCAGATCTTGTATGAACATGGAAACTTAAAGTTTCGATGCAGTCTACCAGGAAAGTGAAATCTACAGGAGTAACCGATTTGGAAGAGAGTATGTTTGCTGCAGTGGATCGATTTTATAGCAAAAGTGTACGTGGCCAGGCAGTGCTTTAATTGTATTCCTATGAACAATGTGGCAAGTTCTGCAAAGTAAAGGCTTATATTCTTTTAATATACAAAATATCCAAGTATAGCAGGTAGAATATTATAAAAGGTTTGTTGCATTTATCCAGAGTGTTAGACGTTTTCCACGAATTTTACCCCAGTAGTTATCAGAGGATGAGAAAGTATGGCGTATTATAAATGTAGTTGTTTAACACATTTATCAGGCGCTGCAAACAAACAAAGTTTCTTGACTCTAGATTTCGTAATGGTGCAACTACATTGAAGAGAGGAAATTAAACAGAGTTTCTCGACGAGCTTTTGAGAAACTTACAATGTTTGTACATATGAATGCCATGGTTGAAGGAACAGATTTGTTGACCCTTTAAACGCCAAGAGGAAACTCGGAGAATGATGAGCCAAAAAGATAAACCTCGCGATTCGTATATGCCCTTATTGTAAGAAATAATCCAGAATGAAGCAAAAAGAGATTCGCGCGTGTCACTTCGAAATCAACATACACTGAAATAACCAACATAGGCTAACCACGACAACAACCCTAATAGCACCGTGACCAGAATGTGTAGTCGAAATCGACTACAAAAACGAGTCACGAGAAGTCGAAAATTAGTCACATCTAAGTGATTGCGAGGTCGATATGTCCGCTTTTTAGACGGTCACATGTGACGTGGATATGCCGTCACCCTGTGACGCGTATATGACTTGAGTCTCATAATGACCAGAATGTGTAGTCGAAATCGGCTACAAAAACGAGTCACGTGAAGTCGAAAATTAGTCACATCTAAGTCATTGCGAGGTCGATATGTCCGCTTTTTAGACGGTCACATGTGACGTGGATATGCCGTCACCCTGTGACGCGTATATGACTTGAGTCTCATAATGACCAGAATGTGTAGTCGAAATGGACAACAAAAACGAGTCACGTGAAGTCGAAAATTAGTCACATCTAAGTCATTGCGAGGTCGATATGTCCGCTTTTTAGACGGTCACATGTGACGTGGATATGCCGTCACCCTGTGATGCGTATATGAGTGGAGTCTCATAATGACCAGAATGTGTACTCGAAATCGACTACAAAAACGAGTCACGTGAATTCGAAAATTAGTCACATCTAAGTCATTGCGAGGTCGATTTGTCCGCTTTTTAGACGGTCACATGTGACGTGGATATGCCGTCACCCTGTGACGCGTATATGGCTGGAGTCTCATAGTGACCAGAATGTGTAGTCGAAATCGATTACAAAAACGAGTCACATGACGTCGAAATTCGGTCACATCGAAGTCACTGTGAAAACGATATGTCTAGTTTTTAGACAGTCACAAATGACGTGGATATGTAGTCGCTTTGTGACGTGTACGTGACTGAAGGCTTAGAGCGGTCACAAGTGGTTTTGTTATGAAGTCACTTTGTGACGCGTATGTGACTCAGGTCTCAGAATGGTCACATGTAACTTTTTTATGGGGTCTCTTTGTGCTCTGGATATGACTCAAGTCTCAGAACAGTCGCAAAGTAACTTTGTTGAAATGTTATTTTGTGACACGTATGGTACTCTAGTCTCAGAAACGTCATACAGTGACACAGTTATGAATTTTTTTTTGTGACACACATTGTACTCGAGTCATTGAAGTCGTGGATGAAGATTTTGTGCCGTCATCACGTGATCAGGTGCGATTCAAGATCCAGTACAGCCATGTGCGATGCTTTTCCATAATCATTTGATAACATTTTTATATCATATTATCTATTTATGTTGTAATGAAGTTATAATCCCCATATCCTGTATGACTAATAACAGAATAGTGTCCATGTGACTGGAGAAAGAAGTATTTCCGTTAAAAGGTGAAACACCCCTTAAATATTCAAGAATTAATTTAAAATCAATAATTTTGAAAAGTAGTTTTAACTCTTGAAAACAATTTCGTATAATTAAGGAATATTTACCTACTATTCTATAATCACCAAAATTCAAAATTTAAATTTAAGTAGAATTCTCTGAGTATGGAATTTTTTTAAATTGCGCGCATGATAAATACTAATGTGCTTAGGAAAAGTATTTAAAACTTCATACATATATTTTCAATATCCTTTTTTTGAATCAAGTTAAAAGAAAAAATAAATAATAGAATAAAATAAATAGATTTAGAAAAGGTATGAACTTTTACAGTGAATAGACGTGCTTACAGTGAAAAATCATTAAATATGCTTAATACTAAAGTATTTTTCACAATATTACCAAACTTGTTATTGTTTAATTTCTTTGATTGCAGAGAAACTAATAAAATGTATAGAAAAAACTTACCAAAACTCTAAGTCATTTCCTTCAAAGCAACAAAAAGTATATCATGCGTGCAACTCTATTATATATAGTATATATATATGTGTGTGTGGGGGGGGGTGTATGCGTTTTGATTATCAAACTTAAACACTGAATTTTTTTATTACTAAGCAAATTCAATAGTAGAATTTTACAATTTCAGCTATGGCAAACAAAATAATTTTTTAAGTAAAAAAAATCACTTTTAAACAAAATTAAAAATAGTTCTGTTTAAGAATTTGAAGGGGTAGACGACCTTTTAAAAATTATTTTTATCAAAATATATCATTATTAAATAACTGTAGATTATTCAGAACTTATAAAGTATTACACAACTCATAGGAAAATTTTATTATGACTGCGAAGAGGGTCGCGCGATTCTTTTGGAGTCATACACGAGTTACTCGGCTGATAGCTTGTTTATCCATTTATGCTCAATGTTCATAGCATATCTCAGTTTTATATCCACTATATCTAAATATAGCTTTGAACGAAAGTCCAGTTTAAATTTAATAAGTTCTTAACGTAAACTGATTATTAACTGTTTATTTAAAGTACACAATATTATTTTTTAGGAACACGCTTCACTTATCATCGCCGGAAGCTCAAGCTAATGTTGTTCTATAGGAAATTTTGTTTACGTATAACTCTTCAACTAATACACATTTTTAATTTCTGTTTTCATATTCAGAAAATTCACAAATGTTAAACTGACGGACGTTTCTTAAAAACGAATATCTTTAAATTTAAATATTTTATTTTGAAACTGTAAAATGAAAAATTTCACATATTGAAAATTCGTATTTTGCAATAAAAAAAAAAAAAAAAAAAAAAAAAAAAAAAGTTTTCAAGAAACGCCCGCCAATTTAACAATTGAGTTTTCCGAATATGAAAACAGAATTTTAAAATAAGTATTTGTTAGTGAGTTATAAGTAAATAAAATTTCCCATATAATAACATTGGCTTGGGCTTCCGGCGACGGTAAGTGAAGTTATGGATGTTTGTCAAGTTTTTATATGCATATATTTATGTATATATGCGTATATATTTTCGTCATTGTTATCGTGAATTTTTGTAATGTGGATCATTTGTGACAAATATCATGGTAATCATAGCTGCCAACGTTCCGATATGTAGATGCCTTTTTTTTTTTTTTATTAATAGAAAATTTTGATAGACGTTTTAGGAATTTTCTTTAATTAAATGAAGTTTAAAAAAAAAATAAATAAATCAGTAAAAATAATAACGGTATCCATAAATTGGAACGGCTGACAGCTATGCAGTAATTGTAGATCTCAGTGCTTTTAAGTAAATAAATTAAGAAGGAACATAAATGCTTTGTAAAAACATATGTATGGAAATATAAGGATTATCTGAGTAAACTAAAATGTCCTAATAAAGTGTGTGGTTTAAAAAATAAAATAAATAAAAGATGATGCCAAAATTTAAGCAAAGTCATAAACAATATATCAAAATCATGTAAAATTTCTTTTGTAGTAATTTTAGTTAATAAAGATTTATTTCAATTCACTCAATATAGATGATGTTAATTTAATTTGCTGTCATAATTGCATGTAGACAAAATTATGCATAAAGACATAAACCACTCTTTAATTAACATAAGGTTTATTTATATTTACATTGTTAGTAAAAAAAATTTTCTTTCTTTTTTGTACCACTATCTTTCTTTAAATGAAATTCTTCGTAAAACCAAGATAAACATTTCGGCATAAAAAAATCATAAGCAAAAACAATGGAAGCTTTCAGAACTATATTAATATGTATATGTATTACCCATTAGCAGTAAATGGTCAATGGGAAATGAAAAAAATGCACAAAATCAATAAATAAATACATTATATATATAGCCTATTTCTTAACTTTATTTATTTATTTATTTATTTTTCAATTTATATTGTTCGCTTATTTCTAACAGATGAATAATCAAAGCGCGTTTCAAACTTTTTGGAACACTGTGTATTATTTTCAATTAAATTTAGTAAATAAACATATTTGATTCTATGTCCACTTCTCTTGTAATTTTGGGTATGCAGTTTCATTGCAACCTACAAGTTATTTATCACCCTTCGCCCCTTGTAACAGTCTCTCCCAACATTGGAATTTTAAGAATTTATATTGTTACTATTGTTTGGAATTACACTAATGACAAAAAATAACTCGGAGGAGAAAGTATGTAGTATGTTTGAATGTTATTTGAATTGATGAAATGTAAAACCTTCACTTCTGTGATATTTACGTCACATTTAAAACAAAAACATGTATAATGTATCAGAAAATATTATTAATAGTCACTTTTGTAAAAGTTTGCCAACAAATATTATACAAATTCGCACACACACACACACACACACACACATATATATATATATATATAGTCGAACCTCGTTAACGTGAATCCCAAGGGGAATAAAAAAAATTGTTCATGTTAGCAGTAGTTCATGTAATCGGTAACTAATCTTCAAATCACGAAACTTATCTTCATTTTGATGCAGATTCTGGAAATATTTCATGTTAAAAGAAATTCACATTAACAATGCTCACGATAACGAGGTGCGACTGTATACACACACACACACACACACACACATATAGATATATTCATATATGATGATGGCAATTTTTCTCCTAGTTTTATCCGAGAGAAAAAGGAAAAGAAAAAATGCCTATTATTGGTCTGTAAGAAAAACACTATCACTTCAAAATTACTTGATTATATCTGTACTGATAAGTATAAAGGATTTAAGTCCATATTCTTGATTTTTCAGGAGACTAAAAATAAAAATAAACTAACTATAAACTAATCAGAAGAATCGATTAGAAAAAAGGGATTATGTTGATTTATACCCTTTATACCATTCAGTGATTGTCAACCTTCATTTATCAAAGGGAAAAAAATGAATTAAATATTTTATACAAAGATTAATGCTAAATTTATGACTTGAATCTTTTCTTACCAATGAATTTTCTCAAAGACTAAATGACGTGGATTTAAATCCTTTATATCACTCGATAGAGAATTTGTTTCTGAGTCTGACTATGTACTTAACTCAAAATCGACATTTTTGGACTTAAACCCTTTATACTTATCAGTACAGATATATTGATGTCAGTCAAATGAGATTTAATGTGCAAAACATCAACGTAGAGTAATAACCACACATCAAACCAACCTACATAAAAAATATTTTGTAATATTAAAATTCGTGACCTTCCTTTCATTGAATAATTTTATCATAATTAAAATAAAATAATGAAAATAATGAAAGATTTCAAGGATATTATAAATTCCCTTTGAATGGATTATGTAAAAATATTACTTTAGATTTGCCTCAGGTAATTAAAATTAGCAGTTTCATGAGGTTTGTGGAGGGTTTAACAATTGACTGAGCACCCCAGCCAGCAGCATTACTTGAAATCTCGTGTAAAATGAATTATTATTATTATTTTACAATTAGCTGTGTTTCATTAAGTATATCTGAAATCTTAAATGAAATAATGAAAACTATTATTAATTCCTTCGCGGCGATTCGATCCGTATGTGCGGCACAACAATTCCACTCTCCCCAAGTTTAGGAGTCCCTCTGAAATAACATATTTTTTCACAAAAGCATTTTGTGTATTCGTGTTTAACCCGTTAACTGGCGGAGGTATATATATATATATGTGTGTGTGTGTGTGTGTGTGTGTGTGTGTGTGTGTGTTCCCGTAAGGTGGAAACCGTGGACTTGAATGCCTATACACACCTTCTAAGCGCGGACGCTCAGGAACCGAGGACGTCCTCGGTTCCCAGACATGAGAAATTCGTATTGTACTGTGATATATAAGTATTATTTAGTACATTGACGACTTCTCAGGTGATTTTTTTTCGAGTCCTCAGTTTCCATAAAAGGAGCACATTTTTGTGTGTGAAGTGTGTAAACATTTTGAAAGGGCTTACACACCCAGGTCCTCGGTTGTGCGGTGAAAAACAGTATCCATTATTTTACTACGATAGGAGGGGCGAATTTACTACGAGAGGCGGGGCAAAATTACTACAAGGTCAAAGGTTTACTACAAGTTTACGATTGGTTGAAGTTGAAAAATAGTAGTGTAGTATTATAATAGCATAACTAACTTGCGTTGCGATGTAATTTAAATCGAAGGATAATCATTCAACAAATGAAAAGGAAGTTGATTTGTATTATTCACGTACATATGTAAATTCATGAAATAACGAATTTATGCATTATCGTTTAGAATTTAGATATTATAAGAATATTATTATTATTGTTGAATGAATACAGGAATGAAAAGTTGTGAATGAAAGTTATTTTTGAAGACATAATTAGATACGTCTATATATATAAAAGAGCAGAGTCTGTGTGTCTGTGTGTCCGCTATAGAATCCTAGGCCGTTTCACCGAGCGGGACCAAATTTGGCTCGGTTAATGTTTACGACCCGTGAAAGACAACGCCACAAGCGATTTTACAAAATTCGCCCCCAAGGGGGTAGGGGGGGGGCAAAACGTAATTTCACAAAAACCTTCATATCTCAAACAAAAAAACAGGTATCCGTAAAATTTTTGCTTTAAAATATAGCTAATACAAATGTCTAAAAATCGGTTTCTGGAATTTTTGAAATTTGCTCCCCAAGGGGGGCGGGGGGGCAAAACGTGATTTCACATGCGTAAAACGTGATTTCGCATAATCCCACATATCTCAAACAAAAAAAAAATAGATATACGTGAAATTTTTGCTCTAAAATATAGCTAATGCAACTATCAAAAAACCAATTTCTCGAATTTTAGAAATTCAGCCCCCAGGTGGGGCAGCAAGGGGGGGGGGGCTATGGAGCCAAAACAAATAGAAATACAGTTAGGCCGTTCAAAATTGGTACAGATAGGTTTTAAAGGCCTGCAAGTCGAATGGGGATTTTTCGATTGTGTAAAGTTATTAGGAGGGGCAAGAAGGGGGGAAGGGGGGCAAAAAATAAAAATAGTGTCAGATCGTTCAAAATTGGTACATAGAGGTTTTCGATACTTACAAATCGATTGCGGATATTTTTGAATTTGTAAAATTATTAGGAGGCGCGGGTAGGGGGGTGGGGTGGTAAGGGGGGCTATGGGGCAAAAATAAATAGAAATACAGTTAGACCGTTCAAAATTGGTACAGATAGGTTTATGAGGCCTGCAAGTCGAATGGGGATATTTTCGATTGTGTAAAGTTATTAGGAGGGGCGAGAAGGGGGAGGGGGAGGGGGGGGAAGAATAAAAATAGTGTCAGATCGTTCAAAATTGGTACATAGCGGTTTTCGATACTTACAAATCGATTGCGGATATTTTCGAATTTGTAAAATTATTGGGAGGGGCGAGAAGGGGGTGGGGCGGGAAGGGGGGGCTATGGGCAAAAACAAATAGAAATACAGTTAGGCCGTTCAAAATTCGTACAGACAGGTTTTAAAGGCCTGCAAGTCGAACGGAGATATTTTCAAAAGTGTAAAGTTATTAGGAGGGGCGAGAAGTGGGAGGGGAGAGGGGGGGCAAAAAAATAAATATACAGTTAGATCGTTCAAAATTGGTATATAGAGGTTTTCGATGCTTACAAATCGATTGCGGATATTTTCGAATTTGTAAAATTATTAGGAGGGGCGGTAAGGAGGTGGGGCGGTAAGGGGGGCTATGGGCAAAAACAAATAGAAATACAGTTAGGACGTCCAAAATTGGTACAGATAGGTTTTAGAGGCCTGCAAATCGAATGGGGATATTTTCAAAAGTGTAAAGTTATTAGAAGGGCCGGGAAGAGGGGGGACAGAGGGGCAAAAAAAAAATTGAGTTAGATCATTCAAAATTGGTACATCGAGGTTTTCGATACCTACAAATCGATTGCGGATATTTTGAATTTTTAAAATTATTGGGAGGGGCGGGAAGGGGGGAGGGAGCGGAAGGTAAAAAAAAATAAAGATAGAGATAGATCGAAATTTAAATGAAATGTAATTCAGAAGTAAAACCTGTTTCTTGAAATTATCACACATATTTAGATGTGCTGGAGATACTTAAATTAGTTTGATAAAAATATTTTAAAGAAATCTGAGACATTATGTAATCTAAATAGATTTTAAAACATATTTCAGCATTTATAAGAAAAAAAAAATCAATTGTAGTGAGAATCAGTTTTATTTATTTATTTTTTCAGAGTATTAGGTTTTTACATAAAATATTTAAATTTATTTTAAAAAGAAATTGAATCTTTAAAAAACATATTTTAAACAATTTTTCTTTCATTACAATTTCCATATACTTATGAGCGAAAATGGATGCAGGAATGTGTTAGGAATGAATTAATTTGCATTTGACTACAATTAAAAAATAATAATAATAATAAATAAATGAAATTTTATTTTGCGTCCTTCTCTTCTTCTATTGTATATTTCTAAAACTTTTTTCCTTTCATGTTTCTTTTTGGAAATACCTATTCTATCCCACATAAAGATTTAAATTTTATTTTAAATTTAAACTTCAGAAATTATTTAAAAACGATATTAATATTAAGCTTTTTTGCAAGCATAATATTTAAAATAAAAAATAATAGCACTAAAATATGATATTCTAATAAGTGCAATTTTAATAATTATTCATACTCCTCGATTATTTATTATTATTATTATTTATTTATTTATTTATTTATTTTATTGCAGACTTTCTTTTTTGAAATTTTTCCCGCAGGAGACGCCTAGAATCTTGAATTTTCCGACACAATATTTTATGCCATGCTTAAAATAATAATAGTAATAATAATGAAGGATATTGTGTAGTTAAAATGTACAGAACTGTGAGCAACTTTTAATATCGTCCCATTGTATTGTGAATAATGCATTACGAATATTCCTATACAGTACATGTTCAGTGGAAAAAAAAAAAAATTGCCATTAAACAGTGATAGTAAAAGATGTGGTGTGACCTTGTAAAAACTAGGTTTACGCATCGATATCATAGGCTGTTTGTATTAGATCTAAAATCATACTTTAATGCAAAAGCTTTAAAATACCATAATATCATAAAACTATGTCAGTTCTTACTACTTTGTAAAGAGCGAAATTTTGAAACTGTAAAATATTTTGCGATGTGAGGTGTGTGTCTTTGTCCGAGATTAAAATTCAAAATTTAATCATTAAAATCAATTTTATTATATTTATTTTTAGTTTAAAGTGATATGCATAGTTTAAATAAAGAAGTTTATAAAATAATGTAATATATTTTTCACTATGTGTATTGTATGCTTCGAATTTCAAATATTTTAAATTTTGTACCACAGCTTGTTTGTTATCGATGAAAACAAGTTATTCATTCTTCTCCTCAGTAAACTGTCTGCTAACAATAAACATGTGCACTTCTTTATAAGAAAGGGATAAAGGACCTGGATTATCTACTGCATGGCTATTATTATCACGAGAAAGAAAAAATAGTTGTTTTGAATTAATTGAGTAAATTCTGGAAACTAATTCCCCCATAGAATAAATAACACGGGTTTTGTCTGTTGATAGAATTTGAATTCTCCCTTTGTTCCTTTTTTTTTTTTTCAATATAAGACATAAGTTGGAACACAATTAATAATAATAATAATAATGATAATAATAATAAAATGCTTTTGTTGATGTCCTGCCACTTGCATCAGAATTTTCAGTCCTCACCCTCAGGCCACCCAAATTCTTCAAAACATGTGGTCAACATGTGGTCTATTATATACAGAAAGACGTTTAAAATTGAGAGGATTCTTGTTCTTTCCGAAAAGTGATTAGCGTTCCGATAAGTGATTTGACATATCAGGTTTTCCTTCTTTCATCTTCTAAGCAAACCTATCAGTTAATCACCTTACCAAAATTCTACAGGAATCCAAAAATAGTTAAAAGTAAAGTGAAAGGAAATTGCATTTGTGTTACTAACATAGCATGTACAGTGATTGAAAAAGTATCTATACCAAGAGAAGTTTCTGTAACACTTTAGCGAAATGCACATAATTAATGAATTAGAAAATATTTTCCCCTAATTATTGTAATTATTATTATTATAGATTTTATTTATTTATTTACTTGCTGAAGATTCCTTGAAGTAAAAGCAAAAAGCTATTTAACAAAATAAATAAATAAGTAAAAAAATAAAATAAAATTAAAATTAAAATAAAATAAAAAGATAAAAATAAAAGTGAGAAACACTGAAATCTTTTTAAATTTTAAATTTCTTTTTTTAATTTTTCTATGTTTTACTATGTTGAGCCCTGAGTTCTACATACGTATGCCTTTACATTACTAGCTTTCGAAATTATCACCTGCAAAAACCAAACCTTTTTGTAGTCTATTATGCCAACGTTCTTATTTAAATACCATAGAATAAATTTTACGTAATTATTATTACTTCAGTTCTAAAGAGAATAAGAAATTTTAGTCAATGTACCACGCAAACATTATATCACAATAAGTTTAATCATAAACTAAATGATACTATTTGCAACTTTTAATTTGTAAAATCTGAAAAAAAAAAAAAAAAAAAAAAAGTTTTATGTTTATATTCAATATACATACATACATACATATCTCTATATATACATATATATGAAAAAAAAAAAAAAAATCGATTTAAAAAAGAATAATAATTTACAAATGTTTAATGCTATTTAAAAGAATAAAAGCATTTGCAAATTCATTTTCAATGATTTGCAATATAAAATAAAATTAATAAAAAATAATGCAAGATATATTTTCCTGACGTTTTTAGACATTCATAGTTATACGGGCAATATATATATATATATAATTTAACTTACGAATGAATAAATTACAGTTGATATACGGATTTGTTAGCTACTGGACTAGTTTGATTCATATATAAGCTTTTTTTTTTTTTTTTTTTCCCTCGAACACACAATACCGTCAATTCTTCGAGAAAAAG
This sequence comes from Salticus scenicus, assembly GCA_963930645.1. NCBI lineage: Eukaryota > Metazoa > Arthropoda > Arachnida > Araneae > Salticidae > Salticus > Salticus scenicus. The sequence goes on along the minus strand of OZ005656.1, from coordinate 135,528,064 downwards.
AATGTTCATGTAGTGAAATGTGATAAATTTATTTTTTAATTTCAGTTTGCCCTATAGCTAATGGAATTTGAATATCTAATACTGCCAAAGCAAATGCAATCACACATGTAACTGCTGGCTCGATAGAAGCGTAGAATAGAGATCTGGTGCCAAATCACAGTTATTTGATAAGATCGAAGAATCATAATCTATCTTACTACTCTACCAAAAATACCTGCTGTTGAATTTGCACGTAATTTTGATGGAATGGCTTGAAATCAACATTTATGCGTATTCAAATTAATATTATATTTATAATAATAATAATAATAATAATAATAATAATAATAATAACCTGTAAATATGTAAAGGGATCCCGGTTAAAAGGGCGCCGGAAAAAAGGGCACGTTGAGAAAAGGGCACCGGAAAAAAAGGGCACTTTTCCAATTCGCAAATAGCAAAATAATAAATATCAAATAAGGAATTTAAAGAAAGACTTTCAAATTATATTTTTAGACATTTCAATTGATTTGGTACATCATTCACTTAGTATATACTCGGGCTAAAAGGAAGGGGGAGGACCAGATCGAAAGAAAATAATTGTTTTTGTATCACTCACTTACCGATTTTAATGAAACTTTGTATAATCACGTACAATTTGTGAAAACATTACAACAAGTGTCAGATATATTTGGGTAGATGTAATAGGGGTGGGGCAGGGTAAAATAACATGATTTTTTTTATATCACTATTTTACTGATATATTGTATAACTATCACTTACTTTTTATGAAAATCACAAATAATGTATTATATACCTGGGGGGTGGGGAAGCGAGGGGGGCGCAGATGGAAATAAAATATATTCTTCTTTAAACTAACCTAATATCTATTTTAAAAAACTTTGTATATTATACCACTTACTGTCTAAAAAAAATTACTGTGAGTGTTACACATATCTGGGGGCGGGGGGGAGGGTAGTTGCTAAGGGAGGGGGATAAAAAAAGTGGTTGTTTTTTCCTCCCCATGCTACCTATTTATATGAAATTTTGTATGAATTTTGTTTTGTTTATCGAATATTTTTACGAGTCCTATATTTTTTTTTATGTGTATTGAAAAAATTAAAAATAAATAAAAATAAAAATATTCATTTGTTTGTGACAAAAATTTTGTGTCAGTTCTATCTCAAAAACTAATACACATAGTTTCTTTAAATTTATATTTGAATATATCTTGACTAAAATTAGAGACTATCATATTTTTAACACGCATTTATTAGCTTCACCTGTTATGTAAGTTTGTATGTTTGTTTGTATGTGTGTTTGCATGTTTGTAACCGCTCTGGGAGCAAACAAAAAATCTATATTCATTGTAAAAAAAAGACTTTCCCTACGTGAACACCGTGGCGTTGAGGTATAGTTCCGCGCTACGAACCTAAAGGTCTAGCGTTCGATCCCAGTCAGGGTAGATTTTTTAAAAATGGTTTTTGTTTAATTCTAAATTATTTTAATTAAAGATTTAAATGAATGTAAATATTATGGTGTGTCACTCACACGATTTTCTCTTACCCTGCATTTTAATACTAAGATAGATATTTTGTGTTTTTTAGTTCACATTTCTATAAAGGCGTGTTCTTTAATTTTTTTAAACTATAATATTATATTAGCTTCACCTATATGTATGCTTGTATGTATGTTTGTAACCGCGCTGGGAGCAAACAAAAAATCTATATTGTAACAAAAAGGCTTTCCTTATGTGAACACCGTGGCTGTGAGGTAAAGTGCCGCGCTACGAAGCTGAAGGTCTAGCGTTCGAGCACAGTCAGTGGAGATTTTTAAAAATGATTTTTGTTTAATTCTAAATTATTTTAATTAAAGATTTAAATGTATGTAAATATTACGTTGTGTCACACACACGATTTTCTCTTACCCTGCATTTTAATACTAAGATAGATATTTTGTGCTTCTTAGTTCACATTTCCATAAAAGCGTGTTCTTTAATTTTTTAAAACTGTAATATTTTTTAGAAGGGTATATCTCTCATGTTACATACATTGTTTATAATTAGCCGAAACCTGATACGTCAACGGATGATTATATATCATTATACTGATTCAATCTGTGTGCATATATCGCCCGAATGATATCGATATTGTACTGTAACTCCGTTTACGGGAAAGTTATTTATCAGGTCCTATAGAGTATAAATTCCTAATCTTGATATGTAAAATAGTTATTATACATATATATATATATATATATATATAGGGTGATCCTTAAAAATTAACATTTAAATTTTTTTATGGGGCACCCCTTATTTTGTTCTATGTATAAAATAATGACTTCCACAAAAATTTCAGAATTTTAAAACAAGTTTTAAGGGTGGATACCGAGGTTTAAAAATTAAAAAATTGACAAATTTGACAGATTTTGTAATCTTAATATAAATTATTATATTTTAATTACATTAAAATCGAGACAGTGTGCATTAAAATATTTAATTTAAAATATTAAAATACACATAACATAAATTTTAATGTTTCGAGCCTTATTTTATGCTCCTCATCAGTAAAACACATCAAAAGTAAAAGTAAACGCTGAGAAGAACAATAGATTTCCTTTACGAAAGTACAGCATATTCAGCAGGGACTGCCCATGCCTCATTAAGCGGTGAAAAATGCTGTTTCTGAAAATTCTTGAGTGATAATTTGTACAGTTAGATATGATTACTTTAGTATTATTAAAATCAAGTAGATAGTCGGTTTCCATGGCATGCTGCACTATTTTAGAATGAATATCGCGGTTTTTGAAATTTATTTTACGTTCGAGAATTCAAGTATGAAGGGAACGGCCACTTTCACTAATATAGAGCTGCAATATTTACAAGGGATATTATAAATAACTCCTGTACGGGAAAAGGTGGGGGTATAAAAGTTTTAAAATTAGAAAAGAAATTACGAATCAGAAATTGAGGTTTATATGATGCAGATATATTAACAGTGCGTAAAACTGTAGCTATATATTCAAAGATTTTTCAATAGTACGGAATAGTAATGAAAGATGTAGGTAATTTGGAGGAATTGATATCGTTATTTTCAATGTTAAAATCGTATTCATTTACCTTTCTTTTAAGCCAGCGAGAAGAATAACTATCGCGTTTTAAGTCCAAAAAAATTCTTTTTAATTCTAACTGGAAAAGATCTTTAGTACAGCAATATGATTTAGCACGGGGAAGTAAAGTATGAAAAACAGCAGACTTATGCGAAGAGGGGTTCACGGAATTACACGTAATAATTATCCCCTTCACTGGCTTAAAAGAAAATTGAATAAATAAGACTTAACATTGGTAATTATGATATTAATTCCTCCAAATCATCTAAATCTTTCGTTACTATTCCATACTATAGAAAAAATTCTGAATTTATAGCTAGATTCTATAAACCTCAATTTATGATTCTTAATTTCCTTTCTAATTTTAAATCTGTTATCCCCCCCCCCCCTTTTCACTTACAGGGGTTATTTATAATATTACTTGTAAATATTGCAGTTCTGTTTATATTGATGAAACTGGTCGTGCCCTTCATACTCGAATTCTCGAACATAAATAAATTTCAAAAACCGCGATATTCATCCTAAAATAGTGCAGTATGCTATAGAAACCGATTATCTACATGTTTTTAACAATGCTAAAATAATCGTTGGTATATCTAACTGTCCAAATTATCATTCAAGAATTTTCCAGGAAGACTGGTATATGAAACAGAATTTTTCACCGCTTAATGAGGCATGCACAAGCCCTGCTGAATACGCTGTACTTTCGTTAAGGAAATCTATTGCTCTTCTCAGTGTTTACTTTTGATGCATTTTACTGATGAAGAGTCTAAAATAAGGCTCGAAACGTTAAAATTTTTATTACGTGTATTTTAACATTTTAAATTGAATATTTTAATGTATATTGTCTTTATTTTAATGTAATTAAAATAGAATAATTTATAATGAAATTACAAAATATGTCAAATTTGTCAATTTTTATTATTATTATTTTTTTTTTAAATCTCGGTAGCCTCCCTTAAAACTTGTTTTAAAATTTTGAAATTTTTGTGGAAGTCGTTATTTTATGCATAGAACAAAATAAGTGGGTGCCTCATACATAAATTTAAATGTTAATTTTTAACGACCACCCTAATATAAATATATATAGATTCAATTTGTGTGTCTCAATCGACAGGTGGCGCTGGTTTTACTTGCTTTCTCAGATTTTGCATGTTATTAAACTTACATCAAACTGAATACGGTAAAAATTTATCGCAAAAAAGATTTTTTTTTTTTTTTTTTTTTTTTTTTTTTCGGTTTAGAAAATGGTTTTGTGATGGCCACAGTATCTTTTTTTTATGTGTATTTACAATAAAGTTACATCACATTTAACAAATTAATGTCTTTCTTTTTTTAGGTGTTTGAACTTTTTTTTTTTTGCTTTTATTTGCAATTTTAAAATAAATATTGTCCTTTTTTAAAGAATTTTATTTACTTTGCGTGTGCAATGCAATTTAGCTGCAGCTAGAGAAATATCTGTGTATGTATCTCTCTGAATATGCGTGTTGGTATATCTGTGTGTCTGTACTCTAGTGCTCACACTATTGATCCCAGAACAATAAAACTTGGCAGATTGGTAGGTGCGACCCTACTGGTGTGCACCTTATTGAGATTTTTTTCAAATTTTAATCTTAATAATTAATTAATTAATTAATTAATTTTTTAACTTAAAACGTTGGTTTCTCTGTTTTATTTTTATATAAAAAAAAAAAAAAAAAAAAAAATTAATTTCAAACGTCTGCGCCTCTTAGCAACTGCTGTTACGATGTTTAATTTTTATTTATTTGATTAATTATTTGGCAACCAAATTCTTTTTTTATTTTATTTTATTATATTTATTAAAATCAAATAGTAATGCGGTAGAAAAAATAAGTATATTAAACTTTAAATAAAAAAACTCATTTAAAACAGTTATGTTTATGCATAATATGTAATTTTTATAGTATAACAACTTTTTATTTTTTAATTTTTTAATTCCTTTGAAAGGGATTTATTATTGTTATTATTATTATTATTGTTATTATCTATAGTACTTATTGAAAAAAAATGATAGAACATAGCAGAAAAGATTAAACTAATCTTTTTTTTATTATTATCATTATTTAATTCCTTTTTTTAATGTAAACTTTTATTTATTATTCTGTAGGAATCATTTGATAATACAGTGTAAAGCGCGAGATTTATAAAATACATGCTTCAGAACTAAAATGTTTAATAGATGCTGAGATACAGTCATCTTTAAAATCTTAGTTCTTAAATAATAGTAGACCCACCTGTCATCGATAAATACACAAATTCAAGTGCCCTGGAAAAATCTTTCTTTAAGTAGTGGGAACTTGGATCCGATGTAGTGCGGGCGGCAAAGGGCTGTAGGGACCGAAGTGTAACCGAAGTGATGATATTTTACTGATTTATTATACTGTTCGGAATAATACGTTAATATGGTATAAGGAACGAGGGCTATAAAATACATGATTTTAATCTAAAATATTTAATAGATGATGAGATACAGTCATCTTGAAAATTGTAGTTCTAAAATAATAGCAGATCCACCTGTCATCGATACCCAGGTTGAAGTGCCCGGGAAGGGAAAGACCTTTCTGTAAGCCGTGACAACCTGAACTTGAAGTAGTGCTGAGGGGGAAAGAAGATGCTCTGAAACGAGGATTAGAGCAACTTCAATGTTAAGTTTTTAAAGTTTTATTTATAATGTGATATAAAAAATAAATACAGATTCAATTATTTTTAAAATTCATTTAAAAATAGTCACCAGCAAAGCGAGCGTAGCCTGCTGGTAATTAATATAAAGGGATATAATGATTCTTGTGTGAATTTATATATACATATTTATATATACATATAAATGCAATCGAAAGCCAAAATAACCAAAAAGAATTAATATGCTTAATTGAATATCCTATGAATACTATACTAATAATAACAGCTCCTTGAATAATAATAATTAAAGCAAATAATTTTATTAATTAAGCTATGTTAAATTAATTCATAATAAACTTAACGCAACTTCATTCCTCTTTTATTTTCTTTTAATTATTATGATATATATAGTGTGTAAATGAAGTGAACCAAGATAAAAAGTAAAAAAAATGCAATGAGAAAAATAATAAAAGGACAAATTAAAAATATACTGGCTGAATAGTCATAAGAAAAACCAACTCTTGCGTTCGGTACATACAGACTTACGGGTGTCTTTTTAGATCAAAATCCAGTTACTATGATAGTTTTTTTTTTTTTTTTTTCTTTTTTTTTTTTTTTTTTTTCTTTTTTAAAAAGTTACTATATATTTTTGTCTTCTATACTGAATTTATTCTTACGCTGATAAATTTAAAATCGACAACATGTAACTAGTTAAAAAAATATTTCTTTTCATAAAGATTTTAAAGTTATTCCTCTTTAAAATGTAACATATGAAAAATGAAGTATATTTTTCGAATTACTGTTCTCCTTCATAAACGTATTAATTTTCAAGATTTCAAAATGGCTAAATCCTTCAAAAACCAAAAGTCTAAAATTTTTTGCGAAGCCCATATTTTCTTCTATTGAATATGAAAGAAAGTAACAAGATTTTAATAAAATTACTTTTAACATTTGAAAAAAATGCAAAGAACGTACTCTATTTGATTGTGTATAAAAAATTACCATTCGTAACACCCGAAACCAAACTGTTTCTGCTCGAGCCTCGAATCAAAGTATATGAAGAATTATAATGTCATTTAACCACATGAGCTTAATCATATATATATATATATATATATACATAATCAATTTCAGCTTTTATCAATCCACTGCAGGATGAAGCCCTCTCCTAGGGGCTCCAAACTGCCAATTGCCCTGTTGGATATTATAGTATTGGCTCTTATAGGGCAATTGGATATTATAGCTTTGGTGCATATATACATATAGACACTCACACATATATGGATATGGTTGTATGGCTCAATGACGACTGGCTGCTCTAAGGTTCTAGGCCAATAAGGGGAATTCCCTCTGTAAGATTCTCTCTAATGTGTCCCAGCCCCATTTACGTCAGTTTCGGAGAAAACTCAGGAAAACTCCTAACAGTAGGTCGATGACCGTGTCCTGGGATCAAACCTGCCACTTCCCATCTACCAGCTTTGATCGCAGAACCGCTCGGACATAGGGAGTTGAAGAAAAAGAGATTGTTTTTACATCCCTTCCTTCTGTACCTCTGTTATGTCTAAGCTTCGGGTGTTTCTCCACATAACTAGATGATAATTATATAAAACTCTATCTAATTCAGTCAACAAATTATATAAAGCTCCTTTCTTTTTCCCGAAGCGCCAACCCCTCTTTATATATCGAACAACCTCTTATTTTATATATTTATTTATTTCACAATATTTCATTTAAGCAGGATTTAAATAAATATATATATATATGGCAAAATGTATTTTTTATTTTCCTTGTCAGCCCCACCTCTTAAAACCTCACTTTGCAGCGATTTTTCTTATTTCTTTAACCAGTAAAACTTAATATAAAATAAAAATCATTATCCCCCCCCCCACGTCCCTCTAGCCCTATCCCCCGACATACATTTACAAATAGTGTACTTTTTCTTTCTGAATCAGTAAATAATAATTGTACGAACAGTTACATGGAACTCAGAAAATAAAAAAGTAAAAAATAAAAAGACTTTTTATTTGCTATCTACCTCTCCCCAAAACCATTGCATATAAATTTAGTCGTCACAATATAAGTTACTATGTAAAAATCATACAAAATTTTATTGAAATTTAAAAAGAAAAAGATTAAATTTTCTTTGCGCACCCCATCCCCCTTCATACTTCAACTACATTATAATTCTACTGTGCTTTCTGTCAAGTAATAATTATATAACAGACACACATATATATATGTATATTTAAACCAGTAGTAAATCCTATAAAAGTCAACCCCCCCCCTTTTTTTTTTACCTGTATGCCCTCTCGAAATCTAGGTATATAAAACTGATACTTTACTCTTTTATTAGTTTGAAATAATTTAAGAGAGTTTTTCAGAAATCGGGAAGCGATATTGAAATCTGGGAAATACTTGTATCTTTCAATATTTAGGGATTAATCATATCAAACTCACTCAAACATTTAAACAAATCCGTAGTGTGCATTGTATGATAAGGAAAGAAACTATGACAACAAATGCAGTTGAAAAAAATATAGTTTAAAATAATGTTTGCTATTTTTTTTTCCTCTCTAAAATAGTATTTTAACACAAATAAAGAAAAACAACAACATCAACAACAACAACAATAATAATAATAAAAGATTTTTTTTTTTTTTTTTTTTTTTTTTTATGTAAATAAATTAATAAAAAAAATATTAAAAGGCAAATATGAAAGTTTTGCCTTCTAAAATAATTTATTTTAAAATAAATATTATTTTTTTCATATTGTTTTACTTGTATGGAAAATACATGCTTTTAAAGACTTTCGCATTTCTTGAAAATCGAATAAGAAAAGCGATAATTTAACTGTGAATGTTAACATGAATTCTTTTTCTCTGTCAGTCAAAAGTTCATTTATGTTTGAGAACAAATTGTTACGATTGTTTTAAATATTAAGTACGTTTCAGACATGCTAAATATCTTATTATTACACCTGTTACCATTTTTACCGCTTATCATTTTTTCCGTCTATTGTTATTATAAAAGGTAACATCTTCTCACTATTCCAAGAAAGTTTAGTTTAAAGTAATAAACTATCTGCGTTTTCTGTTATTTTAATACCTTTATTTTTTTTCAATATTTTGGCTTGGTTTAATTGATATCACACAAGAACAAATATAATTATTGATTGCTGGTAGGTTGGTTGTGTTGCATGTTGCATTTGTACTGCGCTATTGGTAAATAGCGACTATTGATTGCAAAAAATAATTTAGGCGTAATACTTAATATTAAAATTAACTTTTGTAGCTATTACGTATTCAGAATCTTAAAACAATATATATATATATATATTTTTTTTTTCGTTTTAAAGTAATAATAATAATGGTATATAATATAAATATATATATATGTGCTATTTTGCTGAAATGCTTACCAAATACAGAAAACCTACAATTCTTTACTCAATGATATGAGGATAGCATTTAAAGACGTCTTATAACATTTTGAGGTTTTTGCTCTTCTCAAAATAAAAAGTTTCTTTTCATTAACGAAAGCTCTATTATTTCCCCTTATAATACTATCGTAATATTCCTTCTTTTCTTTTGCATCAAATTACACGGTCCTATATTATATTTCAATAGGTATTGTCTATATATATATATAAGAGCAGAGTCTGTGTGTCTGTCTGTCTGTCTGTCCGCTATAGAATCCTAGGCCGTTTCACCGAGCGGGACCAAATTTGGCACGGTTAAGGTTTACGACCCGAGAAAGACAACGGCGCAAGCAATTTTACAAAATTCGCCCCCCAAGGGGGGGAGGGGGCAAAACATAATTTCACAAAATCCTTCATATCTCAAACAAAAAAACAGATATCCGTAAAATTTTTGTTTTAAAATATAGCTAATACAAATGTCTAAAAATCGGTTTCTGGAATTTTTGAAATTCGGTCCCCGGGGGCAGCAAAACGTGATTTCACATGCGTAAAACGTGATTTCGCATAATCCTATATATCTCAAACAAAAAAAATAAATATATACGTGAAATTTTTGCTCTAAAATATAGCTAATGCAACTATCTAAAAACCAATTTCTGGAATTTTAGAAATTCAGCCCCCAGGTGCGGCAGCAAGTGGGGAGGGGGGGGGGAGCTATGGAGCGAAAACAAATAGAAATGCAGTTAGGCCGTTCAAAATTGGTACAGATAGGTTTTAAAGGCCTGCAAGTCGAATGGGGATATTTTAGATTGTGTAAAATTATTAGGAGGGGGAAGGGGAGGGGTGTGGCAAAAAAATAAAAATAGTGTCAGATCGCTCAAAATTGATACATAGAGGTTTTCGACACTTACAAATCGATTGCGGATATTTTTGAATTTGTAAAATTATTAGGAGGGGCGGGTAGGGGGGTGGGGCGGTAAGGGGGTGCTATGGGGCAAAAACAAATAGAAATACAGTTAGGCCGTTCAAAATTGGTACAGACAGGTTTTAAAGGCCTTCAAGTCGAATGGGGATATTTTCGAAAGTGTAAAGTTATTAGGAGGGGGGAGGAGAGAGAGGGGGACAAAAAAATAAAAATACAGTTAGATCGTTCAAAATTGGGATTTAGAGGTTCTCGATACTTACAAATCGATTGCGGATATTTTCGAATTTGTAAAATTATTAGGAGGGGCGTTAAGGGGGGGGGGGTATGGGCAAAAACAAATAGAAATACAGTTAGGCCATTCAAAAGGCCTGCAAATCGAATGGGGATATTTTCGAGTGTAAAGTTATTAGAAGGGCCGGGAAGGGGGGGGGGCAGAGGGGCAAAAAAAAAAGAGTTAGATCATTCAAAATTGGTACATCGAGGTTTTCGATACCTACAAATCGATTGCGGATATTTTTGAATTTTTTAAATTATTGGGAGGGGCGGGAAGGGGGGAGGGAGCGGAGGGGCAAAAAAATAAAAATAGAGATAGATCGTTCAAAACTGGTGCATAGAGGCTTTTGATACTTACAAATCGATTGCGGATATTTTCGAATTTGTAAAATTATTAGGGCGCTCATATATATGCATTCGCGCGTGCGCATCGCGCACGGGGCTACGCTGCCGAAGGCAGTGGGACCCGGTGCGACATTTTTCCCAATCACAGTTTTATTTTTTTTTTTTTTTTTGCCCCCAAGATATCAGCGTAAATTTTCCTAACTATTCAGTGATATGTATAATAAATTTTATTAAAATGCAAAATATAGTGGAATAAACATTTATTTTCTTTCCTTCTGTGCTGCCCCCCCCCCCGACATACGTAACCGTACTATAATTTTTCATTAATAGTAAGTAATATTTGCACGAAATGTCAATAAAAAAATCGATAATAAGTGCTGTTTAAAAATATTATTTAATTGTTTATCGGATCCCGGAAAAAAGCGCATTGGGCGATAGCGTAGATAAAGAACATTGAAAATTATATGATACAACAAGGACGTACATTTAAAAATGTTAATAGTCAATGGGTACCGTATGATTTTTCGTTCTTGCTTTAGTTAGATTAAATTTAATAATTTACAAAACGAAAATAAAAAAAAATTTCAATATTTATTATTTTAGAGCTTTGCAAAGGGCAATTAAAAATTTTTAAATTCTTTTCTAGATCTCCTTATTTAATAATTTTACATTATCAAATGCACACGTAATCGGTCCCTCACTCCCCCACTCACCAAATTATGCCATTTTAGCAGCTTTTATGTTTCGAACACACTGTTAAAAATTTCTGTAAATTTAACGTAAATATTTATCCAGAGTTACTATAAATTTACAGTAATTCTTAGTTAAAGTGAATAATCGAGATTCTCAATCTTTAGTCTGTATTTTTACGTAATTTTAATATTTAATTTTTTAATTAAAATTAAAAATGACTGTTTCTACTTTAGAAAAAGCATTCCAAGTCCGAAATATATTTTCACCAATAATTAATTAAATTAATATTAGCTATTAAAATGTTTACACATTCATTTTAATAGCTAATATTAATTAATCATTTTAATTAATCATTTTAATAGCTAATATTAATAGCTAATATTAATATTAATACGTTTTTTAGCGTCTCCGTTAATTTTTCTCTGTAGTTTTACGTAAGACTTAAGATACTAGATTACATAGAGTTTTCTGTTGATATTTTTAACAGTGGGGTGGTTTTTCTAATTCTTTTTCTTTTGAGCTGCACATAGAGTGCTGCACATAGCTGCACATCTCTTCATTATATGTGAGTTTTATAGTTGACGCATATAGCGCGAAAAAAAAGTATAATAACAATAAAGTACAACATAATTATTAATAAAAAATTTCTATTAGAAGCACGGAAAAAAATGAAATTAAAGTATACTTGAATTAAAAATAACGTCATTATAATCAATTACAAATTAATATTGATATATTTTTCTCAGAAAACTGGTGTATTTTTTAGCTTTAGCCTACCCTTTTCCCCGGAGTGAATGGGGGAATAAACGAAAACTGGATGGGGATTAATTAACAAAAGGGCGCCTGTTTCCGCAACCGCAAAGATGGTCAGTTGTCCTGTGTAAACTTGATTTTTTACTTCCGAAACATCTATATGTGCCAGTAAAGCTAAACAAACGCGATTAAGTGAACCCCTTGTCAAGGTCAGTCCCTGTCTCTATAGAGAAAAGATAGGATGGCATTTGTTATCCATAGCACAAAAGAATTCATGTTCAATGATTTTTTTAATCGTTTACTGAGGAGAAAAGTACTAATATTTAAAAGGAAACAAGCTAAAAATGATGTTAAAAATACAGACTTATTTTTATATTTCTATTTAATTTAAATGTATTTATATTTGTATTAGTCTGTCTATTTCTTTTAAATCCTTGTTTATTACTGTCACAACAGTAAATTCAATCTTGCACGACGTTGACCGTTAGCAGTAAGGATTAAGGTCAATTGACTACACTATGGACTATAGGCCTATAGATAGAATAGCCTCCATGGAAGGTCTTTCAAAGGGGTGTTAGCCCGCATATACACAAGATTCGGAAAAACACGGAAAACTCCGAACAGGTCTAAGAGCGAGACCTCCAATCGAACCCCGCACTTCTTGTGTGTGAGCACAGAACCGATTGACCACTGGTGGGGCCGTCGAAAAGGAACAAGTTGTTAAAAATTATATTTAATAGGTAAAAAACCGTTGTTTTAGAGGACCAGATCTCATAATTAATATAATTTTAACTTCTAGAATAAAATATATGAGTATTTCATTTTTGATAAGCAACATTCTAAATTAACCATAATGCAAACTTTAGCTTTAGAAAATATTTACTAGATAATTTATGCAACACAGTTTTTTATTTTTCAATAAAATCCGTAGCTTAAGTACAGACTATGCTAATCTAAGAAAAAAATTGTAAAAGAAATGTTACAACTTTGGCATTTATACAGGTTGAATATTCTTATTTAATACACATCACAATTCACAATATTGATAAATAAACATTTTCTTCTCTAATTTTAATATATTAATCAAATAATTTACCGGTACAACCGGTTTCGAAAGGACGTCGCCTTTCTTCATTAGGTTTAAAAAACACGTGCTACTGCCTTGGAGGCAAAAGCAAGACTTGCTTTTATCTGAGTATTTATTTGCTTTTATTTATTAGACAAGTTTTATTCGTGTAATATAAATATTTATTTAAGCAAATAATATAATATAAATATTCTTTTTAATTACTCTTGTTTGAATTTATTGGAGCCTATTGGCGTTACCCAGGAGATACCACGAGAATAAGTGAAGAATTTTTTCCTTTTTAGAAATTATCATTCGTTATCTTACAGTATACCGGGGGGGGGGGTGTATGATAATGAACGTTATCAGTAATTTTTCTCGCAAGCGCAATTGATGCATTTTTAACAATAGGGGGATTAATATAAGCGCAATTGATGTGTGCCCCAAATAATAAATGAATATAGATGTGTTTAAATGAAAACTTTCTGAATGATAAGATTTATAATTTTAAAACAGACTTCAAAGAGTAAATTTTAGAAATAACATTACCTTAAAACAATGAAGAAAATTTTGTACGCAAATATCATGAATTCCAAAACCAAACAATGATTGTTTCGAATCGAAATAATTAGGCTTGATTCTTATTCAACGTTCTTAAAACATCAAAGAAAGCAGAAGCTTTGCTAATGTCTAACTTTTCATCTGCTGGTGAAAGATCATACTAAATTATTTCGACCCGAAATAACTATTGCTGGTTTTCACATTTTTAATATTTTTATTTATGAAATTCGTCCATTTATCTATTTATCAGTAAATACAAGTATATTGTCGGTATGTTTTCTCTCTCTCTCTCTCTCTGTCTGTCTTTGTAATGCGTTAGTAGAGAAGGAAGGAGAGTACTGCGCCAGCGGAGGGACGGAGGGACCGGAAGTGAGGATCCCTCCTCCGTAGATAAGAGCCTGATCCCTCCTCCGTAGATAAGAGTCTGATCCCTCCTCCGTAGATAAGAGCCTGCACCGTAGATAAGAGAACCTTGATGAGGAAGTTGATATGATAAAGAATTTAATTATGATTTTAAAAATAATTTTAAACTTAGAAAAAAAATTATGATTTTAAGAGTCAGAAAGATAAGGAAGTTATTTTAAGAGAATTTTAATTAGGATTTTAAAATTAATTTTAAACTTAGAAAAAATTTTTAAAAAGAGAATTTCTTAGGGTTTTTTAATCTATTTAAACAATTTTCCTACACTTAAAAATTTTCAAAAAAGAAAGAGATAGACTCACCTTGGAATCGAACCAGGCACCTTTGGTCTCGGATGTAGTTTTATTAAAAGGGGTCCCACCATCCACCCGCCACATTTATAGAAAAATGTGACGCCCCAATTTGTTTTTCAGAAAACTCCTATCGCTGGATATCTGAAAAGAAAGTAATTAGGTATGTGCCTATCCCGCTTCTTTCATGGAGGGACTGTAGACCCTCCCATCGGTGGGTTAACACACACCATTCACACACCATCCACACACCATTTACACACTTTCTTCTAGATTTTTTTTTTTTTTCTTCAAGATATAAATTACTAATTTTCTTCTAGAAATTTTTTCTTCAAGATATAAATTATTTTTTCTTCAAATTTCTATATACAAATTTTATATTTACAAATTTTATATTTACAAGTTTTTAGAATTCTTGATCCATATGTTGGGGAATTTTATAATGCCCGTACGCCAGACTGGTGATGCCGTCACTTAAGAGAAATCGTTTTTCATCAAACGGGCTTAAACATTTTTTGTTTTGTTTTATTGTAAATAATCGATGCTTTTCTTGTGCTATTCTAGTTTGCATCTCGTGGGTAACTTGTTGTTTTTTTAAACAGGAAACATAATCTTCATGTTGCAGTTTTGTTCGCACAATTCGGGTGGAAATACCCTTGGCCCTTTTTTTTTCACTAGCAGCTGATTTAAGCGAGTACATTTTGGCTTTGAGTCCCACAAATTCTAAGGCAATATCGCTATTGAGTTCATCCTTAAATTTACCAATCACCTTTTTATTTTGATTTGAATGTAGAGGATGATCTTGAGGGTACTCGGAAAAATCAAAATAAGACGAATATAGTTTCATATCTTGATAAATATTTGACGTTTGAATTATATACGTTAATGAGTCTGTGTCTGTAAACAAAAGGGTGGCCTTATTTTTGTATGTCTTTTTTACAAAGTTATAATGAAAATTATACATCCATAGTTTTGAAAGTTCGAGGATTACAAATCCCACATAAATTGGACGATTCATCAAAATCGAAGGTTTTAATCTCTCGACTGCGACTAGTTCATTATCAAACTCCTTAAAGTCATGACAATTAGGAGAGGCTGCTAACTTTCGGGCTCTGTTTTCATTGTTACATAATTCGATGTTTTTTCTTTTGCGGAGATTTTCTATGGTTTTTCCATAAACTGAATTATTTAATAGTTTGAAAAAATCTTTTTCGAACGATGTTTGTGCATTTTTTCTTTTCTCTGTATTGAAATTTATATATTTTTGCATCCATGGAGCTTGATGAAATTTTAATCCTCTATGAATTTTTTTAAGTTTCATTCCAAGCTGTAAATACAACTTTAAGTTGCGATAATGAATCACATAGTTTTCTTTGTCGTGAAGGTTTGGGATAAGTTTGGGAGTACCCTTGTACGTGTTTTCTTTTAATAGTGATTTAGCATAGGGTGACAACATACTTTCTTCCACTATAAGTCTCTCCGGCGCCAAAGGGAAATCGTTATGTTGGTCATGAAGATTTGACGGATATGCTAGATCAACTTCGAAAATATATCCGATGCTAGCTTCATCAGATAGTGAAAGGATGAATTGATCGTTAATGTTTTCAACATTAATCCACTCAAACTTTCCACAGGGCAAATACTGAGCCATGGACCAAGCATACAAATTATTTGCGTCCCAGTACATTATGTAAGTGTTTGGCAGCTCTTTGTTATAATTCGGGACGGCAGGGTTGTTGGCTGTTGCAAATCTGTGGGAAATTTGGGATACTCCTCCACGTACACCCTTCTCAATCATTAAAAGCATGTCTATGTCTGTTAGTAAATCCAATTCAGTGTTGCACATTTTTAGACAAGCTTGCCAGGCTAGACCAGGTGTTGTGAAAAGATGTGCACAGTCAATGTTGTAATATTGAAGACATAATTTTCTAAAATTTTCAAAAATGTCTGCCAGTAGCAACACATCTGTTTTCACATAAAGATTGTGGTAATCTCCTAAAGTTTGCATATTAAACTGGTTCCATATAGTTTTTGCATGATTATAGTCTTCATCTGAAATTGTTTCCTCAGTCAAGCTATTATAAAATGCAGAAGGGGGTGGTAATTGAGTTTCCTCAAATTTACTAAAACAGTTAAAGTAGTCATACGGATAGACACCTTTTCGTGTTAGCAAATCTAAGGGTGTGCCAACTGGAAAATTTTCTTTTAAAATGTTAAACTGCGAGGAATCGAGGTTTTTAACAAGTTTTTCTAAGGATGTCGGAAGAAATTGGAATGAATCGATAAATGCTAATTGAATTGGATGTTGAGGTTTTTTTAACTTGAAAGTAATATATTTTTCTAAAGTTGAGGCGATAACCTCTATCCGATAATCTTTATACTTTCCTAGTTTCGACATGATTAAATGTCCGTCGTAATTTTTCAGATTGTGAAATACAACCGGAATAGTCATACACTGTTTAAAATTTAAATTGCATGATGCGTGTGCAGCTCCTCTATAAGCACCTGTTTCGTGATTATGGTCTCTAACTTTTACACAACCAGGTAACAAAGGTTGTTTACAGATGCTGCAAACAACTGCATTTTTAAAACTTTCTTCTTGTTGTTTACTTAGTCTCATGGGGGTAATTTTCATTAGTTTTTCCCCGAGAATTTGTTTTTCTTCGATCATTTTTTGAAGAAAGTGGTCTATGGCGTCTTCACCCCTGTACACTTGTATAGGCTTTTCAGCTTTTCCTTTTGAATTTATAATGATGTAGGCATACCCAGATGCAACATGACGAGCCGTATGCTGAATGAAGGAATGTTGGTTAGAAGGCGTTGATGAATCTATAGGTAATATTAAACTTTCAAAATCTGCGTAAATGATATAATTTATAGGATGTTGTAAATGAATTCCAGTAAATTTTAAAATATTATTTTTCTCATCGGGCATATGAATAGCTTGAGCAGTATGAATTTTGCAATTTGGGATATGTTTTTGTAACAAGTCCTCTCTACAAAAGGCATGCAAACACCTGAAACAATAAAATTCAGCTCCGTTATGATTGGTTCGGTGATTCATTAATCTGGAAAAGTTTCTAATGAGGCAATAATGTTGCTTTTCTTCATCAGTTAATAACAACAAATTGATTGGTGGTAAGTTCTCTTTATCTGAGATTTTTAAAATAGTAATTTTTTCGTTTTCATATCCGAAAACGTTTATTCTAAGATTATTTTGATTTTCAATTTTACAAATTTGATTTAATGGGACGGGATAATTAATTCCTCTCATATTGAGTTCCTGTTCATGGGGGATGTAATGTGATACACGTGTAGGGTGTTGAATTCGAGATAAATTAAGTTTGTGTGCCAAAAGACACCACAGCAAACATTTTTCATCGTTATTTTGAATATTTAAAATTGCTTTTTTTGAAGCAAGTTTTGGTGGGAGATTAATGAAACTACTTCCTCGCAGTGGATCATACACCATCATTTTTAATTCTAATAATTCAATGTTTCTTAGTTTCCACCCAGATCCACGTTCTAAAAAGTCTTCTAAACGTTGAGTAATCGTTGAAAAACCATCGTTTAATTGTTCTTGTAAATTATCAGAAGTTAATTGTATATAGCGGTGACTATGAAAATAAGTAGTTAGCAATTCGGTACCTTGATTTGGTGTTTCTCTTTCCATTACGGCTTTTAATATCATGTACCATCTTATACCACCCTTTTGATACATTTCATTCTCAATTTTTTGGTATAGTTCATCATGAATTGAATCAAAAAATACTTTTAAATCGTATTGATTGCTTTCATCAGGTTGAATGAAAATTGTTTTAAACGTGTCAAGTGCCTCAGTTTGGGGACGAGGTTTTGTTGGTTTCGGTTTCTTTACTGTGACGAATGGCTTTGAATGGTGGATACGTTCATGTTCCATAAGTTTGTTTTTTGAAGAAAATTTATGTGGACATTCACGGCAGGTATAATGCGACTTCTGATGAATTGGTATGTGTCTTAGAAGAATGTCTTTTCTCGAAAACTGTTTGTTACAAACAGTACAGGTATGTTTTTCTTCATTAAGCACATTTTCATTATGTAATTTTAAATGTCTATTCAAATTATCTTTTCGGGAAAATTCTTTATGGCAGTGAAGACAGATAAATAATTTTTGATTTTTGTGAGTGTTCAGATGTCGGTTAAGTTTTGTTCTATCATTAAATTCTTTACCGCATGTAGGACAAACCTAAAAATTAAGAAATAGTGTGTTTTAGAAACCTAGCTTTAAAGTAAAAAATTATTTGAATGTTTTAACCTAACATTATTCAAAATTCAATAAATACTTTTGAATAAAGTGTTTTTTTTTTTTTTTTTTTTTTTTTTAATTAAATTATTTGAATGTTTTAACCTAACATTAATCAAAATTAAATAAATACTTTTAAATAAATATTGAAAAATAAAGTGTTTTTAACCTTAATATTTAAAAATTAAATAAATATTCAAAAATTAAATAAATATTTAAAAATAAAGTGTTTTGAACCATAATATTTAAAAATTAAATAAATATTTTAAAATAAAGTGTTTTTTAACCTTAATATTTAAAATTAAATATTTAATTGTTTGAATGTATAAACCTAACTTTATTTTATTTAATTATTTTAAAGTATTAACCTAACTTTAAATTGAACTAATAAGTATATATATATATATATTTTTTTTTTAAATGCAAACCATTGAAAGTTAAAATTTTCCCTAACAAAAATTTAATTTTATCAAAGTTAAAATTTTACCTAGGCCAATGAAATTTTACATACCCCAATGAAAATTTTTCTTAACCCAAATATAAAAATCTAACAATAAAAAAAAGATCACATACCTTGTTTTTAGATGATGAAGCTTGAGAAGAGGTATCACTAAGCATGCCATCACCAGTAGACACGGTTGCGATAGTAGGAACGTAGGCAGGCATAACACCGACATCAGGCACGGCGGCAGAAACAGCTGGTAACTAAAAAGAAATAAAACAATTTTTTAATTAAACATGATTTTTCAATATATAAATGATTTTCACAAAAATATTTACAAAAATTAGTATGTATGAAATGATACTTACATGTGTTTTTAAGTGCTGCACTAGATGATGATATTCATTAAATTCTGCAGCACAAATACCACATGTCAATTCAGGCATCTTAATGGGTGCAGCATTAACAACGGGTGGACCTGTTGATGTACCTTCACCAGGATCCTGAAAAAAAAAAAAAAAAAATATATATATATATATATATATATATATAACTAAAAATAAGAAACAAAAAATAGTTAATAAATAATTGTATAAAAAAGTTTATAAAAAATAATTATTACCGTGTTCAAAGCTTGATTATAATTTTGCAGAGGCTCTGCTGTTACGGTTTGATTATTAAATCCCCCAACCGATGGCGATGCATCGATCTAAAAATATACATATTATTTTTTAATTAAAACAATATTTTATTGAAATAAATTTAAGATGGAAAAATATTAATGAAAGACTCCTACCAAATCCTCAAAGGGAATATCCCAGTCGATTTCATTACATCCTGCAATATCGTATAGTTCGATATCACCAAACAATGAGAACTATTTAAAAAGCAAAAATAAAAAAGGAATACAGTTTTTTTTTTTTTATCTTATCATGTAAAAGTATACTTTAAAAAAAAAAAAAAAAAAAAAAAAAAAAAAATTTAATGGGTTAATATAAACTACTAATAACTGCTTAAAAATTAAAATGGAAAATATAGTCTAAGTTAAATGTAGGTATTTATTTTCAAAATTCTTAAAAATTTTAAACATACAGATTACTATGTAAGAAGATTACTATGTCGCTTATTAAATAGCAATAGTATATTTTAAATGGATAAGTTAAAATACTATTTACATCCATTCACACATTAAATATACAATAAATTAACAAAGCATCGTTTATTAAATCCCAATAGTTTAAGTTTAAAAAATAGAAGTGTAGGAATCTAAATTCTCAAAAATTTTACACGTAATAAGTGGCTTATTTATCGCTTATTAAATTGTAATAGTTTAAGTTAAAAAATATTAATGACTGCTTAAAAAAAATAAAAAATAAATAAAAAAAAAAAAATAAATAAATAAATAAAATAAAAATAAAAATAAAAATAAAAATAAATAAATAAATCTAATATGATCTTAAAATAGTATTTCCATTCATTCATACATATTAAATATAAGAATATTTAATTTACTATTCATACATTTAAAATTATAAAAGATAAACCAAATTACTTGCTTACTTCATTATCAGACAGAGTAAAATCCATTGTGTTGAACTTAACGGAGTTGTATCCAAAATAGAACTGATAAGAAATGACTTTAGGTGATGGTATTTAAACCCTTTTTCCTATCTGCAAATGACGTGATATCTCTTTGCATCACATGCGGGTGATGTTACATCACGAATGCGTTAACATATTCTAGAATTTTCTACGTCGTATGGGAAAATTTCGATAACTTAGTTTGTGAACGGGGTCGATAAATAAATTTTGTTAGTATATCGTGTTATCAAATGATACTTAATTTAGAAATACTTTGTTTAATTACAAATCAGTTTTAAGATATCTATCAAAGTCGAGTATTTGTTTTAAAGTGAATGTCTTATCGAATGAGACTTAATTTTTAAGAATCTAAACAAAGGAAATGTTTCATTATTTATCTACCAGATAGTTTCACACGGAAATGACTATTTTGTGTACTGTTACTATCGTAAAACAATCTCTTGTAAATAGATAATTTAAGTTTGGAGAAACAATTGTTAATTTTCTAGAAGAGATAATAGTTTCTTAACATTAATGATTCAAGTTGATTATTTATACTGAGTGTTCCAAAAGATAAGTTTATTTTTCCCTAAGACAATCTGAATATAGCTCCTGGAAAACATTTACTTTGTAAATATATGATAAACTTTGTCAGCTAACAAATTCTTTCTAGAAGGAACTGGTAATTCCCCGTTAAAATACTTTGATAGTTAGGAATTATCAAATTTGATGATTGAAGTTATCTTAAAATGATATTTCTAATTTTAAGAGTTATTCAAAATAATTAAAGGAAATTGAACATTATCAAATCTTTGATTCAAACTTACTTAAAAAGACTTTTTATAGATTAATTATTCTTAATGATTTTTTTATCCAATTGGATTTATACTAAAGATTAATTTAAAAAAAAAAAAAAAAAAAAAACAGACAATTTTTTTTAACACAAAAATTATTTATTAAAGATTCAACATATGTACACATTATTATGTTTCACATCAAACAATTTAGCAAAATATTACAAACACATTTTCGATAATTCAGTGTCTTACAAAAAACAATCTTCAAACAGTTTATCAAAATATTCTATTGGATATTCTTCAAAAAATGATAAACTATAATTGCAGAAACACTTCGAAAAAATATTTTTACAAATTTTGTAACAATTCAAATTTAATAAGACACTTTCTTTCATCACATTGAATTTTTGTTGTGCATTTAACATGAGACAATCATGTCTGAATTGAGATGAATGGGATATTAAACAACCTTCACATACATATAACTTCTCAATATTAATTTTTGCTTCTTCACAAATGCAATTAATATAATGTTCTTTTGTTTCATGAATATCGATATGTGAATCACACGTCACAGATTTATTCAACACTATGGCAGGAATCTGTTTTGTTAAAATTCCTTCGATAAGACAATCAGTAATTTGGGATTTTATTTCGTTAATCCTTATTAAATGACTTCTACCAAGTTTAATACCATTCGGTTTAAAATAAAAACCATTTTCTTTTGTTTTAAAAATTTGCTGTAAATAGCAACTATCCTCATCCCAAAATGCTGTTAGTAACTGGTTATTGCTAATAAAACTGTCTTTTACTGAAGAAAAATTAAAAGAGCTTATCTTACTTTGAAAATGATCCCAAGTCGTCGGTGTTAGAATCACACCATTATTTGTAGGGTACCGTTTCCCATCATGGGTTTCTTTGAAACTTCGTATATGCAATCGGAGAAATATGTCATTTTCCAACATGACTTGGATAAAGGTAAGCCAACCAATATCCCATTCGGCGAGGAGAGGATTAGGCTTGTCTTTCTCTTGATAATATTTTTCAACCCAATCGTTGCTGTTTTGGGGGAAATCGTTGCTGTTGTTTTTAGGAAGCACAGTTTTTTCAATTTGTACATCAGGAAATAGAGTTTTTTCAAACTGCGGCTCGAGGTTCAATCGTGGTTTTTTCAGGGGTGGCGATATACAAATTAAATGACGAAAGGTCAAACTAATTCTTGAATTTTTAATAGACGAGTCAGGAGCAATTCCGTGGGTAAAAAGTTCATTGGTGGGTTTCCCCATAGTATATAGAGAACCATGTTCCAAGTTAATGACTGTAGACGGCGCATTCACTTTTTTAAACTCGATTTTTCTTGACGCACCAAAACTTAATACAGCGATAGGAAAAGTATCATCCAAACTGTTTTCATTGTCTTTGTGCTGTGAAATATAACTTTGCCCATCACAATATACATTTAATAGTACATAATTGTATGTACAACCGATATGCTTTTCCACAAGATTTCGCAGTTCCGTCATTAAGGAAGTCCATGGCTGAGCAGTTACTTGCGTACCGCTGAAAGCATAGGAAAGTCCAGCATCACCATAGGCTAACACTTGGCGTTTAGGTACAACATCCTTACCCCAAATTTTAAAAGTAGGGGTATAAAACGGCAGAATTTTTAACTGTTCAAAATAGGCATCGGCTTTCGTCTTCTCAATAAAATTTGCATAATAACTTACGTTTAATCCGTTTTCGAAGAAAGTAGTAGCCATGTTTAAAAAGCACGTCTAACACAAGCAGAAAGAACAAGCGAAATGAGGTCTTTTATACTGATTTTATCTTAGTATGACGTAGTGAGCTACGTGACAGATAACACAAACCTTCCAGTGGGCAATGTCAAGTGACGTAGTAGTAGATAAGACCACGTGGTCTTGATAAGATCACGTGATTTTTGATAAGAAATAGCATTATCGTTCATTTCACCTCGTGCGACTGGAAGAAGAGGACGCTAAGTGTGGAGGTAAGCTCAATTTTTATCTACTATATATATTTAAACAGAAATAAAGAGACCAGTGTTTTATATTAAAAAATATTTTTTATTAATAATTTAACCAATAGGGGGTTACATTTGAACGTTTTCGTTCCTTGGGTACAGAAGATAATAAAAATCTGTTTTTTATAAAACTTTTAGGCATATGCATATCATTAAGGGCTTGCAACAATTCGCCCTGTGCATTGATAGGTACTTTCTTATTCGTAGAAAATATTAAATTTAATAAATCGGCAATATTAGAGTTCTTTATTTTACGGTTTTTATAAGTCACTTCGCCTGTTTCGTCCCATTGCAATTTGTGAGGACTTGTTTTAAAAAATCCAAGTAAATTCGTAGCTTGATTCTTCATTCTTTTAGGCACTCTAGTTAAAGCAAGTTGTTCATAGTCTTGCACGGGTTCGGGTTTCACAGAAACAGGTTCGGGTTGGGGTTCGGGTTTCACAGGTTCGGGTTTCGCAGATTCGGTTTCGGGTTTCATCGAAGACTCTTCATTCGCGCGATGAATCCATGGGAGATTGTTTTCTTGCAAATTCATTTTTCTTTGTAATAACTCATAATAACGTCGTACTTTTTCATAATCCGGTAACGAACTGTTTAATATTTTTAGCAATGCTTTATCCAGTTCACTCAATTGTCTTTGTGAAGGAGTATGTTTGTTTAACACCTCTTCGGGTACTAAAGCATATTTTTTAGCGAATTCCATGAATGAGCGTACTGAGTGCAGTTATAGCAGCGGGAATTAAAACGTTTAAAAATCCACCTTGTTGTACAATCAGTTTCTTTTTAGTGAATAAAGAACCTTTTTTTGTCCCAATTTTTCTAAGAGTAGTCTTATATTTCGCTAACGATCGTTTCTGACAAGTAGTGAGAGGTACGTTACCTTTCAAAACGTTCAGAGTACACTCGCAAATAGCTTTAACAGTACGATTAGGTAATTTTTTTAAAAAATGTTTTCGTAATCTCTGGGGACACGATCGAATCAATTCTAAATCTCTTACTTGTTGCTTTGACAAAGTCATGTTAGCAACTGATGTTTCACAATTGTGAATCGATTATTTATATTTATACAAAAATTGAATTTGATTGGGTAGGATTTGAGTTCGTAATCTCATCTCTTCATCCGTTTCATTCTTCAAATCAATAAACAGGTAGGAAAAGGGTTTCTTTGTGGCATCCTCATACACTTCTTGAAAAAATTTTGATTTTTTAGGATACAACTGTCTGCCTAAATGCATGATTTGACTTAAGTCCCGTCGATTTTTAAACAGGAAAATGTATTGCGCATTTAAGGAAACTGTTCTAATTTCACTTCCTTTTTGAAAAAAATTTTGTGTTAAAAATACAACACTTAGATTTAAATGATGACTGCCTTTCGTAAATAACGAAGTCAATCGTTTATCGTTACTGCATTCCGCCATTAAATCGTCTATCACAAACAAAGTGTTGCCACTTAGATATTCCTTAAAATTAGAGGGAAACCCTTCTACAAAAGTTACATCAGGTATTTCGTCGTATAAAATTTGATAAATACCATAAAACCGTACCACTTTATCGATTGGAGGATGAAACATTTGTTTTTTATATTGTAACAAATCTCGCATAAAAAATGATTTACCGCATCCGGTAGGACCTGCCAGAATCATAGTAAAAGGGTGTTGTAACTGTGGGAACTCCATGATGAATGAACACAGACACAAAATACATACAGTTTAAATAAGTATTTATTGATAAAAATTAGCATACACACGAAATCTTTTAGCAACAAAATTATAGACTCTCTGGTCGTTACACACATTCTTGGTTACAAACATTGATAAAAAATCTTTAAGGGTTTTTCCCCTGCATCTACAGTACAAATAATAAACACAATATTGCCCACACACGGCGGTTGTAGTACTCTGCAGCATAAGAGGGTTATAGTTCATATAAGCAAAACGGGATACAAAGTTCTTTATAGGTCCTTTAAAAAAACTCGGGTCGTTTCCATACGAATCAAAGAATTCCACTTCATCATCAGATTGTATAAAGAATGCTAACCAATGCATTCCAGGCTCGGATGAATCATCCGTGTTGCATACGAAACAGGTAGGATAACGCACAATCTCCTCGGGTAATTGATCACTTGGGAACACATCCAAAAAATATTTTTTCGTTACTTTGTCACGTGATAAAATATTCTTGATTTGCAAAGAGTTCATTTTCATTAATTAGCAAAGTCACATAAAACGTGACGGGACTTGGTAATTTCTATAACGTTTTCAAATTCACCATACACAAACACAGATATGGTAGATGTTAAAGCATTAGAAAATTTAATCTCAATTCTTAAATTTCCTTGTTGTTGTAAATTCAGGTGAGGTCCGTCACACAAATCGGGACTTAAATCAAAAGCAAACAAAGTGTGTCCATCTACGAAATCTTCACGGGATATATAATTCCCAACATCGCGATTAAAACCAGAGAATAATCGATGATAAGCTCTTATATAGTTTTTGTCTCGGAAATTCAGTTCTAAAGGTTTACTAGGTACAGGTTGACCGTCTACATACACACTTAAAAAGTTTACATTATAATGATTAAAATAAAAAGGGTTTAACTCGTATCTACCACTCATGGCTGTATTATCTAACAATCCAATAATTATGCGTTTCGGCATGGCTCCCAGAAACACATTATCCTGCATAAAAGACATACTTCCTGAAGGAATAGTATGTCTTGCATAAAACTCGGTCGATCGGGTATTTCGCAGAATTTTTCTCCAATGCTTTTGCATGTCCCAATAAAACCCCAGGATTCACTTTCACTTTACGAATAAATAAAGAAGCATGTTCCAATACAACGTTAAACTTCTTATCCTGGCCAGCGACTTGTCTAGTCATTAAACAAAACTGAGGAGGGCTTCGAATCATTTTAATTTTTAAATCAACCATATTCAATAACAGGCGATTCTGTTGAAAGATATCACAGTGTAGAGGTCCAATCATATCTAAGATTTTACTATTTTTAGTCAGTTCACACCGAGTTTTCAATCCGGAGTTTTCAGGTGGGGCTTGTGGTATAGGATCTGATACAGTTAAATTATTATCTTTGTAGAAACATTCACAGGTCAATAAACTTTTCTTAGCATCTTCGCCATAATTCAATAAAGTTTCGATATAGGCACGATAGGGATAAGTGTTACTCGAAGAGGATATTAATCTTTCATTCAAACTCACATCGATCTGGGAAAATAATGCGTGAAAAAATAAATTAACAGGTGCAACAGGTTCATTATCAGCCAGAGCAGTTCCGTCAGCATTCACAATTTTCACTTTTAGGTACATGTGCGAGGAGGATAAATCAATATATTCTTCCCCATTACCTGTGATGTTAAATTCCACGGGTCCCCCATCGCGAATATTTGCTAGAGGGTGAAATTCAACAAAATGTCCTTTTTCAATAGCTGTCTGCGTGGGTGGAATCAAAAACAAGTCTAATTCGGATTTAACACAGGCAGGGGAATCTTTATGAATCAGTCCCGACATTATGAAGCAAAAATATCGTGTGTTTTCACTTTCTTCCCTTTGCGACGAATGACGGTTTTATTAGAACGCTTTCTCTTTTTATAGCGTTGTCCTGAACCAATCATTGTTTTCATTTTAGTTGCAGCTTTGTCCGTCAAATTTTGACCTGCTTCTTTGAATCGTCGTTTGGCAGCGTCTTTAATATCCGCACCACGTGACAAGTCATTCAGTACATCCACCCCAGTATGAAATAATTGTTTACCAACCGCTTTCGCACCCGATTTAAAAAGGGGTACCGCTGCACGAAAAAGGGATCTAAACAATCCCCCTAACCCATATCCTTTTTGTAAAGCAGCACCTTGGTAATAGTTCAAACCGCTGCCCGACTGGTGACAGTAATAGTCTTCAAAAGATTTTGCACAACACTTGTAGGGGACAAACATTATGAGAGATATTTTTGTCTAAAATGAAGTTTCACGATCAACTGTCCACGTTCAAATGACACTAAACGTCCTGTGTGTGTTCTTATAACGGTTTCAATAGTCTGAAAATTCTTTCGCGAGACCGGCAAGTAATGCGGTCTATCAAACATTTCATGAATCATTTCACCATCTTGTCCTTTCACGGTAATCACACGTAACAGGGGAGCAACCGTATGACCCACAATTTGTGGTTCCACTATATCACTGTATATGTATAATAACTTAAAATCAACATTCGGGTCGGCAACATAAGGACTTACTATAACCCTAGTATCGGATGTGGGTATATCGTTTTCACCTACCTCTCCCGGTAGAAATCCTAAACATTCTGCAAGTCCTGAATATAAAATTATTCTTGCTTTCGAGTTTAAAGTAATATCTACTTTTCTAGTATACTTGCTATAGTTAAACGCAATATTACCATTAAAATTTTGATAATTAATCCATTTAATAATCTCATTTGGTTTTTCGTAAAGTCCAGGAGGTATTCTCGCTTTTTTCATCATACCTGTACCTGTATCATATTCATATTCATTTCCGTTCTCCATTATATTTTTCCATATATGTGGATAAATCAATTCCACAATCCCTACTTCCCATTCCCCTTTTAAGTCAAGGGGAGCGGGTAATCTCGTAATAAAATGTGAAATTTTATTTTCCGGGTAATAATTTAAAGAACTGTCCGAGGGTAACGTCACGTAGAACGACATGATGACAAATGATTCTTAAAATCTACGTCATCGCAATTTATAAAACGAATAAATTAGAAGCCGGTATCCATTGGTCGAATTTGGAAGGATAACCTTTATATTTCACTTTATATTCAAATTGACCTTTTCTCATTCGTTTTTTCAATATTTTTTCGATAGCATAGTCCTTTTTAGGTTGTACTTTTTGAAGCTCTTGGGCATAAAACGTTCCTTGAATCGGTTCGTTCATCAGGTCCTTGATCCGGTAGACAGGCGGGTGTCGCGACACACATTCGGTCACTACAAATAACTCTTCCGTCCAGTTGGTTTCGTAACCTTTTTCAAAGGTTAATTTTTGTTTAGACACGCGTACAGTATCCCCCGGTTGAAACATACAGGGCTTTCTCTTTTCATTTTCCATATCCCCGTATAATGTAAACCACACGTCACTTTCGTTTTCCGAAGTCACTTCGATCGGTGCCCTTTTAATACTTGAATGATAAGTATGATTATAACTATGCAAAAATTGATCTAACACGTCTACGTAACAGTAAGTATGTCGACTAGTGAAATATTTCCACATTTTAGTTTTCAAAGTACGATTAAATCGCTCTACTACAGATGCTTTCGTATTGTTAAAAGTTTTGAAAAACCTCACACCTTCATCCTTTAAAAACTTTTGAAACACCCTGTTGACAAACTCGGTACCACTGTCACTTTGAAGTAATTTTGGCTTTCGTGACATAAAAATTTTTTGAAAAGCTTTCTTAATATCTTCCCCTTTTTTAGTTTTTAATGGTATCGCCCACGCAAATTTAGATAGAACGTCGATACAGGTTAAAATGTAGCGGTACCCTTGATTGTACTTCTGCAAACTGCTTAAATCGACTAAATCTGTCTGCCACTGCTGATCGATTGTGTACACTATGACACGATTCGTTGGAAATTTTCTCCGAATCGGTTTGTGAAGGCTGTACGCATCTACACCTTTTAACCATTCCTGAATCCTCTTCTTGGGTATTTTTCCTTTTGCAGCACGGTATAAAGCATTTACACCACCAAAACTTGCAACATGAGCTGGATTTTGATAAGTCTGTTCCATTGCAGCAATTAAATTGATTGTTGTTTACATAAATTCGAAAACGCATCATATCGAAAAGGATAAATTTCCCGTTTCGTTTAAATTTAATATAAAATCTACATTAAACTTTGAACCTTCACTAAAAATATAAAGAACGGTGAAAAAAATACACATTAAAAAATATAAACAGACAACAACGGTTGCTTCCTCACGCGAAGGCATCATGTTGAATACTAAATGAAATCTACTAAAAAACGCCTATTTATATCTTAAATCGATTGTTTGGAATATATTCCTGTGGGACAGTGGTTAAGACGTTTGTAAACTACTACCCCGCGGGAATATTTTGTCTCGGGTTCAATTCCAGGTCTTGCTAAAAAAAATATCTTTATTTAAAAATAAATTCTCTTGAATCGACTAATAGATGGCAGCACCACCGAGGAAAGGTGCCTGGTTCGATTCCAAGGTGAGTACATTACTTTCTTTTTTGAAAATTTTTAAAAAAATTTTTAAATAGATTTAAAAAAAAAAAAAAAATCTCATCGAACATAATAAATTCTCTTTTTAAATCATAATTTTTCTAACTATTTCAAATTATCATAATTCTTTTAAAATCATATTACCAAGTTTTCTAATCACATTCATTAAAACTTAATTCATTTTAAAATATACTTAATTCATTGTTTTATTTTTATCGTTCATTAAAATTCTCTTTTTAAATCATAATTTTTTTCTAAGTTTAAAATTAAGATTAATCATTAAAGAAAATAATATTCATTAAATTCTTTATCATATCAACTTCCTCATCAAGGTTCTCTTATCTACGGTGCAGGCTCTTATCTACGGAGGAGGGATCAGACTCTTATCTACGGAGGAGGGATCAGGCTCTTATCTACGGAGGAGGGATCCTCACTTCCGGTCCCTCCGTCCCTCCGCTGGCGCAGTACTCTCCTTCCTTCTCTACTTGCGTTTCTGCTTGCACTCTGCCTTGCCCTTGCTTTTATACCTTTTCGTTTGATAAATGGTCTTGTACAATTATTTCGATTCGAAATGATTGTTACGACTTCTTGAAACTTTATGGTGATCGCAAAGATTTTATTCATTTTATTTTTGAACAACATATCAGTGCATTTTACTGCTCTAGTATGCATTTGTCCCTATGATCTTTTAGAAGAAAAACAAAAATGAGTGAAGATATCGATTTAACATTTTTCTCACTAACAAAGTGCTTTGACATTTCCAGTATAAATGAGAAAAAAATTTTAATTTAAAATTTATTTGATCGTTATAGGTTTAGTAAATTTAAGTCCGTTTTCATCCACTGAGAAAAAATTCTGTAACTTACATCTAGAATCTAAATTGTGGTTGTAGAAAAAATAGTTCCGTATCATCCTTACAAATTCTAGTCCCCTTGGAAAGCGAGTTCTAGAAACCTCTATCAGTATTCTAGAGCGTTTGCCTATATTACCGAGCGCAAAGTTATTTAAAAATCTCTGCAAATAAATGAGACTACAAGAGGCGGGTTTCAACAACTATAATCTTGGTTTATGACCCAATTCTGAAAAATCAAGCGAGAATTTCTCGCAATACAAAAGATTCAGAATATTATTTCATCATTTAGAAATGTGTAAACTACAAATTCTCGATCATTTCGTCTATTCAGTTTATTGGTGTGCCTTATGCGCATAGTTCAGAAATCTATATTTCCAGTTTAGGGATTTAGAAAATGGCCACTTATCCATTCTAGAAAAAGGCGGTATATTTTTTTCTCAGTGTCCTTGAATTTATAACGCACATTCTTATGGTTACAACAAAAATTTAGGAACAAAATGTAGAAAACTGTAGAAAAAAAATTTAAAATTCTTGAAAAAAAGAATTCTTGAAGAATTCCTGTTTTTTCTGTAAAAATTACTGTGCTTATTAATAACAAAGAAAGATAAAAAAAAAAAAAAAAACGTTGAAAAGATGCTGCTAAAGTTTAATTATATTCACCTGATTTTTTTAAATTAGTGATTTTCTTTCAAACTATTAAAGCAGTTGTAAAAGAAAAAAATTAATTAATGACTATATAATTAACAATTTCACTATCCTTATTAATTAATTGATTTCTAGTAATGTGATATTATATTTAATAATTTTTTTTATGTATTTTTTCTTCTCCCCCCCCCCCCCCCCCCTTAGAATTCAGTCGGTTGTATGTAATAAATTTCGTCCCCGTAGTGAAAATCAAAAGGCGGCGCCTATGCTTTCTTTTTTTTTTTTTTGTACGTATTTGTAAGCTTTTGACTCTGACAAAAATAGCATGGTCGACCTGAGTGTCGGGCCTTTACGCATTATGCTAGAGCCTCTATTGCCATTGCTACTAAAAAAAAATATCCGTGCAATAAATAATAATAGCAATAAAATTTTATAATTTTCCATTAAGATGTACTCTAATTTGCAGAAAATGAAAGCTGACAATATAAAATTCAATTTTGAACGATGATATATGATCTGCATTTAACTGTCTATCCTATTTAACTAAAAATAAAAATTATTTTTATTCATCATTATATTTCTATTTCCATCAATGATTTTAGCATTATAATGATCAAATACCAGGAAGACTTGAATTATTCATTAAATGATCACATATGGAAGTGAAGCCTTACAAAAACAAAAAATTTTGAAAATACGTTGTTTGGGAGAGATTAATATAGGAGATAATTTCTAACAATTATGAATAAACTGTGACAGGAATAATAATAATAATAAATAATAATAACTAGGTTTTAATAACTAGAAATTTCAGAATTTGGACTTACAAATATATTTAAACAATTAACTTATCAATCAAACCTATTAGTGCGCAAAAATCATTAGAATACATTGATAAACTAAAGCAATGTGAAATCAAGTGAAAAAATTAAAAACTCATTCACATGGAGCATTTAATTATTTTTTTCAAATTAAAATTTCGAGTTTTAGTAGTTTGAGTTTTAATAGTTTTCGATAAATTTTAATATATTTAATATTGATGTATTTTAATGCACATGTATGCAAAATTTCCTAACTCTAGGACTCTAAATCTAAATATTTAATTCTGAAAACAAAGCGGCAACGTTTTATTTGCAGCACTCGTGCCTACTTTGTCCGCCTGACGAAAGATCATGTTTTCTTTCAGCCCTAAATATCTGTTGCGTGTTCTTACATTTTACAGTGTTTATTCAAAGTTTTGTACTTATCTCACACATATGGCTAAGGACCGAACTATTACGTTTGGACATCTTTAAATAATACTAAAAACAGAAACAAAATGATAATATTTTTATGCACAAAAGCATGTCTTTTTACAGAACATGGTATGAATAGTATCCACCAACTGTTTACAAGCCACACTATTGAATTCGGATATATTACGGATTATGGTTGGAATTTCCTGGAAGTGGATATCGGATTTTGATATGCACATTTGAATTAGGATAAATATTAATAAACTATCATGTCTTTATATAATTTCTAAACATTATATATGGGTTTCAAAATGGGACGAATGCATTCTTTCTTTGAATTAAAATGTAGGGTATGAGAAATATTATACAAGAAAGCCAGGTTACAAAGTTTGTCATTAATTTTCGCTTTTTTTTTTTTTTTTATGGTTTACTTTTGATATTGTTTAAAATTGTGACTGTAATGTCATAATTAACGTTGAGGCTTTTACTCTATGATAGTATGCTACAATTTTAACATCGCACTTTTTAACAATGTTATTTTTATCGTTACAACCCCCCCCCCCCAGTCTCTCTGTCTCTCTCTCTCTCTCCCCCTATCTTTCTTTCTTTCTTTTTTTTTTTTTTTTTTTTTTTTTTTTTTGCCGTACATCTCTCGAATACTGCCTGTTATGAAAAGTTATTAATTCTCTAAATTTTTTGGCCATTTTTACCGAGCCGATATTCTATGTTAGAAGCATTTTGTAGAGTGCGTATTTTTTTACCTCATAACGTTCTAAGATTCATAATCTGCAATTGAGTCTTGTGTTTCTTATAGCCCAAAGGGTTGCATATCTCCCATTGGTATTTCTAACATTTGCCATTCTGTTAAACTTCATCCTTAAGAAATTGTTAAATTATCAAACATATCACTCTTTCCGTTTCACGAGAAATAAGGATTAGTCACCTACCCTATACCTCTCTGTTTTTCGTTTGTAAGGTAAAACAGAATTAAAATTCATTACCTAAGGCCCATATAAATCTTGAGATACATTTTGTTCCTAGGGGAAGAGGCGTGTGTGCAGTGTACGCAATATATATAATGCGTTTATTTTCCTGTACGATTATTTCCGTGCGTTTTTTTTTTTTTTTCCTGTGGGATTTTTCTTTAATTCGGTGGGTTGGGGAGGGGGGGGGGAGAGTACGGAATAAAAAAAAAAAAAAAATCTGTGTTTGGTATTTTTATGCTATTTGTAGTATCTTTAATAAAACTTTAAGGAAGATGCAATGCACTATACTGGTAGCCATGTTTTTGCAGATATATGTTTATTATGTGTGTGTGTGGAATGGTGGGGGGGGGGCTTAAAGCAAGGGATGATTTCATTAAAAGTGTATTGATATCAGAACACATAAATATTTTATAAAATTCTGAGAGATCGAGTGAAGCAAAATTTCAATATTCAGAACGTTATAGCTTTTTACTTATACTTTTATTCTTTACTTTACAATATGTGTAGGATCGAAGCTCCGCATTAAAATAAATAAATAAATCATTTATATTTGATATTATAGGAAGCATTCCTAAGAGCAAGCAGTTTCAAATTTTCATTAAATAAACCACTGAAAATAATCTCCATGAATTCAAATTCTATTTAGACTTCGAAGTTTTTGGTTGGATTAGAAAATGTCGACGCTGTAGAGTATTTAACAATATTTACTTTAAGTCTGTAGTAAAAAAAAAAAAAAAAAAAAAAAGAAAAAGAAAAAGAAAAAACTATTTCATTGCACTATCTTGAGAATAATCAATGATAATTGAGTTTGTGTCATAAAAAAGAACTTTATTCAAGTGTTTACTGAATATTTGTTAAATAAAGTGCATTTATGGACTAGAACCGGCTTAATATCTTTAAGTATTACATTCTACATGCAAAAATATCGACAGCTTTTCAACAATATCATCACGGACTCTATCTATGGACTGAGTATTCATTAAAGTGAATTCGTTGACTAGAGCCTCATTATGTCTTTAAAAATTACATTTCTACATGCAAAAACGTCGACAAGTTCATGCAATATATTTACGGGCTCTGTCTACGAACTTAATATTCATTAAATAAAGTGCAATTCTCGACTAGAACCTGCTTATCTACTTTCTACACGCAAAAATTTTCACAAGTTTCATAATAATATCATAACGGGAACTACCTACAAGCTGAATATTCATTCAATATAGTATTTATATATATGTCTTTAAATTGAACTAAGTAGCAATAATAATAAAACATATAGAGAAATTCATTTATTTTCAAATAAAATCATATAAAATGTCAAAACTAATTAAAAATGCAATCAATCAGCCGACTACTTGTTTAAAGAACCAGAATTAATTCATTTCAAACTTTAATCGATTCCCCCTTTATGTATAATAAAATATTGCTTTCATTATTTTTAAGTTCCCCATAGTATGTGAAACTTGGTTAATCGTGAAATTTTTTGACCCCCCCCCCTTTTTTTTTAAACACATTTTCAGATATGAGGAATTCGAAAATATCAAAATGTGTATGGTGTCCGTCTGTAGGATGTCTGTTAGTTTGTTAGTTCGGTATAGTGTGTTAGTATGTTAGACTGTGTACACGATATCTCAGGAACAAATGATCGCAGAAAGGTCAGACCAGTTTTAAAATATTATTTATGACAATGGTCAGAACCCTATTCCTTTGCAACATCCTAATTAAAAAACTTCTGAATTTATTCGAAATTTACGATTTTCTTAACATGGGAAAATAGGGCTAAATTTCACTTAAACATGCATGAAAACAAGTATTTTTATAGAAAAGATGTAAGTACAGCTTTTAAATATCAGTTTTGATGCGGGGATAAACACCATTAACTATAAACACGCTACTTTGAAAACATCAGAAATTACACTGCTGGGCATGAAAATTGCCTCTGACACCATTTCAGCATATTCTTATGTAAAATGACCTCCTGAGATAAAAAAAAAAAATCGTGGTAACTGTATCTCAAGAACTAACTGAACAAAATTGAATATAAATTTATTAGTATATGCACTTCGATCTAAATTAGTGCCTAGCGACTTTTGGTGTCCATCGCTCAATAGGTGGCACTGCTTTAGAGCGATTTTTACAATTTGAGGAAAAGCCATTTTTCGTTAACTGCTGCTCAGAATTGCATATAATATGTAATTGCATCTTGACATTAGTTTTTATCAATATTTTGTTCCAATAGTTTAATAGGTTTCGCTGTTTTATAGCAATTTATGCATTTTTTGAGATGGCTATATATCAGGAACTACTGCAGAGAATTGCATATAAATTTATATGTAAATGAACTTCAACTTAAATTAATGCTTATAAACTTTCGGTCTCATCCGTGTAACTGATGTCGCTGCTATCGAGTGATTTCTGTAATTTAAGGGACGGTTATATCTAAGGTTACATTACGTATAATTAAACAGATGCTGATATATGAGACGGCTATTATGAGACATTATGCGGATTTAGTTTGGATTCATATCAACCAAAAAGTAACCTATTATACAGCAAACTTTCCAGAAAAATGGAAGGCTATATCTCAATTTCTGGGGCATAAAACTGTACAAAGCTTGATACGTGAGATAACCAGTGCAGTGTTGTGTAAACTCACGGAAAAAAAAAAAAAAAAAAGAACTAATTTAAAGTGAAGTTCAATGTCTAAAGAAGGAGTTAGTTTAAGTTTGAGCTTAAATTCATATTTGAAAAAAGAAAAAAAAAAAAAAAAAAAAAAAAAAATCTGCTCGATTAAAATTCCTTTTCAAAAACAACGAAATTCTTTAAAGAATCATTTTTATGTCAATTTTTATATATTTTTTCTAAAGATTTTCCCCCTCTCTACGAACACTTTCTTAAATAACTTATATTTTTGTTAAATGTTTCTTAATTAACAGAAAGATTTTTGTTAATTTAATTTGATAAATTAAGAAAATTACAGCAAAACTTTATATAGTGGACACCTCCGAATAGAGGACACCTCAATTTTGAGAATAGTTTTACAATGTCAAACTTCTTATTTGTTTTCTAGTTTTTACTCTTCAAAAACTGATTGAAAAGAATTGACCAGGAGACAAATTCCGTTATCAAGAGCCAGTGGCATAGCATATGTTTGAAGCGAAGCGACTGGGGCGATTCAAAATATGCAACCCTTTTCTTGACCTTGAGTAGCTAGCTATGCATATCCAAATGCTCAGATACAGTGCAACGTTAAGTCAACAAATCGATGTTATAAATTCATATTTTATTTACAAAACTGCATTACTTCTTTTGTCATATATATATATATATATATATATATATATATATATATATATAATAGCAACACCATTAAATCTCATCTGAAGTTTTTACAATTCCATCTCTTAAAATTTAATATAAAGTAGTCAAAGAAATCCATTAGTAAAACGCTTCGGCAGCTCACCTATGAGAAGATCTACTTCAAAAATATTAATATTCATTTCTTTATTATAACATTCTGTGTATATCAAATTTCGTGTGCTTTTATTTTTTAAGTACCAAAAGAAAACCGCAAAAATAATAGGTAAAAAAAAAAAAAAAAAAAAAACATGGCACATAAGCGTTGTCTATCAAGTGATATACATCAAAATCTAATCAATATCATTTAATATTTATGTTTCAGCTCTACAAGAACTTCCGTGAAATTAGTAAATTATTTCTAATTAAAGAGACCATTTTATTTATACCATACACAGAAAGACGAAGCTTTCTTAGAAAAAGTAAAATTGTGTTTTGCATGTTCCAAATATGTCTAAATTTAATAAAAATATGGTTGCTGAAACTTTTTTCTAATTCAATTCGTTTTTTCTTGTAATATAGGAAAAAGTGGAAAAGAAATTTTTCTAAAATTTTACCTTTACATACATCTTTAACAACACCATTTAATTGAAACTTTGTCTTCAATATCACATCGTTTAGAAGTACAGGGATAAAATTTTAATTAATCTGTCAGCAAAAAACTTTAACATGTTATTTTTGTCTCTCAAATGTAGCAAATCTGCTTTTAAAATATTAGAAATTAAAAGTTGCGTCTCAAAATTAAAAATATTTAGACTTGAATAGTATATATGGTCACTTGAAAAATTCAAATGAAAGCAATATTTTTGAAATGGTGAGGTAATTATTGCACTTTAAAAGAAGTATAAATTGTAATTAAAAGATTGCACATTGAAAAGTGCAGGGTTAGGTAAGATTTTGTATAAAAATTACCTTTCATGTTCATTTATATCGTATAGTTAATTACATTTAGATAAATACTGTAATTAAAAAATATATGAATTCATATATAATAATTATTCATTAAAATAAATTGTAATAATCTGTAAAAATATTGTAATGTTCAATTAATTTTAAATTTTATTAATTTGTCATATTATCATTAACTGCACTTATAAATTGTAAACTTAAAATTTTAAATGCTCTTCTAAAAAGTAAAATAAAACTGTTTCTGCTTTAACATTTCTCTCTCTCGTAGCTTTCAGTTTTAAAAACAATTAATACTAAACTAAATGATTGTATGTCTTTGTTACTGTCACTGCTGGAGTCAAGGTTTAGAATAACAACATAACAAGTCACTCACTACCTCCCATGCTGCAGGTAGGACCATAGAGAATGACCGAATTCCCGCCTTTTTTGAAAGAAAAATGGAGAATATCAGGGCCGCGCGAGAGAACAAATAGAACTGATATTGTGTTGTGTTGTGTGGCCCCCGGGAAATATAGCTGGGCAAAAGAGCTTGTCTAATGTCCAGGAAACATACAGAGTAATTTTCTTGGAAAATCTCATATCTAGAAGTAGAATCATTAAAAGTTACACGAGAGCAAAAAAACAAATTTACACAGTTCTGATATCTATCATTCTGTGTTCATAAAAAGAAAAAATATGAAAATAAATCTTGAATGAAATTTCGGGTAGAAGACAATTCGTTTTTTATTTTTGTTACTAACAGTAATATCTAATCAATTATTTCCAACTGCTATGAATCAGTAATATATGTTAAATTTATCCGCCGTTTTGCGGGGGATAATTTTAACCATAATTTTTAAAGTTATCTTCATCTTATTTACATTCTTCAGTGTACTTGAAATTAACTTTTAGGTACATTTAAAGATGCAATACTACAAGAAGTTTACAACTTAAAAAAAAAAAAAAGAAAGAAAGAAAGAAAGAAACATCATAAAAATTACATTAAAAAATAAATAAATAAATAAATAAATAAAGAAGAAAATAAAATAAAAACCAAAGGATAATACAAGACTAATTTTTCATGATTAGTAATAAAAAGGAAAAACAGAAGAGAGCCAACAACTAATTTTGGTTGGGGCACACACACACACCACAATCACTAAAAATTTATTGTTTGTTCATTTAAGACAAAAGTTTTCCATTTAAATAAGTATAGATGTAGATAAATACTATGTAAATATATATATATATATTTAAAGCTCTAATTAGTTACGAATAATAGCCATGCCATTATTTAAACTCTGAATTTTCGTTACATATATATAAGTCAGCATTTAATGTTAAATAAAATTATATTGAAAGTGCGCTTTCGTCTAAATCCGTTACTAAGGGGACAGACTCGTAAAACAAAATACATATTTAAGTTATATTTTTAAGTGTGTGCGTGCTCCATTGTGTGCCTTAAGTTGGAGGACGATTGACAATGAAGGCCTCGGTGGAGTGCAATAGCTTCCGGGGAAGCCTTTCAAAGGAGCTTAGCCTGTATTTAAGCAAGTTTAGGAGAAAAGTTCCGAATGGCTAAGAGGATAGGCAGAATTTGGAATCGAACCCCGCACTTCGCGTCTAACAGATTTGAGAGCAGGATCTCAGGGAAACTTTTTCGGAAAGTTTTATATTTTGAAAGGCTACAAGATTTAAGCATGGGCTTTCTAACGAAAATTTATTTATTTTACTGTGCAATGTAAACATTAAACACGTTATGTTACGTAAATACTTTAAACAGGTTGCACAAATTGGAATTAGCAAATTAAAATACCAATTCCTTATTTTGTAGGAAGCATACATACTATTTATTTAACGAAAAAAAAAAAAGAATCGTAAATGATAAGGAAATCAGAACTGGAAACAAAAATATCTATATTCAATAGAATTTTTTTATAAATTTAATGTTTAAAATGCTTGGAGGGGGAGGAAGGGCAAACGTCTCCTATTCCGGCCACGTTATGTAATTACTAAGATCGAAAAAAAAAAAATTCACAAAAAATTGAGTTATTATGAGTTTGAGCTTGAAATATTTTTTTCGCTCAAATTAGCGAAAAAAAAAAAAAAGAAAAAACGAACTTTGCTCAACTCAAGTTTATAATTTAAAAAACGAGCGAAGTTCAACTCAAAACTCAAAAATTTTGAGCTAAACTCATGAACGCGTTCAAAAGAACGCATTCGGGCACAACACTGCACTAAACCTGAAGCATATTTTTGCATACTTGAAGTAACGCATTACTCCATTGGTTCTCATAATTTTCAGACCATCAGTTTTTCTACTTTAACTGGATACTGATAATAACTATTATTGAGTTAAATACATTTTGTATTATTACTTACAAACTTTGAATAAACACCATAAAATGCAATAGCTTTGACTGCAGCACTCGTGTTTACTTTATTCGCCTGATGAAGGGTCGTGTGTTTTTTCGACCCGAAACAATTGTTGCGAGTTTATTGCATTTTATGGTGTTTATACAAAGTTTGTAAGTAATAATTTTTACAACGCCAGTTTTGTGGTGCTTCTTTATTACATTTTGTATTAATTTCAATTACATTATTAGAAGACATTCATAAAGTTTTATTTATTTATTTAATTTTATAATTTTATAATTTTATTTATTTATTTTATTTTTATTTATTTATTTAATTTAATTTTTATTTTATTTTTTGATCTGAAAAAAATCGAAAATAAGGTCTTTATTTATTTTTCCTTTATTATTAATAGTATTATTTTTATTATTATTTTCAGTTCACAGTTATAAGGGGACTTCTGTTCATTTTCTTCTTATATATATATATAAGTTCGTCATCTTTTTAGGTCAAGGTAAAGATAAAAATGCGGAAACTTATTTCTTGAAACCATTTTTTACTGGTTTAGATGTAGAACAAAAGTTTCGGTCATGTTGAAACAATATTACCCCTTCTCTCTCTAAAATCTAACAAAAGTCATTAGAATTCCAAATTCCAAATTTGTGGGTATTCTCTTGGTGTTTATAGTAATCTGCAAAACGTACTAAATTAATCCTACCTTTTACGTAAAACTACTCTCTCCAGATCATCGTATATTTGCCTTTAAAATGTCTGATCCATATCTGCTTTTAAAAGACCTCAGCTCTGTTTTTCATTTTTCTCATATCGTACCAATAACTGTTAAAGCCATTTGATTTATTAAGAATAAAGTATTTTTTAGCCGAAAATGCAACAATATACCATTTTATATTCTTTTGTTACAAGTTAACACAGACGCTCTTTTCCCTGTATCCCGGAAAAAGGACACCGAAAGAAAGGGCACTGGAAAAAAGGGCACCGGAAAAAGGGCACTTTTACAATCCGCATATTGTAAAACAATAAATATCAAGTAATGCATTTACAGAAGGACTTTCAAATTACATTTTTAGGGATTTAAATTGATTTGGTACAACATTTAATTTAGTATATACCTGGGGAAAGGGGTGGGGAGCTATAACAAGATCGAAAGAAAATAATTGTTTTTATATCACCTTCTTACCGATTTTTATGAAACTTTGTATAATCACATAGAATTTGTGAAAAAATTACAGCAAGTGTCAGACGTACTTTTGGGGGAGTGGGAGGCAGAGTAAAATAAAAATTATTTTTTTATATCACTATTTTACAGATTTTAATGATATACTAGCGAGCTTCGCCCGCTAGCGGGTCAGTATTTTAAAATGAATTACTATAATTAATGAATCACTAACAGTAACTTTTAGTCTTAAGAAAAGAAAAAAAAAATCATTTCTGATCCGATAAAAACTCGCATCAGGGGGTCGCATCAATTAACAATTAGTGAATACGTCGAGATGAAGAATTTCTGCGTCTAATGGCACCGGTATCATGACGCTGCGATCATTAGAGCCGGAGACAAACCCATTACAACGCGTTTTTCACAGAGACACACATAAACAGATGCGCACAAATCTTAATAATATAAGGAGATTCTATAACTATCACTTACTTTTAATGAAGATCACAGTGAATGTATTATACATTTGTGGGAGGTAAGGGGGGTTCAGATGGAAATAAAATATATTCTTCTTTAAACTACCTTAATATCGATTAAAAAAAAAAACAAAAAAAAAACAGTGAGTGTTACATATATTTTGGGAGTGGGGTAGTTGGTAATGGGGAAGTTAAAAAATGTGTTTTTTATATCATCATGCTACCTATTTATACGAAATTTTGCAAGGCTTATCACATACTTTTTACTAAAATAATAGTGAAAGTTATATATTCTAGAAAAAGGGGAAAAATGTGTGTGTGTGGGGGGGGGGGGATAAAAAAGGAAAGAATCCTTTTAAACAACACTTATAACCAATTTTTCATGGTCATTTTCAGCAAATATCACTTACGGTTCATGAAAATTTATAATGGGGTTAAATATTTCTTGGGGAGGGGGGCAGGAGTACTGAAGGAGAGAAAATGAATGTTTAATCCAATTTCTGCCATAGATGCGTAAACGCACCACTTCAATAAATATTTTTCTGTTATCACTGTCACGTATAAATTTTATTTTATTGTTATTTTTAAAGGTTCTGAAAACATCTACAAAATATTAGTAATTGAATTGGATTAAACACTTTCTGTTGAGAAATTTTCAATATACGCTAGTTTTCTAACTTTAAAGGATTATTGACAAATTCAGCATTTTGAAAATCTATAATTATTCGATTTAAGATTAATCATGTATGTTTTTATAATGAATTAAATTTGTAAGTTCTGTAAATAAAATAAAAATAAAACAAATGCCATGGAAAAAACTTAAAATTTTGTTTAAATTTATTTTTTATTTAAATTTATTTCATTTAATATGCACCATTTTATTTCTTAAATAAAATAATTTTTTTCATGCATGAAATATTTTTTGTGTCTTAATGAATGTGATTTAAACATATTTCAAAGAAAATAATACCACATTTTACAAAATTTCTGTGCTTGGCCGAAAATGGGTTAATATCCCTTTATTTTGCGTTTTAATAATTTTTTTTTTATAAATATCGTTGAATGTTTAGGAAAATTTACATTGATTGTCATATATATCTTGAAGGGCTGGGGGGAGGGGAAGGGGGAATGATTGCAAAAATATCTCAATGTTGCCAATTTTAACTAAAATTTCAGCAACTATCACCTACTTTTAATGAAAAATTTCAAAGAGTATTACATATACCTAGAAGGGGGAAGATGATGAGGGAAAATGATTGTTTTAATATCACTATGCTTTATATTTATATTAAATTGTATATAAATATATCTTATTGTTTATCAAAAATTGCAGAGAGGGTTACACTATCTGGTGAGGGCTAGGGGACACATAGAAAGAATATATATTTTTACTACCCTGTTGTCGATCTAATGAAACTTTGCAGAAATATTGCTTACGTAATTCTTACTGTAATGTTTTATAAAAAGTATCAGTCTCTTTCTTTTCCTAAGTTTGTACCCAAAAATTCAATGTAAATCTGTATGAAAGTGATTCAAAAAAGAAATTCTTCTTTAATATGTCCATTTTGCCTCCTTCCTTCGCCCATGTAGAAATAAAAAACTAACGCTGTTGTTGATGTTTAGCATGACATGTGTTTTACAAGTAGAAATTAAGAAAAGTGCCTTTTTTTCGCATTTTTTACAATTGCTACTTGCAAAATACACGTATGCTTCGAAAATATTTAGCGATAAAGGTGCAGAGAAAAACGAAATAATGTTTTTCATATCATAACATCATTCTTCTTTTCTCTCCCCCTTAGAACCCCTTAAATAATTTTGAAAACATATCTTTTACAAGCAGCTATTGTGAAAAGTGGTTGGAGTTTTAAAATAGGTTGGAGTGTAAAGGTTGATTAAATTTTTCATAAACCAACTATGAGAAAAATGCCAGAGCCGGGAATCGAACCCGGGCCCTTCTGCTTAACGCGCGGATGCTCTTTCACTGAGACACACTGACTGACTAGGCATTTTTTCACATAGTTGATTTATGAAAATTTAAGCAACGTTTACACAACAAGCTATTTTAAATTAATGTTCACGGTTGATAAATTCGTGAACAAAAAATTTCTGAATTGAAATTTCGTGGTCTATGGAGTTGTACAACGACTAATTGTCTTACCTGTTACACCTGCTTTTGCAGAGACGGTGATCTTGCCAACTGTTGTTATGTCAGAAATGCTAGGTTGGTTAACAGTGGCTCCGTGGAAGAGAATTCGCGCGTTAAGCGGAAGGGCCCGGGTTCGGTTCCCGGCTCTCGCATTTTTCACAAAAATGGTTTACGAAAAATTTAAACAACCTTTACACTCCAACCAATTTTAAATAAATATTCACGGTTGATGGATTTTTGAACAAAAAATTTCTAAATTGAAATTTCGTGGTCTGTGGAGTTGTGCTACGATTAATACTGTCTCAATTTATTAAAATCACACAATTAACTGATTGGGAAGAAAATCATATTTTTTTAATTCATTTTTCCAACTGGGTGAAAATAATGCCTGGACCGGTAGTCGAACCTCGGATCTTTGACTTACAAGGTCAACGCTCTACCAACTGAGCTATCCAGCCGACAACCGATGGGCACTACTCACTCAGACAACCTTTAGGCAGAAACAGCTGGTCTATCATATGAATAGCTCGTCAGAATAAGCTGCAGGTAATGGAAAACACCATTAAACAATGAGAGGAATAAATACAATTTATTAAAATCACACAATCAACTGATTGGGAAGAAAATCATATTTTTTTA
Organism: Salticus scenicus; assembly: GCA_963930645.1. Lineage (NCBI taxonomy): Eukaryota > Metazoa > Arthropoda > Arachnida > Araneae > Salticidae > Salticus > Salticus scenicus. The sequence continues at coordinate 135,483,461 of OZ005656.1, read as the reverse complement.
ATTCATTTTTCCAACTGAGTGAAAATAATGCCTGGACCGGTAGTCGAACCACGGATCTTTGACTTACAAGGTCAACGCCCTACCAACTGAGCTATCCAGCCGACAACCGATGGGCACTACTCACTCAGACAACCTTTAGGCAGAAACAGCTGGTCTATCATATGGATAGCTCGACAGAATAAGCTGCAGGTAATGGAAAACACCATTAAACAATGAGAGGAATAAATACAATTTATTAAAATCACACAATCAACTGATTGGGAAGAAAATCATATTTTTTTAATTCATTTTTCCAACTGAGTGAAAATAATGCCTGGACCGGTAGTCGAACCACGGATCTTTGACTTACAAGGTCAACGCTCTACCAACTGAGCTATCCAGTCGACAACCGATGGGCACTACTCACTCAGACAACCTTTAGGCAGAAACAGCTGGTCTATCATATGGATAGCTCGACAGAATAAGCTGCAGGTAATGGAAAACACCATTAAACAATGAGAGGAATAAATACAATTTATTAAAATCACACAATCAACTGATTGGGAAGAAAATCATATTTTTTAAATTCATTTTTCCAACTGAGTGAAAATAATGCCTGGACCGGGAGTCGAACCACGGATCTTTGATTTATAAGGTCAACGCTCTACCAACTGAGCTATCTCGGCCGACAATCATTGGCCATTACTCACTCAGACAACCTTTAGGCAGAAATATCTGATCTATCATGTAGATACCTCGACAGAATAAGCCGCAGGCATTGGAAAACACCATTAAACAATGGGAGGAAGAAGTACAATTTATTAAAATCACACTATCAACTGATAAAACACTTAAATATTAAAAAAAAAAAAAAAAAAAAAAAAAAAAAAAAAAATTTAAGAAAGTGAGTTTTAAACGGAATTTGATTTAATAAATTTGATTTCATCAGTTTCATCTCTTTTAAACCACTGTGAAGTGGTAGCTTACGCAATGTATATGCTGTAATTAGTGTTGTGTTTTTCTTTCAAATTTTATCTTTTTTTTTTTTTTTTTTTTTTTTTTTTTTTACATGAACGAATTGGAGCAACACTTTTATCTTTATATATAATTTACATCATAGTATACTTCATAATATATTTCGATAAGAAAGCATTGCTCCTTTGCGCTCACATAAAAAAAAGTAGGTCAAGTCTCTGAAAATGGGGTAATTTTGGCCAAAAATGCAAAATTGTGAATCTTTGGGCCCTTAGGAACGAACAAATACTGGAATAATATATATATATATATATAATATTATTGAAACTTAAAATGATGCTGTATTGATTTTGTTCAGTAAAAAAAAAAAAAAAAAAAAAAAATCTGATATCGGCACATAGTTGATTCCTACTGAACATTTCATGTTATACTTCTCTGAGATGAAAATCGACCCCATTCATCATGGAATTTTAATAAATAATTTGCTCTGGGCCAATTTTTATGGGAAAATATAGAAGAAAGTTTTGTGGTAACGACAATGCACTTTTTTTTTTTTCCTTCAGCGCGAGAGAGAAATTATTTTTATTTATAAATTAATTTAAAACAGTAAATATCAGAAAACAACAAGCTTGATATAAAGAGAAGTATCGGCATGGGGCATTATATAGTTGTATATTTACATGAACACACAGTAAATAATTGTTTTAAGCCGTTCATTTATTCTCTTTTAAGTTTTTATATCCATTTTGTACAAGTATAGTCGAAATTTTTTTCTATTCAATTTAATATAAAGATGCATGGATATACGATGTAAAAATTTGTTATAAATTATTTTGCAGTTTTCTAAAATTAACGAACTTTTTACTTCAGTCCTTATTTATTTGTTGTTCAATTTTTAATTATTTTAAATTTCATTAAAAAAATATTTTTCTTTTTATTTTCATCCTAATTATATGTATTTACATATATAAACTTAATTTAATTCATTATGCTACATTTAATGCTCACAGACAAATTGAACTTGATATGATTATTAAATATATTTTGTAATTAATCCCTAACTCCTGTGTATGTTATAGAATCAGTAAGGATTATATTTGTATTCCTATCTAAGTTAAGCAAAGGTAAATGATACTAAAGATATGCAGCCAAATTGTGATTATTCTAATTTTTCTGTCGATGTTTTATTATAAAATTTATTTGTTATTTTCAATAAATGCGTAATAATTCATTAAATACTACTATTTAAAAAATAAAATTATTCAATCTATGTAATGTTCTAATTAATAATATTATGCGTATTCTTAATTTTTATTTTATGAAATAAATAATAATTAAGAGTGCATGTATATATATATGTATATATTTACATGAAATTTCATTTGTATAATTCTGCTCTTGTAAGAATCAACATTGTTTATTAAATTTTGCTTATTCCTCTTCTCATTCAAATATCGTCCATGACTATCTTTTGAAAAAGGCATACCTTATCATACTAAAGAAATTATTCGTGCTATTCTTATACTTTATTTCTCTTCATTTTTTAAATTCCGACTTTTGATATGCATTCGAACATTCATGTGACGAGTTGAATGAAGAAGTAAGTACTCAGCTTCTTACCACCTGTAATGTAAAGAATGTAGATGGATTTTATATAATCGAAAAAGGTACTGGGACAAATTTTAGAATTCTTATCTCTGCAAAGACGCAGGCAAATAAGTATAGGCTGGACATCTGTTAAAGATCTGTAAAAAGATATTTCTTGTTCGGGATTCCGAGAGAAAATGGCGCTCCTCTTCTTTCATATGTGCTAGAAAACCATTAGCTCTAATTATCGAGGCATCCGTTTCAGCTTAACAACTGTCAACAAGCACAATTTATTACTTAGGGCCTTAGGGGAGTTTTTTCGGTCTTTCTCTTATTGTGTAACTTTGCAAACCTTTCTAACACCATATGTGAAGAAGATTTGAATTCAAAGTCAGGAAGCTTTTAGATTTCTCTTTTTTCTGTTAAAAAAATAATGCCAACTACTCAGTTATTAATTATGAAATAATTAAAATGTTAAAATGAAAATAACAACACATATGATTCATATAAAAACAGACGAATTTATTCATTATAAAATGTCAATAAATAAATCTTGTTCCTTTTCTTCTTCTTCTTCTTTTTTTTTTTTTTTTTTTTCCTCTTTCAATTTAAAATTTATAAAGTTAAAAAAAAATATGTATGCGATTTACTTCTTTTCCACTGATTAATTTTTCACCTATACATGTAAAAATTATAAAGTTATGAAGCTTCAAAAGAAATTAATTTTAATAATGCATAAAATTAGCGTTTATTTTAGATAAGGAGAAAAATAGCAGTGCACAATAATTACACAAAGCAGCACATAATAATAATAATCTATATAATATTTCTCTAACGTGGACCAATTTCAATTAATTTTTGTCGAAACGATACGATAGCGGTGAAATTAATAAAATACGCGAGGATAAAAAATATTTAAAAATTAACAATATTTAAGCACGCGGATTCAGCTCAATGTTCTAATAAGAAAACATGACGACATTTGTATGATGACATTATTTTATGTAAAATGTATTTTTAAAAGTTATTTCTTCAGAATCTTTGCATTGTTTCTTATTTTAAAGATATATACAGAATATAAATCATCATCATAAATTGACGCAATCATAAAACGTATAATCAAATTAGGATTTTTTTTTTTTTTTTTAACACAAAATTACGCCAAAGTAAATAAAATGGCATTGCACTCCTGGCGATAAAAAGTTAAAAGGCGTCATGGGGGTCCTTTACTAAAACTGTACTGCCTGTGGATGTATGAAAACTGTGTCGTCTACCATGAATTTTATTTTGAAAATTTTCTTTGAATGATTCTGGTTTCATTATTGTACAATATTTATTCGGTTATAATAATAATTTGGCTGCTGGTAAATTAAAATTTTAGTTAGGTGGTGAAATTGGTATAATATTTATCAGTTAAAAAAAAAAAAAAAAAAAAAAAAAAAAAACATATAAAAAATTATTTATATAAATAAAGAGAAGTGTATGTGTGTGCGTGACTGTCTGCTCTCTACTGCTCACACTGCCAACTGCACAGCTACAAAACTTGCATATCGATACTTGGGAACCTGTAAGTGTGCACCTCATCCACCTTTTTTCGAATTTGAATTTTTTAATTATTATTATTATTATTAATTTTCAATTTTAAATATTGGCTTCAACGTTTCATTTTTCATAAATTTATTTTACCATTGTAATCGTCTGAGTACCTTAGCAATTGCTATTACGCTATTTATTTTTTAATTAATACATTCATTTGAAAGCGAAATTTTTTTTTATCTTTTTAATTTATTATATTTATTGAAAATAAAATGATAATGTAGCAGAAAAAGTTAAGTATATTAAATTAAAAAACTTATAACAGTTATGTTTATCTATAATTTTTATAGTATAACAACTTTTTATTTTTCGTTTTATATATATATATATATATAAATATTTTCTTTTTTAATCTCTTTAAAAGAAAAATCTTTTCCTTCCTCCCTCCCCCCCCCCTTTTTAATTTACATTATTTATCGGGGGGGGGGGGGATGGTAGTATATAGTAGAAAGGACTAATCCGATTAAAATTTATTTGTTTTCATGTATTTAATTCCTTTTAAATATATTTTTTATTTTATTGATTGAATCAAATTGGTTGGAATAGGGAGCGCTGTTAAAAATATTAGCAAGCCATGGTTTTTCATAGTTAATATTGAAATCATTAAATGCAAAAGAAAAAATATTTTTTGATTATCAAAATTTCACTAACGGGAACAAATTTTAATAAAATTTTGCTAAAACGATGCGGTACTGAAAAGCAAGCATATTTTAAATGTTTTATAGACAGAAGTTGAAATTAGATTTGTATGAAATGTTGGCTTTTTTATGCATTTCAAGATTAAAAAATACCATATGCATCAAAAAGCAAAAAAAATTTTTTAAATAAAACATGAATTTCAAATATATAATGAAAATGCAGGTATTATTTTAAAATAATTTTGATTTTTTTTTTTTTTTGCCCAGGCTTATTTGGTTATTTTAAATAGAAAATTCATGGAGATGAATGCTACTGAAATTCAAATGAAGCAATTATGCGTTAGGTTACTTTCTATAATTATAATTTTTTTTTTAAGTAAAGTTTTAACACCAGCATAATTAACATAAGATTTTTGAAAATGTGAAATCTGGTGTAATCATTTATGGTTTAATAAATTTACAATCATCATTCATTAAATCAAAATTTCGGTAAAAGTGGCATAATTTTACGGCATTCATATAAATAAATGGACCAGTCCGATCAAATTTCGGGAAAATGTATAGATATGCCATGGGAAAACACATTTTTTAGACCTATTGTATAAACATAAAAAAAGTACATACATACATAACAATTAATAAAGGATTTTAAGTTAAAAAAAAAAAAAAAAAAAAAAAAAAAAAAAAAAAAACAGAAGTAACTTTTTTATTTATTTTTAATTTTATTTATTTTGTAAATTAAGTATAACAACTGACTTTTTAGATTGCAACAGTAGTTGCTACAAATAATAACTTTCCCAACGATTTTATTTATTTATTTTTTGTTATTATTTATCATTTTTTTTTTCCATTAAAAAAAGAAAAGAAACGAAAAAAGAAAAAGAGTCTGTGCTAAATACAATTTAGTTTTAGACAATAAAGCTTTATTTATATTATTTTATCTTGTTTAATACCAGATATTGCCTTGCCCGACATTCAGCTTTATTCAAGGAGGTCTTTAAAAAAAAAAAAAAAAAAATTCCACCTTTTTGTCTGTCTGCAAAAAATTGTCCTGTTGTTTCTAAAATTATAGCCTCCCACTAGTGGCTGAGAAATTCTGCCCTCGAAGCTGCAAGACGGGAAGTACTGTGTTCAATCCCAGATTGCACTCGTCGACTTAGCCATTCAGAGTTTTTCGTGGTTTTCTCCGAAACTCGAAAAATTACGTGCTAGAACCCCTTTGTAAGGCTTCCATCTAGGGCATCTCCTTCCTTGGGCTCAGGCCCCTAGTGCAGACAATAGGCCTTAACATAAACATCAACACCCGATAGTGTATTTTTTTTTCCTTTAATGCAAAATTTATGCAAAAATATAAAATTTTCTTTTATGCAAAAATGTTTAAAAGAAACTGATTCTCATCATCAAAATATGAAGTTGTGTTTCTTAGCAACAGTTACTACGTTAATTTTAAACCTTTTTTTACTTTAATTACTTCCGTGGCTATGATATATATTTTTTAAAAATTATATGGACAGTCACAGGTGCCTTCTACTATAATTTTTATTTTATTTTCATTAAATGTTTGTTTAATTGAATGAAAAAGGATATTTTAATTTACGTAAAATTAATATGAAATTTTATCAAATGTACAGTCGGTAACAAAAGTGTCCGAACGCTAGCAAAAATTCCTATGTATAAAAAAGTACACCTCATACGGTTCTGTTAAATAAATCCTTATCGAATCATGTTCTTAGACTGACTAAGAAGAGGATTCGACAAGGATTTATTTAACAAAACCGTATGAAGTGGACTTTTTTTAAATGTGAATTTTTGCTAGCGTTCGTACACTTTTGTTACCTACTGTACGATTGGAGGAAGCAGAGGAATTTAAATATTTTCGTAACAAATATCGTAAATTCTTACTATGACATAAAGTACGAGAAATTGAAATTTTAAGTAAAATTATTTACTTACAATAAATAATGTAAATAAAATTTATAAAAAATTGGCCGAAATTAAGTTTAAGGTTTCCTATTGTGTGTATGTGTTAATGCCTGTGTGTTCAAAATGCTACCAGGTCAATATAATCCTTTTGTGAAAAATGGTCATTACAGACATTTGCATTTTTTTTTTTTTTTTTTTTTTTTTAATATTTACTGAATCCTTCCTCTGGCATATTCGCATCCATTCTTTACATAAATTTTCATTCTTTTGTGGAAATATATGAAGAATCATACGTTTTCTCTTTTGTGTTACGATGCGTATTACTAAACGTAGCAACTGCACAAGGTAGCATTTAAAAACATTAGGCATTTAAAAACATAAATTGTAAAATAAAACAGTTGAGAATCGAAGCATGATAAATTCAATAAGTGTGTGTTTTCTCTCTGTCTTCATGGTTTTTCCACAATGAGACAAAGAACAAAACAACTGCCCAGTGTCCAAAACATTTCGCTTTCGGGAAGCGTGTTTCTAGTGACGTCACAAGATATCCGGTTGGGGAAAAAGTCAGTCACAAGGCGGCAAGCACATCTTCAAAGGAATTTAGGTAAAAATGGCAACGGAAAAAATGGCAACGGAAATAATGGCACCGGAAATAATGGCAACGGAAGTAATGGCAACCGGAAATAATGGCAACAGGAAAAAATGGCAACGGAAATAATGGCAACGGAAAAAATGGCAACGATAAATATACAAAAAAGGGTAACAAAATAAAGAAAAACGAAAAAGAATAATTTGAGAATTCTTACTGGCGAATAATATGCTAAAAATATCTGAAGAGTAAAATATATTTTATCATTGGTACTGATAGCATTTTTCGCCGTCAGATATAAATGTGTATATATATATATATATTTATAGTTTTCTTATTATATATATATTTATATAAGGGCTCTGAATATTTGAATCATTCATTTTCCAACTTTTTTTCGGTTTTAAAGAAGAAATTTTAGCCTTTATTAATATATTTATTCACGTATTCAGTATTTGTGCGATTTTATATCAATGTTAGTTATTTAAAAAGTAAATAAAATAAAATTAATGGTTAAATTAAAGAAACTAAAGAATTGTGGATGGGTGGAGATTGGAGGCTAATTTTAATTTTTGAGCATGGATAAACAAGAAGGCTTTCTTTGTGTAGACAATGACAGAATTAGGAGGTAAATGTTTTTCCTAGAAGCGTTCTCCAGTTTTTTCTTTCATCTGGCAATGCCATTGAGTTACCCTCTGCTTTTGTTCTTTTGTATTCTCACCTCACAGTTCACAATCATAATCTATGTAGTATAACTACTCTTTGAACACTGAAAAGATAAGGAAGATTTTAAAGGGCCAGAATTTATGTTTCCTTCCTTTCAGATACAGAAAACAGAAAACCCTCCTTAAATTCTTTACAGATGTTAAAATCTTGCTTTCTTTTCTAGAAGAATCTTGTCGTCCTATAAAAAGATGTAAAGAAATGAACACAAAAGTGTATTATACAATACGCCTTTTTGAAAGGTTTGACATAAAATATTAAAAAAACATACAATCGAAATTTTAATATGCAATTTTGATTCGTAAAAATTTAGTCTAGACAAGTGAATTTTTACGTAATATTATTACATAAAATAATAATTAAGAATAGTATTTTAAAATTTTTAACGTTTTCAATGGTAGATTTAGTTTTTTATTTAATAGTAGTATTTAATGAAGTATTATGAATTTATAATTTTTTAATATAATAATTAAATTTAATACTCATTACGATTGCTTACCTTAAGTAGAAATAATAATAATAATAATAATAATAAGTGATGATTACATTGAAGATATGCATTAATTACAGAATATCTTTTATAATCCTCTGAAGCACTGATTTTCTATGAATAGTAAATTTAGCATCACAGATTAATTTATTGTATTTTTATTTTCTTTTATATTCAATAGAAAGTATTGGATTCGTAAAAATTTTTAGCTTCCGGTTTTCGATGGAATTACATGTTTTGAAAGATACAGAAATTGATTTGACCATATTTAGAAAATATATGTCGATCTGGGATCCTGGAAAAAAAGGGCACCGGTAATAAAGGCACTTTTTCACTTCGCAAATTGCAAAATAATAAATATCAAATAATGAATTTCAAATTACATTTTTAGAATTTCATTTGATTTGGTACACCATTCATTTATTTTTTGTTTGAGAAAAGGGGGAGGGGGAATTAGCAGAAAGTTGAAAGAAAACAATTGTTTTTATATCACCTTCTTACCGATTTTAATGAAATTTTGTATATTCACGTACAATTTGTGACTATCACAATGAGTGTATTATATAGACGGTGGGGGGGGGGGGGGGAGCAGATGGAAATAAAAAATATTCTTTTTAAAAATACCTATTATAGATTTTTTTTTTTTTTTAAAGTTGTATAATCACGTACAATCAGGGACCAATTTACTCACTTGGAGGCCCAGGGCACTCAAGTTCAATGGGCTCCTTTCCTCATGCTTTAATATTTCAAAATACAAAACAAATCGCATATTTTTGATTCACGTGTCTAAAAATTCTCTCCACTTTTCATTTTATCGCTGCGAGCCTGAGATTTAGTTAACCTGTAAGAGTTTGGAATGCAGTATCAGTAGTATGCAGTTGTATTTGCGTTTAGTGAAAATATTGCAATTTTTTCAATGAAATGATAGTGTTCTTGAAAGATCATACCGCTGATTTATATAACAGTACAGTAACACCTCCATCCATTGACGAAAAAACAAAAACCAACGACCACTATAGCAAAATTTGAAAAAAATTCATTTTTAGTATATCTACGTATATTTAATGTATGATGGACTTTCTTGAAGGCCCCCTCAGTGTAAGGGTCCAGGGCACATGCCCCTAATGCCCTGCCTTAAATCAGGCACTGCGTACAATTTGTGAAACAATAATTGTAAGTTTCAGACAGACTTGGAAGATGGGGAGGTAAAGAAGGGGGGGGGGAGGGCAGAGAAAAATAAAATGATTTTTTATATCACCATTTTACCGATTTTAATGATATATTCTACAACTATCACTTAATTTTAATGACGATCACAATGAATGTATTATATACCTGGGGGGGGGGAGGGCAAGGGAGCGCAGATGGAAGTAAAATATATTATTTTTTAAACTACCCTATTATCGATTTAAAATATACATATATGTATATACAACGTACTGTTTAAGAAAAATTACAGTAAGTATTACACATATCTGAACGATTCACTAAGGGAGCAGGGAGGGGGGGGAGAAGAGTGAAGTAAATGGTTATTTTTATATCACCATGCTACTTATTTATATGAAAATTTGTACTATCAATTACATTTTATTAAAATTATAATGAAAGTTACCTACAGTTGATGAGGGTGGGGGCTGGGGGGGAGGGGGGGTCAGATGAAAATTAAAATAACCTTTTTAAACAACACTTATTATTCACTTCTTTTCATTGACATTTTGTGTAAATATCACTTAATATTAATAAAAAATTACAGTGAAGTTACACATGTCTGGGGAGGGGGGGGGGGCACAGAAGAAAAGAAAATGAATGTTTATATCACTATATTTTTCATTTTAATATAAATTTTTATAAATATCACTGAATATTTAGGAAAATTTACGCTGATTGTTATGTATATCTTGAGAGCTAAGGGGAGGGAGTAAAAGAGAAAAATGATTGTATAAGTATCACAATGTTAAGGATTTTAATTAAAATTCTAAAAACTATCACCTACATTTAATGAAAATTTTCAAAGAGTGTTACATATATCTAGGAGAAAGGTGGTGCTGAGGAAAAAAAAAAATGCTTTAAATCATTTTGTTTACATTTTTAAGAAATTTTGCATAAATATCTCTTATTGTTTATCAAAAATTGAAGAGAAGAGGGTTTCACTACCCGGTGAGAACTAAGGGCTAATATATTTTTGTACCATCTTGGTACCGATTTAATGAAATTTCCTAGAAATATTACTTACCGTGTATAAACCATTACAGTGAGGTTAAGTATCAGTTTCTTTCTCTTCCCGAGTTAGTACGCAAAAATTCAATGTATGATTTAAATCTGAAAAATGTTACTAAAAAATGAAATGTTTTCTTTTGCCATCCCCCACCCCCCACGTAGAAATAAAAAACTTACTCTGCCGTTGATGTTTAGCATGAGTTTTACAAGGAGAAATTAAGAAAAGTGCCCTTTCTTCCGGCTCACGGAAAAAAGGGCTCTTTTCTTTTTGTTTCTACGAGGGGAAGGGGGGGGGGATGGGACAGATTAAAAAAAAAAAAAAAAAATCTGTTTCAGAATAATCATTTACCAATATCTTTTATTAACTTTTAATTAATGTCTGATCTGAACACTGAATTGCATTTTTGCGTATTAACTTAGAAACTGAAAGATACTGCGATACATAGCCCTCCCTAAAAATTATCATCAACAATAAAGGACATTTATACAAAATTTCCTATAAATATGAAGCAGTATAATTTAAAAACAATAGTATTTTTTTTTCGCTTCCTCCTTGTCCCCCATGTATAGGTAACACTCACCGTAATTTTTCATTAAAAGTAGGTGATAGTTGTTAATATTTTAATTAAAATTGGTAACATTGTGATATTTATACAAGCCTTTTTCTCCTCTGCCCGTATAACACCCAAGATACATTTAACAGTCAGCGTAAATTTTCCTAAAAATTAAATGATATTTATAATAAATTTTAGTAAAATGCAAAGCACAATGATATAAAACATTATTTGTATCTTGATGTCTCCAGTACTTCCCCCCCCCTACCTTACCCAGACATATGTAACACTCACTGTAATTTTTCATTAACAGTAAGCGACATTTGCACAAAATGTCACACACACACACAAAAAAAAAAGATAATAAGTGTTGTTTAAATAGATTTTGTTTTTCCTCTGCCCCCCTCCCCTCCCAACCATCACCACACACATACTCGTCCCCCTTTTTAACTACAAGTAACATTCATTATAATTTAATAAAAAGTAAGTGATAATCAAACAAAGTTTCATACAAATAGCTAGTAATATAAAAACATAGTGCATAAAAAGTAGCATAGTGATATAAAAACAACTCCTTTTTTATTCTGTCCCCTCCCAAGATCTGTGTAACGCTCACTGTAATTTTTCTTAAACAGTAAGTGGTATATACACAAAGATATATTTAAATCGATACTAGGGTAGTTAAAAAACAATATTTTTCATTTCCATCTGCCCCCCCCCCCCCAGGTATATAATACACTCATAAAAAGTAAGTGATAGTTATAGAATATATCATTTAAAAAGGTAAAATAGTGATATAAAAAGTCATTTTATTTTCCTCTGCCTTCCCCTCTCTCTTTAACTCCCCACCCCAAGTATGTCTGACAATTACTGTAATATTTTCACAAATTGTACGTGATTACACAAAGTTTTTTTATTTTTTAAATCGATAATATAGGAAAATATAGAAGAATGTTTTGTGATAGCTACAGCATATTATTTTTTTAATTAATTAATTAATTTATGAAATTGAGAAATTTTTGACAATTTAATTTCTCATATTGGCATGCAGTATGTTTAATCATAATATGCACCGCAGAGTATTAGAATTTATTAATTGCAAGACAGAAACGGCTTAGTCATTATCTATAAACAATTTAATTTTGAATGGAATTAAACTTATAATTTATAATAAAAGTTTGGTTATGTAGCTAAAAAAATTGATTTCGCACTGAAACTATAAAAGCGGAGTTAAACTATTTTATATCATAAGATTACACTGCATTAGTAAAATTATAACAAATTAATTAAATGTAATATTTGTTATTACATTAAGATTATTATTTTTATATAATCATTGATTAAAATAACTTTTTATTTGAAAAGTAATTTGATGGGGGTAGTTTATGTGTTAAAATCGATTGAGAACATGAGAGTCGACGATCATGATCTGGGATCGAACCCGGCACTTCCTGTCTATCAGTTTGGAGAGCAGAACTGCTCGGCTTATTAATTAAAAGTCCAAATAATCTTATTCAGCGATTTCAACTAAGTTAATTATAATAAATTATATTTTTAATAAATAAATTAGTGTTTTTAATTGGAATATTTCATTAAATAATTTTTTAACTAGCTGTATATATATATATATATATATATATATATATATATATATATATATATATATAATTGTTCATGGAAACTAAATCTTTTAATATTAAAAATGTTTTAAAATAATTTTTTCTACTAAAAGCAGAAGAAATTGTAGTAATCTCAGCTAATTTAATGATTAAAATTTATATTTTTGATAATTCTTTTAGTTTTTAGATAATTAATTTAATCATTCTATTAAAATTTTTAAAGTAAAATAATTTTAATTCGATCCTTAACTACCTTTTCCCTCATAATTACTCACAGTAAATAAAATCTTTTAATAATAAAAGTATTTTAAAATAATATTTTCTATTGAAAGCAGAAAAAGTTGTATTAAGGAGTCACACCTAATTTAATTATTAAAATTTACGTTTTTGATAATTCATTTAGTTCTTAGACAATTAATATACTCTTTCTTTTAAAGTTTTCTAAATAAAATAATTTTAATTAGATCCTTATTCCTATAATCAATTGTAGAAAAAAATATTTTTATGTTTAAGAACATTTTGTATTTATTTTTTCATTTTAAGGCTTAAACAACAGTATTAAGCAATTTGAACTAATTTAATTATTAAAAATTTATATTCTTAATAATTGAATTATATTTTATAAATATGTATCATTAAATCATTTTTTAATAATTATTTTTCTTATATGTCTTATATTTCTTATACACATGAGTTTTTTAATTAAAAATATTTTGATGTTTGGGGTTTAAGCTTTAAAACCTATTGACAACATGCGGGTCCTAAGCCTGGGTGAAATGACTTTCATAAGAGTTTTTTCTAAGGAGCCTGTCCTTGATGTATGCGATGCGATTTTCAGGACAAAAAAAAAAAAAAAAAAAAAAAAAAAAAAAAAAAAAACATGAAAAATTCTGAATGTCTAGGATGACAAACGAGACCTTGGATCGAACCCGCAATTCCAATCTATCAGGGCCCACCAGCGGCAGAGCGGTTCTGCTCTCAAAGCTGGTTGACGTGAGGTGCCGGGTTCGATCCCAGGTCCTCATTCGTCGATCTAGCCGTTCGGAGTTTTCCATGGTTTTCTCAGAAACTTGCAAAAATATGGGCTAGGACCCCTTAGAAAGACCTCCACGGAAGGTACTCCCCCTCGGGCCACGGACCTTAGAATAGTCAAGGGGCTGTCCATAAATGATATTACGCTTTTTTTTTCAGAATTTTGGACCTCTTCCCCCCTTTGTCACAAAGTGTCACGTTTCAATATACCCCCCCCCCCTTGTCACATGTCACGGAACATGACATACATCAACAAAATATTAGACTAGAGATCATATTTCAAATTTTATTTTTAAATGTTGACTATGGATCTTAATGACATCTGTAAATATAACCATAAGGACTTAATATCTTTTGTTGGACATTTCAAGAGTGTGAGAAGGGAAGGTTTTCTTCTAAGTAAAGATTTTCTGTTGCTATCATATACTAAAAACCTACTCTGAATGCTTTTTTCTGAAAGAAAATAATGTATAAAGGGAGGGGGAAATCACAGGATAAAGTTACTTTTACCCGAATTAAAAAAATATCTTTAATCTTTGATAATTTTAAAATAGCTTCAAAATTTTATCTGCTGAATATAAATGTTTGTATTTTAACTGAAATATGTGATGTCACACTTTTTGTTACCTCCCTCCCCTCCCTTGTCACAAACTGTCTCAATTTCACGAACCCCCTCCCCCCCTCCAAGCGTGACATCATTTATGGACGGCCCCCAATCGGCTTTATTCCCAAGCACCAACAATAACACCAGTCTATCAGCTTGGAGAGCAAAACTATTCGGCTACTGAAATAGGCATTTTAATTAAAAGTTTAAAAAAATGTATTAAGTAATTTTACTTAATTTAATTATAAAAAATTATATTTTTAATAAATAAATTATTGTTTTTTAATTAGAATATTTTAATGAATGATGTGATTTTTTTTTAAACTACCTATTATTATTATTATTATTATTATTATCGTTCACAGAAAATAAATTGTTTTAATAATAATAAAAGTATTTTAATATAGATTTTACTATTAAAAGCTAAAACAATAATACTTTCCAAGTTTTTTAATTTTTTCCCTTTTTTTTTTTTTTTTAAATTATTTTCAAGGAAAAAAAAATATTTTTTTACATTAAAAGTATTTAGAAATAGATTTTTCATTTAAAAGCTCAAATAGTTCTATTGAACAAATTAATTTTATTATTAATCATTTTGATTTTTAGTAAATGCCGTCATTTTGAATTATATTTTTATATTAAATAATATATATATATTTTTTCCTATAATCTGATATAGAAAAAAATATTTTTACATTGAAAGTATTTTAATACAGATGTTTCAGTTAAAAGCTACCACATAATATCAATTTATATAACAAGCAATAACAATGGTTTAATCTCAGCAGAAATGTAAAACGTGTTAAAAATATTGGAGAAATGAAAGTACATAGCTATTTACCCCACCTTTTGCCTACATTTTAAAGAACGTGCGGAATCATTTGTCAATGTTTATCACAGTGACTCCACGTGCGCCTGCTCTATTCCATATTTTGAAAGCAAACAAGTAAATCTTATCTTCAATTTCAAAATATACATGACTGTTGATGATATTGTAGGGATTTTATTGGGAGTCAATTGTATTTAGTAGTTCGAAAACTACTTTTTTCCGTTCAGCCCACACATCAATCACTCACACAAACACATAAAAACAGTTCTCTTTATTTACATAGATAAATGCACCTTTACCCATTTATCAAGTTATTGTTACCAATTTTACCGCTGTCTTTTTCCCCCAGTTGCCATTTTTTCCGGTTGCCATTATTTCCGGTTGCCATTTTTTCCGTTGCCATTTTTTCCGTTGCCATTATTTCCGGTTGCCATTTTTTCCGTTGCCATTATTTCCGTTGCCATTATTTCCGTTGCCATTTTTACCGAGCACCCTTCAAAGGGATGACCTAGCCCTTGTATTCTATAGTCCTGGGTTGGAATAGGAGAGGGTAACTCAATGACATTACCTGATGAAAGAAAAAACTGGAGAACGCTTCTAGGAAAAACATTTCCTTCCTAATTCCCTCATTGTCTACACAAAGAAGGATTTCTGTTTATCCATGCTCAAAAAATAAAATTAGCATCCAATCTCCTCCCATCCTCAACTCTTTATTTTTTTTTTTTTTTATTTAACCATTAATTTTTTAATTTTTATTTACTTATTTTAATTTATTCTTTTATTTTATTTATTTATTTTTTTTTTTTTTAAATAACTAACATTGATATAAAATCACACAAATATTGAACACGTGAATAAATATATTAATAAAGGCTAAAATTCCTTCTTTAAGACTGAAAAATGTTGGAAAATGAATGATTCTAATATTCAAAGCCCCTTGGGAAAAAAAAAATATATATATATATATATACACATTTATATCTGACGGCGAAAAATGTTATTAGTACCAAAGGTGAAATATATTTTACTCTTGAGATATTTTAGCATAAAATTCGCTAGTAAGAATTCTCAAATTATCCTTTTTCGTTTTACTTTATTTTGTTACCCTTTTTTTTATATATTTATCGTTGCCATTTTTTCTTGTTGCCATACTTTCCGGTTGCCATTTTTACCGTTTACATTTTAACTAAATTCTATTTTTACCGTAGCCATTCTTTCTGGTATCATTTCTCCCCCCCCCCCTCCTCCCGATTACTATTCTAACTGCAGCCATTTTTACTGCGCACAGACAAAATGAGAATTTGCAAGATTGCAGACCTCAAATAAAAGAAACAAAATAACTGCTTCATAAAATACCCTCTCTCTTTATATCAGTGTTGGGCATAATTGATTAAAAAGTAATTGAATTACAATTGAATTACAATTAAATTACAATTATTTTACTGTCAATCAATTAAAAAGCACTTGATTACAAATAAATTGAATTACTTATTCAATAACTTGACTTACTTATCCAATTTATTTGTAATCAGTTACTTAATAATCGATTGACAGTAAAATAATTATAATTTAATTGTAATTGAATTGTAATTCAATTACTTTTTAATCAATTATGCCCAACACTGCTTTATATGTATATATATGTTACACAGCTATTTAGAAATAAGTTCTGTGATATAGTTTTATTTTCTGTGCGATTTTTTCCAGTGCAATTTTTTCCGAGTGCGATTTTTTCCTGTGTGATTTTTTCCGGTGCGATTTTTTCCAAGTGCGATTTTTTCCAAGTGCGATTTTTTCCGGTGCGATTTCTTCCGTGCGATTTTTTCCGGTGCGATTTTTTCCGCCTCCCATTGCAATCTAAATAAAAATTAAAAAATTGTTAAAATGCTTTATGCTTTTTTTTTTCTTTTTTTAAACTTTTCTTTAGTTTAAATTTTAGCTTATATAGTTTCTTCTAATTTTTAACTAATAAACCTGAAAGTTAAAAGTTAAATTTAAAACTAAAATTAAATTTTATTTTATTACAGAGATTAATTTGAGTTATGTAAATTCGCAATTAAAAAGTATCATGTAAAAAAAGAAGTGTTTCATGGATTCAAAAGAACAAGTTTTAGAGGAATGAGCGCTATCTGTTAGAATAAAGAAAAAAAGTAATGACCTTTATATATATATATATATATATACAATAAAAAAAAAAAAAATACTTGTCCCCTAATAATTTTGAGCTTTCGACAATCGACTCCTACCATCCCAGAACCTAAAAGTGCTAATTTAAAAATCTGAATTTCCATTAAAACATTTTGCCCTCCATCTGCTCCCCCTCCTCCTAATTACTTTACACTTTAGAAAGTACTATTCGCAATCTTTCTCTTACCCCCCAAAACCTAATAATAACAATTTTCAAGACTTTTATCTCTATGTAAAATTTTTGCCCCCCCCTCCCCCAATCTGTCCCCTTATAATTTTACACTTTCCAAAGTATTCACAATTTATTTATTACCCTGAAAAACCTGACGATATCATGTTTCAAGACTGTATCTCTCTTTTTAAAAATTTGTCTCCTCCATCTAATCTGTCCCTGTAATAATTTTGCTCTTTCGAAATTATCCGCAATCGACTCCTAAACTCCCAAAAACTATAATTACCAATTTTTAAAGCTTCAACTCTTATTTATAAAAGTCTCCCCCCCCCCCACCATTTGCCCCCTAATAATTTTAAACTTTCCAAAGTATCCGCAATGTATTTGTTACCCTAAAATCCTAATAACAACTTTCATGGCTTTATCTCTATGTTAAAACTCCTCCCCCTCATCTGCCCTCTTATAACTTTACACTTTCCAAAGTATTCGCAATATATTTGTTATCCCCAAACACTCGATGATACCAAGTGAGTATCTCTATTTTTTTAAATTTGCGCGGAAGTCATCCGCAATCGACTCCTAAGACCCCAAAACTTATAAATACAATTTACCCTAATAATTTTACACTTTCCAAAGTATCCACAATAAAATCTTTACCCTTTAAAACCTAAAAAAAATAAAATAAAATAAAATAAAATAAAATAAAATAAAATAAAATAAATAAATAAAGACTGTAAGCTAGTCTTAAAAAATCCTCCCCTTACCTCCCCCTAAGCCTAATAACTTTACACTTTCGAAAGTATCGGCAAACTATTACTCATCCCCAAAAACATCTTAATGCCAATTTTGAAACCTTTATCTCTATTTCTTATTTTGCCCTCTGCCCCTCCCCTAAATAATTTTACTTTTTCGAAAGTATCTGCAAATGATTCCAACTCCCCTTCCCCCCATCCCGTGCATTTAAAGTCCTCGGTTGACTGTGTGTGTGCTCAAGTCCTCGGTTGACTGTATGTTTGCAAAGTCCTCGGTTGACTGTGTGTGTGTTCAAGTCCTCGGTTGACTGTATGTTTGCAAAGTCCTCGGTTGACTGTGTGTGTGTTCAAGTCCTCGGTTGACTGTATGTTTGCAAAGTCCTCGGTTGACTGTGTGTGTGTTCAAGTCCTCGGTTGACTGTTGACTGTATGTTTGCAAAGTCCTTGGTTGATTGTCCTTTTACTAAGTCCTCGGTTGACTGTCCGTATACAAAGTCCTCGGTTGATTGTATGTAACGACATTCGGATTACACAGTGTGTATAACAAGTCCTCGTTTGCAGGTGTATTAAAAACATTTACTAATAGATTGAATACATTCGATACTAATTTTTTATTTGTATTGATATTTTCTAAAACATTCCAAAAACTCGATGATACAAAGTTTCAAAGTTGTATCCCTAATTTGAAAAAATTGGTCTCCTCCACCTGTCCCTTCTTCATCTGCCCCCCTAATAATTTTGCACTTTCGAAATTATCTACAAACGACTCCTAACTTTTCAAAATCCAAAAATACAAATTTTTAAAGCTGCATCTCCATAAAAAAATATTTGCTCTCCATCTGCCTTCCCAATAATTTTACACTTTCCAAAGTATCCGCAATCTATCTGTTACCCACAAAAACATAATAATATAAATTTTCAAGATTTTATCTCTACTTTAAAATTTTTGATCCCTCAACCCCATCTGCCCCCCTTCTAAATTTACACTTTCCAAAGATTCACAATCTATTTGTTATACACAAAACTCGATGATACGAAATTTCAAAGCCTGTATCTCTATTTTTAAAAATTTACTCCACCTCTTCTGCTCCCCTAATAATTTTGTACTTTCGAAATTATTCGCAATCGACTCCTAACCTCTGAAAACTTACAAATACAATTTTTTAAAGCTGCATCTCTCTAAAAAAAATTCCCTCCCCCCTTATCTGTCCCCTAATAATTTTACACTTTTCAAAGTAACCACAATAAAATCTTTACCCTTTAAAACACTTTTACCCTTTAAAAAAAAAAAAAATAATAAAATAAATAAATAAATAAAGACTGTAACCTAATCTTAAAAAATCCTCCCCTTATCTCCCTATAAACCTAATAACTTTAGACTTTCGAAAGTATTGGCAAACTAATCTTCACGCCCTCCCCCCCCCCCCAAAAAAAAAAAAAAAATTATATATGTATATACATATATTATTGCCAATTTTCAAAGTTTTATCTCTATTTTTTTATTTGGCCCTCTGCCCCCCCCCCCTAAATAATTTTATTTTTTCGAAAGTATCTGCAAACGATTCCTCCACCTCAGGGGGGGGGGGGCAGCATGTAAAGTCCTCGGTTGAAATTTTGTGTGTGTTCAAGTCCTCGGTTGACTGTATGTTTGCAAAGTCCTCGGTTGATTGTCCTTTTACTAAGTCCTCGGTTGACTGTGTGTGTGTTCAAGTCCACGGTTGACTGTATGCTTTTAAAGTCCTCGGTTGATTGTCGTTTTACTAAGTCCTCGATTGACTGTCCGTATACAAAGTCCTCGGTTGATTGTATGTAATGACATTCGGATTACACACAGTGTGTATAACAAGTCCTCGTTTGCAGGTGCATTAAAAAGTAATAGGATATTTTGAAATTTTATTTCAAAATATTATTATGCTAACAGATTGAATACATTCGACACTAATTTTTTATTTGTATTAATATTTTTTGAGAAGTCCTCGGTTTGATAGGCAATACATACAGTCCTCGCTTTCCACCTAATACGAGACTGTGTGTGTGTGTGTGTGTATATGTATATATAGAAATATGTAAATGTAGGAATATATAAGCAAATGAATGAAATTAAACCCCAAAAAACACTGCGATCTTCATCAGGGAGGCCCCTCAGTGTGAGGGTGAAAGAGAAGTTTCTGAAAGGACAGAAGCATTTTGCTAAAAACTATCCTTAGCCACCAACTTCTCACCAAAAAGAAAACCACCAACAACTGAAGAGAAATCAAACATATATAATGTATAAAAATACTACAACAGTTATAAAATTACATCAGTTCATTAGAAATTTTTTAAATGAACTGATGTAATTTTATAACTGTTTTAGTATTTTTATACATTATATATATGTTTGATTTCTCTACAGTTGTTGTTGGTTTTCTGTTTGGTGAGAGGTTGGGGGCTAAGGATAGTTATTAGCAAAATGCTACTGTCCTTTCAGAAACTTCTCTTTCACCCCCACACTGAGAGGCCTCCCTGATGAAGATCTCAGTGTTTTTTGGGGTTTAATTTCATTCATTTGCTTATATATTCCTAAATTTATATATTTCTACATTTAAGTTTTGCATTTCCTTTTACTGCAATTTTGCGCATAGGTTTGTAATTCTCCTTTTGGTTTTTTTAGCCTTACTTATATTTTTATATATAAATTCATTTCAATAGTTTTTATATATATATATATATATATATATATATATATATATATGTAACGGAGGGTGGTTTTCAATTTTCCATATTCTAATGACTTCCAGTTTGTCCATGAATCTATTTATATATTCTCGTATTATTTATATTCCTGTATTTTATATTGATGTATTATATTTTGTGCTTGATTTCTGAATTTAATTGCTTTTTATGCTTTGTATTAATTAAAATTCGTTTGCTGTATGGTCTTGCTTCCATTTGTAAGAAGTTGGGGGCAAGAAACGTGTTTTTTGGTTAAATTACCAGCGTTTCATCAGAAACTTCTCATATTCCTTTCCCTACAAGGGGGAGCTTCCCTGATGAAGATCCTCATGGGTTTTGGGATTGATTTTTCATCTGGCTTTAATTATTTATGTTTTATATCTCCTTTTGCTGCATTTGCGCATTGGTTTATAAAAACTTTGTTTTAGTTCTATATATTTAATAATTCATGTTTTACTCCATCCGATTTTAAAATTTATCATATATATATATACATACATATATATATATATATATATATATATATATATACATATATATATATATATATATATATATATATATATATACATACATATATATGATCAATCGTCCATCGCATCGATTGCTGTGGAAAAAATAAATAAAAATATTCCTAAATATATATATATATATATATATATATATATATATATACATACATATATATGATCAATCGTCCATCGCATCGATTGCTGTGGAAAAAATAAATAAAAATATTCCTAAATATATATATATATATATATATATATATATATAATTTTTTGTTTTTAAAATTGGCGTCTAAGGGCAACACCAAAAAACAGGTTTTACTGTTTAACATCGGAAAACTTGCCGTCGGCTAATAATTGATGGTGATGTCCAGAACAGCTCTCACATATCTTGCTGTGAGTCTAAATATTTTTATATACAGCATTTCCTAGACCTTTATAAATACATTTAATTTTTATAGGGTATGGATGACTTAAACTGTTTAAGACTTAAAAAAAACATTGTATTAATTATTTTTTTAAACACATTAAATACAGCATAGCTTTGTACAGAAAATTTAGATGTATACCGTTTTGTTGCTATTAGTACGTAAGAAACACCGGTTGACCATCAGCAGGCGGGTGCACCGGTGCACCGGCAAACCGTGCGGGTGCCGCACCACCCCCTGAGGGGTGTGGATGAGTTGGTATTGACCTTGAGACTTCCTCCAACTTAATCGTGAAAGATGATGAGGGTATTAATGAGGAAATTTAATTAAAAAATTAATTAGTGATTTTTTGTAAAAGGTGACGATGGTTTTAAAGAGATGTTTGCGGTAGAATGAAAAAAGTAGGATATTGTTTGCGAGTCATTAGGAAATTAATTAGGGAGTTAATTAAGAAATTAATTGAGAAATTAATTAAGAAATGAATTAAAAATTTAAAAAATTTGAAAATAAGGAATGAATAAAATATACGAATTTAAGAATGCGAATATACTATGAAAGCAAGAGAGAGGTAAGACTGGGGTTCGAACCCGGTACCTTGCAGTAAAAATATTTCCATAAGACAGTAGTTTTCGCGTGTGTGAGTGATTTTTATAGTATATGTCTGCACTGTTCTTTTAAAACTATGAATGCTAGTGTCCGAAAAGAATTCAATCGTTTTAATGATATTAATTAGAGAATAATAATTAAGAAATTATTAATTAAGGGTCTTCTTGTAAAAAATCGTCAAATATTTTATGAAAAAGAGACAATGAAAGCAAAAATTAAGTATAAAGAATGAAAGAAAGTTTAGAAACATAGATTTTGACTGAGATTCGAACCTGATACCTTGCAGCAAAAAAATATTTCAGTAGTTTTCGCATATGTGTGAGTGATTTTTATAGTATATGTCTGCACTGTTTTTTTAAAAATATGAATGCTAGTGTCCGAAAAGAATTCAATCGTTTTAATGATATTAATTAGAGAATAATAATTAAGAAAAATATTAATTAAGGATCTTCTTGTAAAAAATCATCAAATATTTTCCGAAAAAAAGGCAATGAAAGCAAAAATTAAGTATAAAGAATGAAAGAAAGTTTAGAAACATAGATTTTGACTGAGATTCGAACCTGCTACCTTACAGCAAAAAAAAAAAAAAAATATTTCAGTAGTTTTCGCATATGTGTGAATGATTTTTCTATTATATGCCTATGCAGATCTTTTTTAACCTAAGAATACTATTGTCTGAAAATTAATCAACCATAAAAATGATATTAATTACAGAATAATAATTAAAATAAATAAATAAAAAATAATAATTAAAGATCTTGTAAAACTTCACCAGATGTTTAAAAACTCAAATGTGTAAGTGAAATTAGATTAGGATGAAAGACGAGAATTGTTTTTTGAATGATAACTAAAAAAGAGTGTTTAAAATTTCTTATT
This sequence comes from Salticus scenicus, assembly GCA_963930645.1. Classification (NCBI taxonomy): domain Eukaryota; kingdom Metazoa; phylum Arthropoda; class Arachnida; order Araneae; family Salticidae; genus Salticus; species Salticus scenicus. The sequence goes on along the minus strand of OZ005656.1, from coordinate 135,459,861 downwards.
AATTACTTAATTGAAGAAAGTTTGTTAAAAAAAAAAAAAAAAAAAAAAAAAACTTTTTACCATAATGATTTTTTAATTATGAATAACTAGTATCCATTTTAAACTGTATATATTTTTTCCATTATAAATATGATATCTTTAACTTCATATAATTTTTTGGAATCTTCTTATCAATGTCATCGAACATACTTGTATACTTAAAGATTTTTACAAAGGGGTATTTAATTATAAATTGTATTTAAATTTCCTTATACTCGTTAAAATATTGTAAGTACGTATTTTTATTTCAAGTTTTGTATTATAGTACTAGAAATCTCCCAACATTCTTAAAATAATATCAGTTTTCGAACAGAGTGATAATTAGAAATTTTCATTTATTCTTTTTAAACGCGATCTGAAATCGAACTTGACACTTCCCGAAATTTTTTTGTAATTTATACTCAACATTAGTTATTTCAAGCTCTACTATCTAAGAATTATTCAATAATCTGTGTCAAAATAAAGACTTCACAACTACCTTTTTTTACTACTTTTCACTACATTCTACCACTTTAACAAAGTGAAATTCCCCACGTCATATGTTACATTCACTCAGTTTTTCTTTACAGATAGCAAGTTTGTAAATGATGAACACTAACTTTGAAAAAAATTCAGAGCTGAAAAAATATTAATATAAATGTTTTATAAATACATTCATGTTCACAGATGCATACTTAAGTTTTCTAAAGTGTATTTAAACATACTAAAAAATATTTTAACCAAGCATTGTCGATTACAAACATATGTATATAAACTGAAAATGTTTTTGTACAAAGTATTTTAGAAATTTAGATAACTTATTCTTGAATAAAAATATAAGAAACTTATTTTTACAATAATAAGATTGAAAATGTATGATAAAATTACAAAGTTAGCAGCATAAGAGACTAAGTATTTGAAAAAATCATGATGTATGGAATTTTAGTGTTTCACACATGTTAACAACACATCTGATTTTACAAAGTGCTAAGTTTTTTAGTCATTTAGTTTGAAGTTTTTCAGACATATGCTTATAAACTGAAATTTTTTGTGAATGAAAAATTTTTTTACACAAAGTATTTTAGAAAAAATATCATCTCAGAAATTAACTTACTTATTTTTAGAATAAAAATATAAGAAACTTATTTTTACTAATGATAAGAATGAAAATGTAAGGTAAAATCTCATTCATATAAATTTAAGAGACTACAAATATTTGAAAAATCATGAAGTATGGAATTTTAATGTTTCACATATGTTACTAACGCATCTTATTTTACAAAGTACTAAGTTTTTTAAAGTCATTTAGTTTCAAGTTTTTCACACAAATGTTTATAAATGAAATTTTTTGTCATGAAAAATTTTTACACAAATTATTTTAATACAAATACTATTCCAGAAAAATTAACTTTTTGTTTTAGATTGAAAATGTAAGCAAAAAATCGAACACTTATCAAATTTAGAAGCTGCAGATGAATGAAGAAATCATGAACTTGAAACTTATGTATTAACAACCTTCCTTCTTTGAAAATACTAAACCACGAGTTTTGACAAATCTGTAATCAACTGTTAAAAAAATCATAGATCTTAGAATATTTTTCACCCTAAAAAGTTTAACGTGGATGCGACATTCATAAAAATACAGAGTGAAAGTGTCTAAATTATCTGTTTAGACATGTTGATTAACTAGAATTTTCCACAAGATTCGAGTATTATAGCAAGGTATGAGATAATATATGGATAAATTTCCACTAATATTGGCGATAGTTATAAAAATATGGCATGAAATAAAAGAATTTGGCGTAAATTCTTAAGTAAAACTGATGAACGAAGAAAAAAAATTGAATTAGTTACTACTATCTTTTCTCGCTGTAGAGTTGTCTAAGTTCTCATACTTAGTAGTTTTTAAACATTTTTAAAGTCTTACTTTTAGAGTGATTTTTTATACTTTACTAAACTGAAGTACAAAATGGATAATACTTTATCGTCTGAGGAGACTCACGTTTCTGTTCAACACTCCCCTTCATCAAGTTTTGAAGATGAGAAGTTATCCAAGCTTTTTATTTGTCCAACATGCAATAAGTCATTTTTAAAAAAATCCTATCTTACTAGACATGTTAAGGTTCACAATGATATTAAACCTAATATTTGTTACGTGTGTGAGAAAGGATTTGTTACTTTACATCGTTTAAAAAGACATATGGAAACCCATAGAAAAATTTCCATAGGATACAAATGTAAATATTGTATTGAAAATTTCAATCGCAAGTGTGATTTATTTAAACATAAGAGATTATTTCATCAAAAAGTCTTAAATGAACATGTACGTATTACTTGTAAAGATGCTTTTAAACACAAGTATGAATTAGAAAAACACAAGAGGGTGCATTATCGTAAACCTGAGTATCTATGTGAGGAATGTTCTATAACCTTTTCAACTAAACATGCTTTTTCAAAGCATAAGCGTAAAAGTCACAAAAAGACTTTACATACATACTGTTGCGACGAATGTACTGATACTTTTTCAAATAAACGACATTTTTTAAAACATAAAAGAAATATGCATAAAAAATCTTCAATACAAACTAGATGTGATGAATGCAGTGAAAATTTTCAGTGTAAGTATGAGTTATTGAAACATAAGAGAAAGAATCATCTTAAAGACTTTAACATACGTAGAAATTGTAATGAACGAAGTACTAACAATGAATTACCAACAGTTAATAATGACAGTGAGAATCTGGACTTGTTAAATTTTTTGGATAATTTTCACATTGAATGTATGAATGGTGTTTTTGACTTACCTTCTAACAACTTTCATAATGAAAATATGGACTTAGACTTAAAAAAATTTTTTGAACAATTCGAATGTGGAATATACAAGTGAAAATAATATTGATGATTTATGAAAATAAGGACTTAAATAATTTTAACCTGATACAAACTGATTTACCTCTAGTAAACTGCGACAATGAAAATCTAGACTTGCTAAATTTTTTGAATAACTTTAATATCGAATGTATGAACGATATCCCAACAATATAGATTTTTTGTGAATTTGTTGTCTTGAATTATTGTGAATGAATTTCGAATAAAAAGATTTCAATGAAAATGGATTGTCAAACTTTTTTGAGGAATTCTCTTCTTTAGTGAAACACTTACAAGGAAACATTCAAAACGTGTCATCTTCAAAAAGTATTGAAAAAATATATGTGATTTTACTCTTCATAAAACATCAGAAAATGAAAAAAGTATCGGCTGAAATTAATTACAGCGACCACAAAAAATTAACAAAATTAAGCATATTTGGCGAATTCACACTGCTAGGCGATTGATTTTCAGTACTTGGCGGAAAAGCAAAGCACGGTTCTGTTCGTACACGGCAATCTCGTTGCTAGCAAACGTATCGCCTAACAGCGCTAAATCGCCAAATATGCTTAATTTTGATAATTTTTTGTGGTCGCTGTAATTAATTTCAGCCGATATTTTTTTCATTTTCTGGTGTTTTATGAAGAGTAGAATCACATATATTTTTTTCAATACTTTTTGAAGATGACATCTTTTGAATGTTTCCTTGTTAGTAAATTTTACACAAGTTTTCGTTTAATAACTGAAAAATATTGTAATACTTAGTAAATTTTAGCAAAGTAATCTTAAAATACTTTCACTGAGATTTGCAACTTTGTCAAAATTTAAGATTTTCTTAACATATGATGTTCCACATTGCTATGCAAATAGTATTGGATTGTACTTAAAGTACAAACATCTCCAATAGTTTAAATTCTTTGAGAGAACAAAAATTAAAAGATTTTTATTAAAGACCTAGAAATGCATACAAGTTAATTTTTGTAAAATGAAAATTGTTTAAATATTAGAAAAATATACTTTGGCATAATGTAACTTAGTGATATTTAAAACAAATACATATCAATTCATGTTTGCAAAAGATAATTCGATGTTTAGAGTGAAAAGTTTTACTTCAAAGTGTATAAAAACGATAAAGTTTTTTACAGGTCGTCAGTTTAATACACAAAGTAAAATAATATAAGTCAAGAATTGTGGGTAAACATAAGTACTTTTTGTTAAATTATGTATTCGTGACAGATAAGGATAAATTTGAAATTAGTAAAACATAACTCAGTGATATGTAAAACTAGTGCATATTAATTCACGAAGGTACATATATGTGTACAAGTTTTTACGTATGAACTTAAACAAATTCACACTACATTTTTCAAGATTAAGTTTTATTTTTGAATGATATATAGAAATTTTTAAAATTTATTTATTTGAGGTCCCACCTCCTTCCGTCACATTTGTAGAAATATGTGACGCCCCAAATCTTTTTAAACAAGTTTTGAAGGTAGCGTAATATATCTACTAGCAGCTAGAGGATGGTATTTAGCCATTTTTAGTTCCAAATAGTGAATTTTTGGATGAATTCTTCTATTAATTCTATTTGGATGAATTCTTCTATTATTAACATATTAATTTTTGCATATCCTTCGCTAATATGCTGTTCAATAGTATCTTCAATAAGTTCGATAATACAGGAACTTCTAAAATATGTATGTGTCTCTTCCATGTCTTCATCAGGTTTTTTACGTTCCAAGGATACTATAATAACCATATACCACTTCACGGTATGCTTTTCTTTTAATTCAGACTTAAGTTTTTCATGTATATGAGGCTGTATATATGATTGAAATACTTCTAAATCACACTCATTATTCTCATTGAGGTAAAACATCAGTGTTTTAAACATATATGTTTGAAATATTTCTATAGGACAGTGGTTTAAGTCATATCGGGATTTCGATTAACCATAATTTTACTATACATGAGAAAAGTATCAACTTTCCTTATACTGAAAAGATGTCTAAAATATATCATTTGATGTTTTGACGAAAACTTTTTACAACAAAGTGTAAAAACGACAAAGTTTTTTTTACAGATTATCGTTAATATGCAGAGTAAAATAATATAAGTCCAACAAAGGTGAGAAGTGTGAGCAAAATGGTTGTTTTTGTCACATCATGGGTTCGTGACGTAGTGTATTAGGGGGAACTCGTATACAATGATTATAATCTTCCATCACACGCGTTATGACGTCAGCAACAGGTTTTAGTGTCTGCTCAAGCTTGTTCAACCATGTCTAAACTTGAAACTATATATATTTCTGTTATTACATCACATATGGTTTTTCATACCTATTAAGTTTTATCTACAAATTTTCTAACTTAATACTTTGTGTTAGCAATTCTGCTAAAAACAATTAATTTTTTCTAAGTGATGTGACATCAGGAAAGCATTTGACAAAAATGTTTAAAAAAAAAAAAAAAAAAAAAAAAAAAAGGGGAAATTTTACAAACTCCTAAAATTAATCTTTCACAATTCTTATAAAATATTTTCTGTATTCTAAAAATAAAAAAAGTTAAAATACAATCGTGAAAGTATCTATATATAAAAGTTGTTACTCAAAAATTATTTTTACACTCTTTAGAATAGAGATTGTGATTTTAGTTAAAGTACAAAACACTTTGATGATGCATATTCAAAGTAAGATTCAAACGTGATACTTAGGAAAATACTAACTTCATAATTATATCTAAAATTTTTATAAGTTAGTTTTTCAGGAAAATTGTTAATAAGATAAATTTATTTAAGATTTTCACAAGTACTTTACAGTTGAGTGGTAAAACAATTTTACAAGTTTTTTCTTCTTCGATGTAAGTTTGATAGTTTATAATACTACTATCGTGTATAATTTTTACTTAGTGTTTAAATATTATACTCAATCAATTTTACTACAGTAAAAAAAAAGTATATCGTTAATACACAAGTAAACTTTTTACATGTTTTTATTTTAAAAAGATGACACTTAAGTTTGTATTCTAATAGAAAAAATATATAAAAGGTGATTTTGTAATAAAAATTAAGACAATCCATTTTCATTGAAATCTTTTTATTCGAAATTCATTCACAATAATTCAAGACAACAAATTCACAAAAAATCTATATTGTTGGGATATCGTTCATACATTCGATATTAAAGTTATTCAAAAAATTTAGCAAATCAAGATTTTCATTGTCGCAGTTTACTAGAGGTAAATCAGTTTGTATCAGGTTAAAATTATTTAATTCCTTATTTTCAACTTTGGTAGATAAATCATTAATATTATTCTCACTTGTATATTCCACATTCGAATTGCTCAAAAAATTTTTTATGTCTAAGTCCATATTTTCATTCTGAAAGTTGTTGGAAGGTAAGTCAAAAACACCATTCATACATTCAATGTGAAAATTATCCAAAAGATTTAACAAGTCCAGATTCTCACTGTCATTATTAACTGTTGGTAATTCATTGTTAGTACTTCGTTCATTACAATTTCTACGTATCTTAAAGTCTTTAAGATGATTCTTTCTCTTATGTTGCAATAACTCATACTTACACTGAAAATTTTCACTGCATTCATCACATCTAGTTTGCATTGAAGATTTTTTATGCATATTTCTTTTATGTTTTAAAAAATGTCGTTTATTTGAAAAAGTATCAGTACATTCGTCGCAACAGTATGTATGTAAAGTCTTTTTATGACTTTTACGCTTATGCTTTGAAAAAGCATGTTTAGTTGAAAAGGTTATAGAACATTCCTCACATAGATACTCAGGTTTACGATAATGCACCCTCTTGTGTTTTTCTAATTCATACTTGTGTTTAAAAGCATCTTTACAATTAATACATACATGTTCATTTAAGACTTTTTGATGAAATAATCTCTTATGTTTAAATAAATCACACTTGCGATTGAAATTTTCAATAAAATATTCACATTTGTATCCTATGGAAATTTTTCTATGGGTTTCCATATGTCTTTTTAAACGATGTAAAGTAACAAATCCTTTCTCACACACGTAACAAATATTAGGTTTAATATCATTGTGAACCTTAACATGTCTAGTAAGATAGGATTTTTTTAAAAATGACTTATTGCATGTTGGACAAATAAAAAGCTTGGATAACTTCTCATCTTCAAAACTTGATGAAGGGGGGTGTTGAACAGAAACGTGAGTCTCCTCAGACGATAAAGTATTATCCATTTTGTACTTCAGTTTAGTAAAGTATAAAAAATCACTCTAAAAGTAAGACTTTAAAAATGTTTAAAAACTACTAAGTATGAGAACTTAGACAACTCTACAGTGAGAAAAGATAGTAGTAACTAATTCAATTTTTTTTCTTCGTTCATCAGTTTTACTTAACAATTTACGCCAAATTCTCTTATTTCATGCCAAATTTTTATAACTATCGCCAATATTAGTGGAAATTTAGCCAAATATTATCTCATACCTTGCTATAATACTCGAATCTTGTGGAAAATTCTAGTTAATCAACATGTCTAAACAGATAATTTGGACACTTTCACTCTGTATTTTTATGAATGTCGCATCCACGTTAAACTTTTTAGGATGAAAAATATTCTAAGATCTAATTTTTTTAACAGTTGACTACAGATTTGTCAAAACTCGTGGTTTAGTATTTTCAAAGAAGGAAGGTTGTTAATACATAAGTTTCAAGTTCACGATTTCTTCATTCATCTGCAGCTTCTAAATTTGATAAGTGTTCGATTTTTTGCTTACATTTTCAATCTAAAACAAAAAGTTAATTTTTCTGGAATAGTATTTGTATTAAAATAAATTGTGTAAAAATTTTTCATTACAAAAAATTTCATTTATAACCATTTGTGTGAAAAACTTCAAACTAAATGACTTTAAAAAACTTAGTACTTTGTAAAAAAGGATGCGTTAGTAACATATGTGAAACATTAAAATTCCATACTTCATGATTTTTCAAATATTTGTAGTCTCTTAAATTTATATGAATGAGATTTTACCTTACATTTTCATTCTTATCATTAGTAAAAATAAGTTTCTTATATTTTTATTCTAAAAATAAGTAAGTTAATTTCTGAGATGATATTTTTTCTAAAATACTTTGTGTAAAAAAATTTTTCATTCACAAAAAATTTCAGTTTATAAGCATATGTCTGAAAAACTTCAAACTAAATGACTAAAAAACTTAGCACTTTGTAAAATCAGATGTGTTGTTAACATGTGTGAAACACTAAAATTCGATACATCATGATTTTTTTCAAATACTTAGTCTCTTATGCTGCTAACTTTGTAATTTTATCATACATTTTCAATCTTATTATTGTAAAAATAAGTTTCTTATATTTTTATTCAAGAATAAGTTATCTAAATTTCTAAAATACTTTGTACAAAAACATTTTCAGTTTATATACATATGTTTGTAATCGACAATGCTTGGTTAAAATATTTTTTTAGTATGTTTAAATACACTTTAGAAAACTTAAGTATGCATCTGTGAACATGAATGTATTTATAAAACATTTATATTAATATTTTTTCAGCTCTGAATTTTTTCAAAGTTAGTGTTCATCATTTACAAACTTGCTATCTGTAAAGAAAAACTGAGTGAATGTAACATATGACGTGGGGAATTTCACTTTGTTAAAGTGGTAGAATGTAGTGAAAAGTAGTAAAAAAGGTAGTTGTGAAGTCTTTATTTTGACACAGATTATTGAATAATTCTTAGATAGTAGAGCTTGAAATAACTAATGTTGAGTATAAATTACAAAAAATTTTCGGGAAGTGTCAAGTTCGATTCCAGATCGCGTTTAAAACGAATAAATGAAAATTTCTAATTATCACTCTGTTCGAAAACTTATATTATTTTAAGAATGTTGGGAGATTTCTAGTACTATAATACAAAACTTGAAATAAAAATACGTACTTACAATATTTTAACGAGTATAAGGAAATTTAAATATAATTTATAATTAAATACCCCTTTGTAAAAATCTTTAAGTATACAAGTATGTTCGATGACATTGATAAGAAGATTCCAAAAAGTTATATCTGAAGTATAACTGTTTAAGGTAGAGAAATTTTCGACATCAGCTATTATTTTGCACTAAAGTATCTTCTGAAAAATGATAGAGGTAAAATATAATACAATATGTTACGATATTTTCTTAAACTTGTTAAGACTTTTTTCAAACAGTGAATTTTTCGAGAATGATAAACTTTTAATTTTACATTCTATGAAGTTTTTACATTCTTCAAACTGAACATAATTCAAAATAGCAGATAATTTTTAGTACATCCAGCAGTAAACATATTTAAACGTGTGAAAAGTTGAGGCTAAATCTGGATTTTTCTTCCCCTCTTTTTTTGACAATGCCGTACCCAACCCAATTCTCAGAAATTGCTGAAGGGTAAGCTACCTCCTTTTACGCAAACATTGTGACGTCACCGTTGGTGAATAAAGGCGATCTTTTTGTGTTAAGATATCCTATTTATAATGGAAAAAATATATACAGTTTAAAATGGATACTAGTTATTCATAATTAAAAAATCATTATGGTAAAAAGTTTTTTTTTTTTTTTTTTTTTTTTTTTTAATAAAACTTTCTTTAATTAAGTAATTAATAAGAAATTTTAATCACTCTTTTTTAGTTATCTTTCAAAAAACAATTCTCGTCTTTCATCCTAATCTAATTTCACTTACACATTTGAGTTTTTAAACATCTGGTGAATTTTTACAAGATCTTTAATTATTATTTTTTATTTATTTATTTTAATTATTATTCTGTAATTAATATCATTTTTATGGTTGATTAATTTTCAGACAATAGTATTCTTAGGTTAAAAAAGATCTGCATAGGCATATAATAGAAAAATCATTCACACATATGCGAAAACTACTGAAATATTTTTTTTTTTGCTGCAAGGTAGCAGGTTCGAATCTCAGTCAAAATCTATGTTTCTAAACTTTCTTTCATTCTTTATACTTAATTTTTGCTTTCATTGCCTTTTTTTCGGAAAATATTTGATGATTTTTTACAAGAAGATCCTTAATTAATATTTTTCTTAATTATTATTCTCTAATTAATATCATTAAAACGATAGAATTCTTTTCGGACACTAGCATTCATATTTTTAAAAACAGTGCAGACATATACTATAAAAATCACTCACACATATGCGAAAACTACTGAAATATTTTTTTGCTGCAAGGTATCAGGTTCGAATCTCAGTCAAAATCTATGTTTCTAAACTTTCTTTCATTCTTTATACTTAATTTTTGCTTTCATTGTCTTTTTTTCATAAAATATTTGATGATTTTTTACAATAAGACCCTTAATTAATACTTTTCTTAATTATTATTCTCTAATTAATATCCTTAAAACGATTGAATTCTTTTCGGACACTAGCATTCATAGTTTTCAAAGAACAGTGCAGACATATACTATAAAAATCACTCACACACGCGAAAACTACTGTCTTATGGAAATATTTTTACTGCAAGGTACCGGGTTCGAACCCCAGTCTTACCTCTCTCTTGCTTTCATAGTATATTCGCATTCTTAAATTCGTATATTTTATGCATTCCTTATTTTCAATTTTTTTAAATTTTTAATTCATTTCTTAATTAATTTCTCAATTAATTTCTTAATTAACTCCCTAATTAATTTCCTAATGACTCGCAAACAATATCCTACTTTTTCCATTCTACCGCAAACATCTCTTTAAAACCATCGTCACCTTTTACAAAAAATCACTCATTAATTTTTTAATTAAATTTCCTCATTAATACCCTCGTCATCTTTCACGATTTAGTTGGAGGAAGTCTCAAGGTCAATACCAACTCATCCACACCCCTCAGGGGGTGGTGCGGCACCCGCACGGCTTGCCGGTGCACCGGTGCACCCGCCTGCTGATGGTCAACCGGTGTTTCTTACCTACTGCTATTACCTTTGAATAATAAATCGAAAAACATTTCAAAGTAATTGGTTATCTGTCACAAATAGAATAAATAAGCAAACTAGTTGTCAACATTTTCTTAAAAAATATTAAAGTACAACAATAAATGTAAATAATGTTCTTAAGTGAAAATTCACAAGTTCAGATTATAAAGTTGTATTATGCTAGTAACATATGCTAACTTCCTGGGTTCGGCACAGTCCCTTTTTATAACATACTTTTTGAATAGAATTAATTACTAAATGCTTGCAGTAATTTTCTTCAATTAAAGAATACGAAGCTTGCTTAACACAAAAAGTGGTATTCAAAAAATGATTATGCCAAGTCTTGAATCTCATATTCCATCAGACAAATAAAATATCAGATGTATTTCGAAATCAGATGTATTCTGAAAATAATGATCCTTTGTAATTTCACCAAAAAAAGTAAAGTTGTAGCAATTAGAGATTTTCATTTCAGATTTCTGGAAGTTTGAATTTTTTATCAAATATTTGTATGTTTTCTAAATTTTAATGTCTAAAACAAGCAGAATGCTAAAATATATAAGATGTACATAGCTGAATATCCATAGTAGGTTTAAAAATAATTAATTTCAGAACGTGTTACAAAAATGCAGAGTACTTCTGACTATCACATACAGTCACCAACATAAGTAAAGGCAAACTTTCGAATCTAAGAGGTTTTTGTCGAATATCTGTAGGAATTGTAATTATTGAAATCCCTTGAAACTTTGGGGGTAAAAAGAACATGCTATACCACATATATTCCAATGAAAGTTTTATTTCGAGGGCTAAAAAGAGATCAGTCACAAATTAACCAAAAAATATAATTTTTGGAATCACCCTGTAAAAAAAATAATTCTTGAAATAAAATGTAGCTATAGTACACGATTAAGAACCTTCAATAAATTATAGATATAGAAGTTTATTAATTTGAACATTAAATTAATATTTTGTAATTATCATTATATTTTTCTAAAGATTATATAAATAATATCTTTTAGTAAAAATAATAATTTTTTCTTAATATTTCCCCCTTTTTATTTGAGAAAATGCAAAGTGTACCTTCACAAAACTGTTCGTTTTTTCAAAATTAAAGTACGAATAAACCTCTTTAGTTTTTTGCATATTATTGAACGTACTTGCAAATCAACTTTTAACGAGAATTTTCTGAGTTTTAACGATATTTGCTTTTTTTTTTTTCCTAGTGATTCCAAAGATTTTATTTTTTAGTTAGTTCCTGACTGATGCCTTTTTAGATTTAAGACAAAATTTTCACTGTAATATATATAGTATAACATGTTCTCTTTACCTTTTAAGTTTCACGAACATTCATAAAAATTTTTTATACATTCGTTAAAAATTCTAGATTCGTATATGTGCCTTCACTTATGTCGCGTACTGTACATAAATTTAGGTACTTTTCCGCTATACGATTGCCAGAAGGTGATTTCATGATCCTCACGAAAAAAAGCCAAATTACGTTCAAAACGTTTAGCTAAATTCGAGAAACTCTAAATTAATAATCAAAATAGTTATAAGAAATGTAAATAATGAAAATTTTAATACTATTAATATTAAATACAAATACAAGAATGTTTGAAATATGATATTTATCTCATTCTTTGCTACAAACAAAAAATAAGATTATTACAATCAGATCAACACTAAATGATAAAAAAATAATTTACGACCTTTTTTTTTTTTTTTTCTTAATTGCAAATCAAACACAAGTTTAAATGAATGAATTCGGACTATATGATTAGTCAAATGTGCCAAACACAGTGGCAATCGTCTAATGAAAGTACTTAAATTTTATATCAGAATTCAATTCAATGTTTATTTTCAAAATGCCTTCAGAGTATGGAACCAATAGAAAGGGATTATTATTATTTTTTTTAAATATGTATTTTTATGGTAAAGTATAATTTAATTTTTTATACAGTGAAAACGAAAAATAGCGTTTTATTAGTATTTTATTTTAAAAATTTATACAAAAGCAATCTGAAAATACGGGAAACAGAAACTACACATTCTTTACATTATTTGAGACCGATTTCCATGACTATTTTCTGAAAAATAAAATAAAATAAAATAAATAAATAAATAATTAACTATTTCAGGAAAAAAAAGTCTGATATGAATAACTTAATGCGCTCAATATCACATTTACCTGGCAATGAAAGAAAGTGAAAATAATAAAATAATTGAGAAATACCTTTTTGAATAATCTCGCAGTGAATTTTTTTTTTTTTTTTTTTTACTCGAGTTTAAATTGGATAACTACATCAATATACATTTCGGAAGAAAAAAAAAAAATGCTGCACATGTTTATTCGTGTTATTATTGGTTAAAACAGCTAATTTCCCCCCCCGCCCCCCACCCCACCGTGAATTGCATTTTAACACTTTCCCAATAACATTGAAAAGTATTCGGTGTTCATCTGGGTGTAGGTGCTGTAATTCTTAAAAGAAAAAAAAAAAAAAAAAACTAATATTCTGTGGTTTATGAGAAATATTTTAAAAGTCTGATTTATTTATTTATTTTCTTATAACACAGTGAAACATTATTAAGTAGTATGTTGTGGCCACCACAAGACTTTGTTCTATATTTTCCTATACATATTAAATCAGTAACAATATTTAAAAAAAAAAAAAAAAAAAAAAAAAAAAATTACGATTTTTTTTTTTTTGTGTTAAAAGTAATACATATTCAATCAGTAACAATATTAAAAAAAAAAAAAAAAAAAAAAAATATTTTTTTATTTATTATTTTTTTTTTTGTTGTTGTTAAAAGTAAAAAAAATAAATAACTTTGTTTTAAATTATCACAGATTTATAGTTCAACCATTCGTTTTAAAGGTATTGACGAGATCTTTCGAATGATACCCATCTTCAAAAATTACCCCCCCCCCCCCGTGGGGGTACTTCACCCACAGGGGGGAGCAATTCCCCCCCCCCCATGCACAATTTTTTTTTCCTAGTTACGCACTACTATTATCAATAATTCATATTAATTTTACAATCACAAGTGTAAAATAATTCTCATTATGCCCATTTATACGAATTTTTGTCCTATTCTGCCATGTTAAAAATTTAGATAAAATGCTATCACAGCGCCACCTGTTGAGCTATTGATCCCCAAATATAATCAGCACCAGTTTATGTCGGGGACCAACTAAATACCAAGTTTGGTAAAATTTCGTTTAAAAAAAAAATACGATTTTTTTTTTCTGTTTTTTTTCGTTAAAAGTAAAAAAAATCGATAACTTTGTTTTAAATTATCACAGATTTATGATTCAACTATTCGTTTTAAAGGTATTGACGAGACCTTTCGAAAGATACCCATCTTGAAACTTTGCCCCCCCCCGGGGGGGAACCGATGCCCCCACATGCACAAAAATTTTTTCCTAGTTAACTACTACTATTATCAACGAGATCTTTCGAAAGATACCCATTGTGAAAATTTACCCCCCATGCACAAAATTTTTTTCCTAGGTACATACTACTATTATCAATAATTCATATTAATTTTACAATCACAAGTTTAAAATAACTCTCATTATACCCATTTATACGGAATTTGTCCTATGCTGCCATGTTAAAAATTTGCATAAAATGCGATCACAGTGCCACCTGTTGAGCTATTGATCCCCAAATCTAATCAGAACCAGTTCATATCAGGGTGCAACTAAATACCAAGTTTGGTTAAATGTCATTCATTGGTTCGTGAGATAAAGTGTCCACAAAAAATTGATACAGACAGACATACACACAGACAGACAGACATACATTTTCTAAAAACTATTAATTCGTGTTCAGGACACCCCAAAACGTGTAGATGCGTCAAAAAACGGAGGTCGAATATTTTCGCGAATCCAATACTTTCTCTATATTACATATAGAAGAAAGTAAAAATACATTATCCAGATGCCCATATGCATGTCTTCCCTAGAATGAAGTACATTAGCATTAATGATTTTTTTTACAGGGTTTTGCAAAATATTCAGATACACTACGACATACAAGTAAAAATTCCCGGAAAACCACTTTCAGTTTTTTTTTTTTTTTTTTTTTTTTTTAATATATAAATTTTTAATACGTCCTGTGATGATAATTGCATTTTTATATAATATATACTTTTATATAATGTCTACACAAAAGAAATCTTTTTCATGATTTCGATGAAAGTAAGTCTATAATTGAAGTTTTTTGTGATATTCCTTATTATATAATTTGCAACAAATGGTATGGTACAAATAGTCGTCAATACCTTTAAAACGAATGGTTGAACCATAAATCTGTGATAATTTAAAACAAAGTTATCGATTTTTTTTACTTAAAAAAAAAAAAAAAAATCGTAATATTTTTTTTTTTTTTTTTTTTTTTTTTTTAATATTGTTACTGATTGAATATGTATTACTTTTAACAAAAAAAAGGAAAAAAAAATACTTCGAAAAAAATCGTATTATATATATATATATATATATATATTGTTACTGATTGAATATGTATAGGAAAATATAGAAGAAAGTCTTGTGGTGGCCACAACATACTAGTTCTAATCAATTTTGTCCTTTTTATTACTTCCGGTGAGAGTTTTTTTTTTTTTTAACACACTTGACATTGTGAGTTTTTTTGCTTTTCGTCCCATGCTATTTCTATGGGGGTTTTAGCTTTTTTTTTCCTCTCTTTTTCTACATTCTAAAGTGCGATGGAAAGAACGCGATTTCACGACTTGTCTGTCTATCCGTATATCTCTGTGTGTGAGAGACGCAAATATTGTACTGACTGTATCTCAGGATCTACTGCACAGAATTACATATACATTTATATGTAGATGCCGCTTTACCTAAATTAGAGCCCATCAATATTTGGTGTCAATCGCTTAACAAGTAACACTACTATACAACAATTTTTACAATTTAATGGAAGTCTATATCTCAGAAACTACAGCACATAATTGCATATAAACTTATATGTTGATGCATCTTGACATAAATTAGTGCCTATAAAATTTTGGGCGTTGCACAAGTGGTGGTGCCATTTCCAATTTTTTCTAAATTTTTTATTTGGCCGTGTATTACAAAATTTCGTATAAATGTACATAATCAGATTTATTTTTAACGCATGACTGAAAAATTGATATGAATTATTGATAATAGTTGTAGTAAAGTATGGAAAAAAGTGTGTGCATGTAGGTGCATCCCCCCCCCCCCCTCAATTTTTCAGGGGAAATAACCACCGATGATATAAATTTTCAGTACGGGCATCTGTCTAAAGAATTCGTCAGTTCCTTTAAAATGAACAGTTAAATCATAAATCTGTGGTAATTTAAAACAAAGCCACCGATTTTCCCCCCTTTTTAACGAAAAATAAAATAAAATAAAATGAATAAATTAATTAACAATCGCATTTCTTCTCATGTTGGCACAAAATTGACTTTTTTACGGCATTTAGTGTTATACTTCTTTAAGATAAAATTCTTCTGCTTCAACATAGAAAATAATTTTTGTAAATTATAATTTAATAAATAATTTGTACTGCGTGAATTTGTATAAGATTATATATATAAGAAAATCTTGTAGTGGCCAAACATACCAGTTAAAATTCATAATCATTTTTATCAATAAAAATGGTGATTGTATTATAAACAATATTTGTAGATTTTAAACAGAAAAACTGCACATTGCTATTTTACAAAAGAGTAACACATGTCTAAAATATTCACTGAACTTCTTTTTTTCTATCTCACAAAAAATTAATTTTTATGTATAAAGTATTAGAATGTCAAAAAAGTTTTTATATAGAGCTTAATAATTGTAATAATATTCACTCAATTTCTGTCTTACAGCTTAATATTGAGCTTTCTCACTTGATTAAGTAAATAATGACAAAAAAAAAAAAAAAAAAAAAAAATACATTTATAACTATATGATGTAATAAATAGAAATAAATACTGTAAATAAAGAATTACAAACTACTAAATTATTTACAGTTTATTAAAAAAGAAAATAAAAAATATTTAAAACTTTAAAAGAATTTATTTTTTAAATATTGATTAAAAGGACAATTATTAACACACACACACATGGTCAAATAATAAGATGATGAAATGATTACTAAAATGTAAAATTTTATATTTGTTATATTTGTAACAAAATAACATATTAAAAGCACTTAAAAATGTTTTAAAGGAAATTTAAATACTAGGTAAAAATTACTGTTTTTTTTTTTTTTTTTTCTCAAGGTTTTTAAAAAAAAATAACATTTTATATTTTTCCCACAATATATAAAAAATTACATTAAAAAAAAGTGGATAAATTTTAATAACATTTCTTAAAATAAAAAAGCTCTCTATATATTTTTTTAAGATTAATGCGTTGTTTAACCCATATTGGACCGCCGTCCTATTTATAGGACAGTTGAATTAAATGTCAATAATGTAAAAGAAACATTTAAAATCTGCAAAAAACTTGACATAATTTTTTAGAAATAGACTGAATTAATTAAATTACTGTGAAAAATGGAATTTGAAAAAAATATTAATGCTGCAGAATAATAAAGAACTTCTTCTGCTAAATAGTGAGCAGGTGCTAGTGAAAAATCCAAATGGTCGTCAAAGACGATGTCAACTGAAATCATGCAATAAAAAACCTGTTACAATTTGCAACATGTGCAATGTTGAATGTAGAGATTGTTTTTTGGACTTCCATTCGTAAAAATCTTTACAATTCGCAAAATGCACTTTTGGATAGTATAGAGACTGTTTTTTGGACTAACAAACAAAATAAAAAAATTTGTAAAATTATTATAATTTTTAATTTTTTTCTTTTTTATATGTGTAAGTATCTTATACTGACCATGTTTTTAAAAAATTACATTTTTCTAATGATTCGTTTAATGAGTGGTCCAATATGGGTTAAACTTACCTTTCTATATTTCCTACTACATACATAATAAAGAAATCCAGAAAAACGTTATTATAACTAATACGCAACGATTTTAAATATAAACTGGCGGTCGCGATGTCAGTTCTTCGGTAAATAAAAATTTCTCTAGTTTACTTTTCCCGCCAATCAATTAGCAAGCATCATGTGATTCATAGAATGACAGCTGAAAATAATGTATGTCTATGCTCAAAGCTCAAAGGAATTAAGTTATTTCCTCCTTTCTGTTTAATGTACTGTACATCTACATCTACATTATTGCAAACATTCAGTTAGCCTAAAGATTTTTTTTTCTTTTAAACACTCGCTTACATTTTTTGACGAATTCTATTTTGCATTATTTTCCTAGTATAAATAAGAAGTACATATTTTTCGATTTTTAATTATAGTTAACCATTTTCTTATCAAGAAAACATACTTTGTAAGTTGCTATTGTTGTTTACAGAATTGTTTTTATTTTATCTTAAGCAAACTTTTATTACTACTCAAATTTGGTTACAAAATTTTATCACTGACGTACATTAAATATCTTTTTAAATATTTTTTAATATAAACCTACCTCGACTCCCTATTTTTACTTTCTTCTACATTTAATACGTGAAAGTATTGGATTCGTAAATATTTTCGACCTCGAGCTTTTTATGGATTTTCACGTTTTGAGAGGTGTGGTACACGATTTGACCATTTGTAGAAAATGCCCGTCTGTGTGTGAGAAATTTTATGACAATTGTTTTTCAGGAACTATTACACAGAATTTCATAAAATTTTATACGTAGTGGCACCTTGACATAAATTAGTGCTTATCAACTTTTGGTGAAAACCATCTAAAGTGACGTTGCCATTTCGTTTTTCTCTAAATTTTTAACATTGTGAAATAGGACAGAATTTCGTGTAAATGTGCATAAAGATATGTTTTTTTTTTTTTTTTAAACAATCATTATGAAATTAAAAGAAAATTATTTATAATAGTGATAGCCAACTGAAAAAAAAAATATATATATATTAATGTAGGAGTAGAACACCTCCCCCCTCCCCCCACCACACACACACCGAGGGGAACAGATTTTCATTATAATATTTCTCGAAAGAGCCTGTCTACACTTTTAAAACGAATGGTTAAACTATCAATATGTAATAATTCAAAATAAAGTTTTTTTTTTTTTTTTTTTTTTTCGTTTTTTAACCAAATTTTTTTTCTCTTTTTTTAAGGTATCGAAATTATGACTTTCCTTGGATATTTAATGTTACACTTCTTTCGAATGAAAATTGTCTCCATTCATCATGGAAGATAATTTTAATAATTTTTTTGTTCTGGGTCCAATTTGTATATGAAAACATAGAAAAAGTCATTTGGTGGCCATAATATATTAGTTTAAATAACCTCGCGTGATCACCATAATACTTTCTCTTACCATTGATTATGAAAATATTATTACATTTTAAGGTGCAAGATATCAGCTGCTGATTTCCAATATTTATTACTTCCATTACCCTACTACCGTAGGTAATAGAAGTATTGTATTCAGTCTGAAAATTCGATATCGGGTTTTTGCCTGATTTACACGTTTTAAGGTAACCTGAGTCCAAAAAAGTGGTTTTTGGCAATTGGTCAGTGTGTATGTATGTGTGTGTGTGTGTGTGTGTATGTGGAGAATCTTCTGGCTATTATAGCTCAGAAACTAATAAAGATAGAGCTACGAAACTATAGAATTGAAATACGCCTGGTGCACAGATGAAATTTCCAAATTTTGGTGAAAATTGAAAACCGGAAGTGGGACATCGGAAACCGGAAGTGGGACCGTAAGTCCGTATCTCAAAAACGGCTCTAACGATTTTCTTCAAACTTGCTTTATAAACACTCTATTAGATGTCCTTTCGAATGATATAGTTGGTTAGTTCAGGAAAATTGATAGGCGTTCTGTATAAATAGCTTAATTTCAGGCCTCGCAAAGGCGTTCCTTTAAAAACGGTTGTACGGATTTTTTTCAAACTCTCCATTTTAACTCACATTTAAATATGCTTTTGTATGTACTTATTGTTTTCCTGTCATTAATTGAGTTTAACCGGAAGTGGGACATCGGAAACCGGAAGTGGGACCGTAAGTCCGTATCTCAAAAACGGCTCTAACGATTTTCTTCAAATTTGCTATATAAACACTCTATTAGATGTCCTTTCGAATGATATAGTTGGTTAGTTCAGGAAAACTAATAAGCGTCCTGTATAAATAGCTCAATTTTAGGTCTCCCAATGGCGTTCCTTTAAAAACAGCTATACGAATTTTTTTCAAACTCGCCAATTTAACTCACGTTTAAATATGCGTTTGTATGTAATTATTGTTTTCCTGTCAATAATTGAGTTTAACCGGAAGTGGGACATCGGAAACCGGAAGTGGTATCATAAGGCCGTATCTCAAAAACGGCTCTAACGATTTTCTTCAAACTTGATATATAAACACTCTATTAGATGTCCTTTAGAATGATATAGTTGGTTAGTTTCATTAAAATTAATAGGTGTCCTGTATAAATAGCTTAATTTCAGGCAATTGATTACTTGGAAAAGTTTAATTCAGTGTGAATGCATGTTAAGAAAACGATATTATTCAAAGAAAACTGTACAGAAATTGCAAAATAAATTATATAATCTAAAATATCGTTCACCACATCTGATAACATATTTCGTATTCTCGAACAAAGAATTTCAAATATTTTACAAATCAGTCAAGATAAGAAATTTACTAATTAAATTTATTAATTACTTGTTTAATTAATTCCGTCCAATATCTCCTCAGAACTTCGTAACATATCTGGAAATTGATTAATATATATATTATTATTTTAAATAACTTATTTGACGGATAGAGCAATTTTGTTACTTATTTAAATCAAAAATGAATATAAAATGTTTATAATATGTGTAGTACTGGGAAATGACAGTCGTGTGGCTGTTACACACCAGATTTGTTTTAAATTAAAAACATTTCAAAATATTTTAGAAACTCCTTTTTTTGATGCAATTGTGAGGGGCAGCTCACCTTAATCACCACTTCCGTTTCAGTATTGTAGTTACATTTATAAAGCGCTTAAAGTTGATTTCATATTTAAAAATTTATTTCCAATTATTCAAATAATTGCCGCTCATAAAAGCCTTTAAATTTTATTCGATAAATTTTAGTAGATTTTTACTTTTTACTTTGACGTTATATTATTTATAAATTAAATATGTATGAAACAGCGTACTTAAATTTGACATAGACAAAAAGAAAATGTTGTGCCTTAACAAAACTTTCTTCTGTTGTGTAAGTCTAATATGTTAATTGGTTGAAAATCTAAAACTTGAAAAGGACTGCTAGTAAAACTTTAAAAGCACTTGCATACCACAGCCATCTATCGTCCGATACGCACCCAATATGAATCAGGATATTGTTTCATTCGAGTCATTATGTCTAAAAAAATTTGGTGGCCTTATGCACAGTAGAAGATGAAATGGAACTTACAGCATATACTTACAGCAATATAACTTACAGCATGGATATTACAGCATAGCAGCGCCTCATTAGGGCTGATAAGCACGCAAATTGATTTAGCATAGTTTTCATAACACCCATCTCACATAAAAAATATGATGCACGGACACGCTGCAAAACCTGATACATATACATTTACCGTAAAAGGGGAAAGTCTATTTGCCGATGTGTACCTAAAGTGAGTCAGCGTAATTAGTTTGAGAAATAAAATTTTAGTCAAACGTACGACATATAAATGTTTAAATGTAATGCTTATTATATATTATTATTATTTTGTATACGTCAAATTGAGGCTAGCATGTATTCGTAATTAGCTATGCAATGTTTTTGCAATATTGACCGACATTTTATAGTCATCTAGCGAATTATTTCTCACGTAACATAGTGGACGTTGCACATAGCATTGATCACAACGACTTTTTAATGGAATCACAAATATATTGTCATGTTAGAGTCATAATAAAAGAAATTAAAGTAGTCACATTTTGGTCACTGAAGTGACTGCCATCTAAGAATCACAATTTGACGCGTTAAAGGACTCACATTTCAATGACAAGAAATTAAAGTACAATCGTTTTAGTCACATTAATGAGGTCTAAGAACCACAATGTGACGCATTAAAGGAGCCATATCTTGCTCACCGAAGTGGTGGTCTTCCAAGAGTCACAATGCGATTGATTAAAGGAGTCACCTTTTAATCATCGTAGTGAATTATCTAAAAGTCACAATATGATGCATTAAAGAAGTCGCATTTTGTACACCCGAGTGACTGTCATTTAAGAGTTACAATATGATGCATTAAAGTAATCACATTTTGGTCATCGTGGTGACTGCCATCAACGAGTCACAGTATGACTCATTAAAGGAGTCACATTTTAGTCATCATAGTGAGTTATCTAAAAGTCACAATGTGACACATTTAAGGAGTCGCAAT
This sequence comes from Salticus scenicus, assembly GCA_963930645.1. NCBI lineage: Eukaryota > Metazoa > Arthropoda > Arachnida > Araneae > Salticidae > Salticus > Salticus scenicus. Next base: position 135,437,591 of record OZ005656.1, on the reverse strand, counting down.
TTGGTCACCGCAGTGACTGTCATCTAAGAGTTACAATGTGACGCATTAAAGGAGTCACATTTTTGTCACCGTGGTGACTGTCATCAAAGAGTCACTATGTGACGCATTAAAGAAGTCACATTTTAGTCATCGTGCGGACATATCTAAGAGTCACAATATGACTCATTTAAGGAATCACATTGCAGTCACCTTGGTGACTGTCATTTAAGGGTCACAATGGGACGCATTAAAGGAGTCACATTTTTGTCACCGTTGTGACTGTCATCAAAGAGTCACGATGTGACGCATTAAAGGAGTCACACTTTAGTCACCGTGGGGACATATCTAATAGTCACAATGTGATCCATTTAAGGAGTGATATATTGCAGTCACCTAGGTGACTGTCATTTAAGGGTCACAATGTGACGCATTAAAGGAGTCACATTTTTGTCACCGTGGTGACTGTCATCAAAGAGTCACTATGTGACGCATTAAAGGAGTCACATTTTAGTCACCGTGTGGACATATCTAAGAGTCAAAATGTGACCCATTTAAGGAGTCACATAGCAGTCACGTTGGTGACTGTCATTTAAGGGTCAAAACGTGACGCATTAAAGGAGTCACATTTTTGTCACCGTAGTGACTGTCATTAAAGAGTCACTATGTGACGCATTAAATGAGTCACATTTTAGTCACCGTGGGGACATATCTAAGAGTCACAATGTGACCCATTTAAGGAGTCACATTGCAGTCACCTTGGTGACTATCATTTAAGAGTCACAATATTACTAATTAATGGAGTCCCTTTTCGGTCACCGTTGTGACTGTGACACTTGTGACCATCTGTGACGTCAGGGTGACGTCACATCGACTGTCTGTGCTATTAGGGAAGTAACGGTAAGAAGTCCAAGTTGCTCTGTGCACAACCAAACAACACAGTCGAAAAAAATGGTGTATGGAGAATAGAAATAATACCTATGGGATTAACCGAAGCGGATTAACTATGCTTTAGTCAGATCAAAATTCTTCATGATCAAAAGTCTAAAGACCTGTGTCCAGACTATCCCTAACAGTAAATCCCAGAATATCGTGTTGAGAATTGCAAAAAAGACTTTGAAACCGGTCTTCAACAAGACGGAACAGTTACCTTCGTCATATCGTCGATCCAAATTTTCTGTTTCCAGAAACTAGGAAGTGCAGATCAGGAGACATTCTAGAAAAAGATGAAAACTGCAATAATCCTTTTTAAATAGACTATGTGTATCTGTTACCTTAACGATTCAATAGTATTATCAGAAAAATTCAAAGGTCACCTTAGTAGATTAATGGTTGTTTTTGAATGTAATCAAAACGCAGTCCTTGCGCTCAATTCTAAGAATTACCGCTGATACGCTGTGAATGTATGTTGACACAGAGCAGAAAACCTGGGATAAATATTTTCCATTTTTAACATTTGTCTACAATTCTTCTAAACAGGACATGGCAGTTTTATTTTCTTTTCTAGCTGCTGCATAGTAGAGACGCTGAGACAGTACTATACACATTGCTGCTTTTCAGCCCTGGAGATATGGAAGATAGTTCCTTTTCAAAAATCATTTCTTTAGCAGAAATATCCGAAATTTTAGATAGGTTGCTAAAATTGGAAACTTAAGATAAAAACTGTTGGTGCGACGAAACGGAACATTGGTGAATTATACTCATGAAGAACTGGTTTGGATTTAAACCCTTGTAAGAAAGTTTGACCTTTCTGAAAAAATGTTAAAAAGATATATCTCACATCATCTATCAGGTGACACATAGGATGAACATGATTTTGATTTATTACCTAGAAAACTGCCTTTCACGTGATCCGAAGAAGCAAAATTAAATCGAAGACATTCAGAAAAAGATGATAATACTGAGAAATAAGAGAAAAAGATCCCATGACCCGGGTCATACTGAAATATTTAAATTGATACGTATGAGAGTTATATTCTTTCATTTTAATACGGTAGAAATGCAAGATAAAACATTATTGTAGACAGACTCCGTCAATCGTGACAAATTTATATCACGTTAGTATTAATTGTTCATTTTATTTACTCTATGTTTATTTAGAATTTCGATTAATGTCGTTATAAAATTACACTGAGACAGTATATATATATATGATTCTTTCACATAGAACGATTAAATAGTTATTTTTTAAATTCCTAAACTAGACATATAGATTTCGAAGCTGCGCGTATAAGGTACATCAATAAACTGAATGGATGAAATGATCAAGAATTCATAGTTTATACATTTCTAGATAATTAAACAATATTAAGAATATTATGAATTCTTTGTATTATGAGAAAGAATCACTTAATTTCCAAGAATCGGGTTGTAAACTTAAATAATATTTGCTAAAATTTCCCCCCCTTTTTTTTTTCTTTCAAATGTTTTCAAATTTATTTGACATCGGTAATATACGCAAACGCTCTAGTATTCTAATATAGGCTCCCAGAACTTGCTTTCAAAGGTGACTAGAATCCATAAAGATGACAGGGAACTAATATTACTTGAGCAACAATTTAGTGTCTAGATGTTAATAACAGATACTTTTCTCAAGTAGCAAATTTATATTATATGAAATTATTAAGATTTGCGCCTAAGATTTTTTCTATGTTACTTTAAGACTAATAGGATATATTAATAATAAAAACAATGTTATTATTTTCAATAAATGTTTATATATTTGTGAAAATATGATGAAAAGTTAGATACTACATTTGCTTCTTGAGAACGCATTGAAATTTATACAGAAATCGTATATAAAATCTATAATGTCCACACAATGCTGTTCAATTCATTTTTGTTTCTCAATGTTAACATCGAAATCTCCTTATATTATTAAAATCTGTACGCGCGCGCGTGTGTGTGTGTGTGTGTGTGAGAAACGGCTTGAAACGAAAAAGGCTCCGCCGCCAAAGGTCGCACGGACTTCGAACAGGTACCGTCGGACGGAGAATTTATCGCAGATGTCCGATATGTAATTTGCAAAACGATGCGACCCTAATTAGCGGAGATATTAATTAAAATGTCAACCATTGTCTAACGAAAAAACGCTTCGAATTCGGGGGCGACCGCCATTTTCTATAAGGACCGCTTACCTCGAAAGAAGAACTACAAAGAGGAAATTTCGTGTGTTTTTGTAAAGCGATCCTGCTCCAACGGTTCGAGATATCGAAATACACCTCAAACAGCATAAATAGCATTTATTACCGATTTTTACGGTACAATTTTTTTAAAAAAATACGGATTTTGTATATTTTTAAAAAAAGTTTTAAAAAGGGTCGAACATTTTTCTTTTTCGCGATCGTCTTTTTTGAAACGCCCTGTACGACCGAGTAACTCTTCCATTTCTTAAAAACTGGTATACAAAAAAAGGCCATTTAATCCTCTTTCGAACCATATAAACATTTTTACAAAATACGGATTAGCGAAACATAGATTTTACGAAACATCGATTTTTTCGCAAAACATTTTATAACTCAAAAGCGTTTAGAGACAAATCATTTCTTTTTTTTTTTTTTTTTTTTTTGTATATAGATCTCGCTTTCATAATTTAATTCCCAAAAGATAGAGAGAAAATTTCAAAAACTGAATGAGTTATAATTTTTTTAAATTTTAGCCATTGAAGCATTCATTTAGAAAGACGAACTTCATTCTACTTCACGGAAAACGATGTCTGATGGAAAGGGAAAAAAAAACTTGAACGGAAAGAGAAACATGTATTTAATGAGGTCACATGATTTAATGAGGTACTGCGATTAAAAATTGCAATTTTGAAATCGACGGAAACAAAAAAAAAAAAAAAAAAAAAAAAAAAAAAAAAAGATATACAGCTGGTATTTAACGAGGTCACGTGTTTTTGGTACTGCGATTAAAAATTGCAATATTCAAAGACGCGTATTTCAATTTCTAATTACGATTAATTTATTTTTAATACATCATTCGAAAGATATTTTAAAGTTCTTTTATATTATTCAAAGTTTTCAACAGATTTACACGTTTTGAGGTTTCCTGAATGAGTTTTCTTTTACGGCGCTGTAATATTTTCAAATTTCAATATTTCAATTTCTAATTAAGATATTTTAAAATTCTTTTAAATTATCAAAAAATTTCACCAGATTTATACGTTTTGAGGTGTCCTGAATCAATTTTCTTTTATGGCGCTGTAATATTTTCAAATTTCAATATTTCAATATTTCAATTTCTAATTATGATTAAAAAATTTTTAATACATCATTCGAAAGATATTTGAAAGTTCTTTTATATTATCGAAAATTTTCACCAGATTTACACGTTTTGAGGTGTCCTAAATCAATTTTCTTTTATGGCGCTGTAATATTTTCAAATTTCAATATTTCAATTTCTAATTATGATTCAATTTTTTTTTAATACATCATTCGAAAGATATTTTAAAGTTCTTTTATATTATCGAAAGATTTCACGCTGTAATATTTTCAAATTTCAATATTTCAATTACTAATTATGATTAAATTATTTTTATTACATCATTAGAAAGATATTTTAAAATTCTTTTAAATTATCGAAAATTTTCACCAGATTTACACGTTTTGAGGTCTCCTGAATCAGTTTTCTTTTATGGGGCAGTAATATTTTCAAATTTCAATATTTCAATTTCTAATTATGATTATTATTATTTTTAATGCATCATTCGAAAGATATTTTAAAGTTCTTTTATATTATCGAAAGTTTTCACCAGATTTACACGTTTTGACGTGTCCTGATTACGTTTTCTTTTGCATCTCAGCCAATTGAGTTAGATCGTTCAAAATTGGTATACGTAGGTTAATTAAGAGGGCATGAAAGGGTGGGGGAAGAAATAGGCGTACACCGCGCGCGTATCCCCTAACTTGTGCGCGCGCAGAACACACGGGACTGCGCTGCTGAAGGCAGTGGGGACCCGATCCGAATTTTTACCCGATGAGAAATGATTTTTTTAAATTTTCTTAAGAATATAATTTTGACTTGAGAAGGTATATGTGCGCGAAGCTCACGTATACGTCCACACGTGTGCGCGCAGCGCGCATGGGTCTGCGCTGCCGGAGGCAGTGGGGACCCGATGGGAGTTTTACCCGATCAGATTTTTTTAGGAGCCACGAAGGGTGAGGGAAGGAATACGCGCGCGCAGCGCGTGTATCCCTTAAATTGTGTGCGCGCAGCGCGCACCGGATTGCGTGCTGAAGGCAGTGGGGACCTAGGCCGACTTTTTACCCAATCATAAATGATTTTTTTTCAATTCCTTTTCAAAAGACTAAAAGTTACTGTTAGTGATTCATTTGAAAATACTGACCCGCTAGCGGGCGAAGCTCGCTAGTATTTTTATTATTATTGGTTTTAATTTATACATAAAATAATAATAATAATAATAATAAATTACTTTAAAACGAAATATACAATATAAATGTGTTTATGATCATTTTCAAAAATATCATTTCTAATGTAACTATGCTTTTTTAAAATATTTTTTTTTGTTATAATTTGAACATTTATGCGCTGTATATATATGGATACATTAAATTTAATCTATTTCTTTTTGTAGTAATTCCCCATGCCAAAAATCACATGTATGCTCTACTTTCAACAATTACATTTGGCGACGCACTAGGAAAATATTTTGAGTACAAAATCTTATATCACTATTTCATAGTTAAATAAAGAATCCTTAATTGACGCTTTGCGGTGTATTTTGTCAAAAAATTGTATTGATGCCAAACACATTTACTTTTTCAAAATATAAAAAATTATAAGTAATTTGATTTAAGATACTTTTTTTGCAAGCATATTTTTCATAATAAAAATAGAAATTTCTATAAAAATTTTCTTGTAATTTGAAAATAGTATTTTTTTTAAACAAAAATATATTTATTTATGTATTATTTATAAAAATTCTCTTGTAATTTGAAAATAGTATTTTTTTAAACAAAAATATATTTATTTATGTGAGAGAAAATTATATATGTATATATTTAAAATCAGTGGAAAATTTAGTTGCTTAAAAGGGAAAGAAAAGAAAAAGAAAACATCGCGGTAATATGTATATATATAATAATTGTAAATTTAGTTACAAATCATTAATTTTATTTTATTTAATATTGTTTACTAAATTAAATGTATAGTATATATATATATATATATATATATATATATATCTATTTCATCCGTAAAAATGCTGATTAGACCTATATGAACGAAATTATTTTATGAACGAAAGTTCAAAGAATGTTGAAATCACTTACCTATTTTTGTAAATAAAGATGTCTGTTTCTGTAATCTTCGTCGTTTTGGGCGATAAAAAAAAAAAAAAAAATAATAATAATAATAATAAAATAAAATAAAGTGCAGAATTTATCACGGATTGTCATTGACTATCTAAATTCTAGCGATAAGCGTTATTTCAAGCAGTAGAATAAATAATAATGAGTCAGCATTAGAATAACTAAACAGAAGAATATATTACTATGAAGAAATTCTTAAAAATACAGTGATAAAGGTATATCTTTGAATGATAAAGAAAAGTATAACTGGCTATATGACAACATACCACACACAGAAATGCTATTTTTGAAACTAAATGATATTATATCGCCCAAAGGTATCCGTAAAGAGTTTTTGCACTGATCTCTTTATGTAGTTAAATAATTTATTTAAATCATACCTTCGTTTTAATATTTCTGAAATATTCATTTTTCATAATATATTATATTATCCTACATGTTTATTTTATAATATTTTGAATAATATATTATCCTGCACGAATGATTCTATTCTAAGTATTAGTTTAATAACTAATATAAAACAATGAATTTAACTTCAAAGATATAGTAATAACGTCAATTATTGTAATAATATCATTGGAACATACATTTTAATATAGTTTACATATGAATTTCTATTTGCTTTTGTTTTTTGTGTAAAAATTTAGATTTAAAGAGTTGATCGCTGTGGAAAAAATAAAGAAAAATTAATAATTTTGAAAGAAATGGATATTTTATTATAAGTAAAGTGTAAGACTAGCTTTTTATTTTTAGCAAAATCATCATAAAATTCGGGGAAATGTAGCACAATGATGCCGTTTTAGGAAAAAAAAACAAGATAACTGTAAAACCACTTGTTTGTAAATTATAAAAATATATCCGAAGTTTTCTGTCAACTGTGCTTTTGCCAAAAACGACAGTAAACAATATTTTTTTTTGTCAGTTACGAGTGTACATCGAGTTTCAAGGAAAAAAAAAATGAAAATATGAGTACTAAGATGCCATAATATAAATAACGTCTGTGTTTGAAATATTTAAAACGATATAATTTATACATTGGGCATGTTCATTAATCTTTCAATGTTCCATAAACTCACACACATTGTAATAATCTATTTCCATAAATAATGCAAGTGATGTTCTTTTCCATTTTATTTATTCACTTCACAAAACAACATATAGCGGATTCACAATAAAAACATAAATAAACATTTAATTAACGCTATATTTTTAAACGGTCAAGCATGACCGAATCCTTTCAGATCACATTCTTAACTAGTCAGTAATATACATCGGCGCGTCGAAAAAATGACGACTAGTAGCGCCGCCTGAGAGGATGCAAAGACAATTCAATTTGCAACATCCTCCCGCCCCGAAAGGTAAGTTAAGTTCAATACAAAATTTAAACAAATCCAAATCAAATACAATTAAAAAAAATACAACCAATAAAAAAATCACAGTACATAATAATAAATTTCACAACCACATAATACTGAAAAAAGAAATTATATCAAATACAAAAATCAATGTTACCTGGATACAATTGAAAAATGAAAACAATATTAATATTACCTTACAGGTGAACAGTTGGTTTAATTAAGGTAAGTCCTCTTGGACTTCCAAGTTACAAAGAAGTTGAATGGGTCTCTTTAACATTCCTGATGAAGTTTTTAAGGTTACAGATCTTACCTTATTGTCACGTCCTACATGTGTCTCGATTATTTTTCCTAACCTCCAAATTTGTCTTGGGGCCTTGTCATCACCTATTAGGACTATATCACCTATATTAAAATTAGAAATTGGATTAACAGGTTTTACAACATTAGCATTTCTCAACTGCAGAATATATTCAAATTTCCAGTGCTTCCAGAATTCGTTAAGAAGTCTCTCACGATACAAGTATCGTTTAATTAAAAGTTTTTGAGAACTAGATTGACTTGCTATCACTAAACGGCCACTTTGTGGTGGCAATGCAGTTGACGTTTTTCCTATTAAGAAATGGGCTGGGGTGAGAGGGAATGGCTCCACAGGGTCATTATATACATAAGTTAAAGGTCGAGAGTTAATAATAGATTCAATTTCTGCAAGTATAGTTTGCAGTTCTTCAAATGTAACCAATGCCCTACCAAGAAATTTCCTCAAAATGACCTTTGTCATACGAACCATTCGCTCCCAATAACCCCCCCACCATGAGGCTCTTTCTACTATATAATTCCATTTGATACCCTTATTACCAAAATAGTTCTGTATTTCAAAGTTCTTAATGTTCGTATAAAGTTTCTTTAGTTCCTTTTCACTACCTTTAAAAGTCAGAGCGTTATCGGAATTCACAACCTTGCACACACCTCTTCTGGAGATGAAACGTCTGAATGCAAGTAGAAAATGTTCAGAACTGAGACTGGAGACTATTTCCAAGTGCACTGCTCGAGTGACTGCACACGTGAATAATGCAATGTAAGATTTGTTGTTGTCTCTTGTGAATAAGGGTCCAGCAAAATCGATTCCGACGACTTCAAAAGGTTGAGCCTCACTAGTTCTTGCTATGGGTAGCGGAGCTGTTATTTGCTGTCCTTGTTTGGCCTTAAACCTTCTGCATAGAAAACATTTGTTCAAGCAGGATTTCACAGCTTGCCTGCCCTTAATGATCCAAAAGCGTTCTCTTATTTGAGTGAGTGTGTCAGATATACCAGAATGACCTAAATTTTCGTGTTCCTTCATGATCAAAAGATTAGTAAATCGAGCCTTGTTCGGCAAAATAATTGGATGCTTAGATTCATCAGAAAAATTAGAGCCTTGAATTCTTCCCTTTAATACTATTAGACCTTCTGTTGTCAAAATGGGATTCAAATTATATAACTTAGAATCAGGAGAAACTGAATTTTTTGCCTTTAATGTAGTATATTCTTTGTTAAATTCACTTTGCTGCACAAATAGAAGCCAATAATTTTCTGCTGCAGATATTTCATTTGCTGTCAGCGCTCCTGAACGTTTTTCAGACCTAGATTTGATATTATTTAGAAATCTAAAAACATAGGCGGTTGTTCTTAAAACTCTATTCAAACTACTGTAATTCTCCAGATTTAATAATGGCATTGGAACTTCTACGTTAACCAGAAGTGTTGTAACTCTATGTCTTTCTTCAACCACACTGTCCATGTCACAGGAAAATTCCATTAGAGAGTCATACGGTATACTTAATTCTGACAACCAAACTGGTCCTTGACTCCATACTTTGTCACTCATTAAGGAATTTGCTTTCACACCTCTCGTCAATTTATCCGCCGGATTGACCTTGCCCTTGCAAAAGTGCCATTTTTCAGGATCAGTTTTTTCCCTGATTTCTATCACTCGGTTTTTCACAAACTGCTTATAATCGTTAGCTGAATTTTTTATCCAATGAAGGCAAATCTGAGAATTAGTCCAATAAAAAATATTTCTGGGATCCAGCATAGGAAAAACAGATTTGAGATATGATCCCAATCTTGCTGAGACTAAAGTGCCAAGTAATTCAAGTCTCGGTAATGTAATCTTCTTCATAGGGGCTAGACGAGACTTAGAAATTATAAAACTTGTTTTGCATTCTTCAGAATTCGTAAATCGAAAATAAGCCACTGAACCATAACATTTTGGGCTAGCATCGGAAAATATGTGTACCTCTAGTGATTTCCAGCAGAGTTCATTAAAATGCAGCCTAGGAATTCCAGTGAACTTCAAATTTTTAGCTTCATTTAGCCATTCTAATAACAACATTTCAGTTTCATGTGGAACAGGTTCGTCCCACTGTTTACCATTTTCCCATAGTGATTGTAATATAATTTTTATGCGAATCAAAAATGGATTCATGATCCCCAATGGATCAAATAACATTCCGCAAACAGCCAAAATATATCGCTTTGTTATAATTCTGTCCTCCGGTAATTTGTTAAATTGTGAAGTGTCAATCCGTAATACGTCGGTCGTATTGTCCCAAATAATCCCTAATATTTTTAGTTCAACATTGGATTCCTCCGAATCTTCTCGACATTCGAAATTGTCTGTCTTCCACAACTGATTAAGTTTAGAAGAATTGGAAATCCAAGCCCTGAGATTCATGCTAGCTTCATTTAAAATATACATCATTTCCTTAGATAATTGTAATGCCTTGTTCACATCATCAGTGCCAGAGATGAGATCATCGACGTATAGAGATCTTAATATTTCTGTTGCTTCCGGGTAGACATTCTCAAATTTTTTCAAATGAAGCCTGATTGTTTACGATAATAGAAAAGGGGAACATTTCACCCCAAAGGGAACTCTGCAGAATTGTAATGTCCTAATTTGTTTAGCAGCATCGGAATGGAGATCGGGCCCCTCCCCATCATTCCACAAAAATTTCAAAAAATTCGTATCCTCATCCGCGATTCCTACTTCTAGAAAAGCTCGTTGAATGTCTGCGCAAAACGCTACAGGGTGTAACCTAAACCTCAAAATTATCCTGAGTAAATCTGGATTTAAATTAGGACCGCTCTCTAAACAATCGTTAAGAGATAATTCATCCCTGCCCTTACATGAACCGTCAAAAACTATCCTAACCTTAGAACTTTTCTTTTGTTCGCGTACTATTGCATGATGCGGCATGTAATAGCCTGTACCCGTATTTTCATTTAAATCCGACGCTACTTCCTCTATGATTCCCTCCTTTAAATGTTCCTCAATAATTTCCTTATATTTAAAATATAAGTCCGGATTCCTACCAAAAACAGTGTTCAAATGAGATAGACGTCGTCTTGCTATCCCATAATTACTGTCCAATTCCTTAACATTATTTTTCCACAACAATCGCGTTTCATATCTTTTATTTCTATATGTAGTGGTTTGCCTAAATAACTCTAAAATTTCATCATCTGATTTAGAATGTTCTTTGTCTGGATTAATTCCAATTGCCTCTAATTCCCATAAATTTTTAACCCTTTGATGGTCCAATTCCTCCTTAACAACGTGTAAATGATTAACGCGCACTTTCTGAGAATTCTTAAGTGCTTTAGGGTCCCTTTCCTTTCCTTGTATCACAAATCCAAATAAGGTATCTGTTGCCATTAATCGTTTAGAAATTCTCACGTTCTTTTCTCCAAGAATTTCCCCAATGTAATCCGATCCAATAAGTACATGAATTTTACTTAAATTACCCTTGTCTGCCAATTCAATGCCCTTTTTTAGTGCGAAATTACGCACCCATTGTGAAGGAATTTTAATTTCCCCAAATGTAATTGAATCAATAACCACAGCCCTTAATTTAATTTTCTTATTAGTTTCTCTTACATTATGTAATACAATTTCTACAATATCATAAGTTTTCCTTTCAGTATTTTCATTGCCAAAAGTATAAATTAAAAGGGTTTCCTTCCCAATTGGTTTTAATCCCAATAAATTGCACACTTCGCGCAATACAAATGTCCTAGAACTTCCATTGTCAATAAGACACCTCAATAAATGGCATTTGGCCCGAATATTAAATACACTTGCCGTTACAGTCTGCAACAACACCGAATCATTCGGCGTGTCCTCAAGCTCTTTATTCTTATTACAAACTAAATTTAAAGAACTTTCTGACTGTATTTGTTTTTTATCCTCAACTGAGCGGGATTCATTTCTTTCTGTATTACATATTAATGAGTTATGCCAGGGAGACGCGCAATACTTGCACTTATGATCTTTACGAGAACAAAATTTACTCAAATGATTTGAAAAACATATAAAACATAATCCCTTGGCCATTAAAGCCTTTTTCTTATCATAAACATTTAAAGAACAATCATGATTCATATGTGCCGAGGAACAAATCAAACAGCCCTGAACTCCTGTATTTTGAGAAAATGAACTCGTATTTCTTTTGTTATTAAATTTAGGCCTATTATTATCATAAGAATACTTATTATGATAACCAGATAAATTTCTTTCCGCCTGAGTCGCTAAAACGGAAGCTGATGATTTAGGGGGATGATATTCGCTCCTTTTAGAATTTAAGTAAGGTTTATTGTGTCCTGTCATTTTGTTCCGAAAATTATTTTCATTTGCGCTATTATTTCTGGGATTCGCTAAAATTATCGATGCTTCTCGTATTTCTAGTTCTTTACGTATAAAATCAACTAATTTAGAAATATCAAACAATTCATCTGAATTACGCTGTCTATTATAACTTAAATTTAATTCTTCCGGTAGCTTTTGTAATATTACAGGGCATAACAGATTACTGTAAGTGCCTGTTGCTACATTTAATGATTCTAACGAACGAATTTGTACCTCAATCGCGTCGTACATTCTCCTTAATTCAGTAACATTCGCGCATGATTTCACCGGTTCTATTAATAGTAACTTATGCATGTGGGACGATATAATTACGTCACTTCGTCCAAAACGTTCCTTAAGTAATTGTATTGATGCATCGTAATTCGATTCTGTCAATGAAAATCCAGATACAGCGCTCAAGGCGATACCTCCTAAGAAAGATTTCAAATACGTAAATTTTTCAATTTTGCTTAAAGAATTATTATTATGTATCGCTACCTCGTAAGAGTTCCAGAAGTCCAATCATGAACTACAGTCACCAAGAAAATGTACAACTTGTAATTTCGGAAGTTTAACTGTACTTCTGGTTTCAGTTCTAACTGTTAGGTTCTCTGAACCAATCCCTGTTTGATCACTTGATCTAGCGATCTGAATAACACCAGGCAACGGCCTGTCATTTAAATTATCCACTAGCCTTTCTAATTTTGTTTTTACATCGATCCCTTTTTCCCTGTATTCCTCGCAGCCTGCTACATCTTCAGCTATATCCTTAACTTTAATTTTTGTTTGTATTTCATAATCGATGTTTACGAGTTCTGCTTGTTTGTCCAAGAGTTGAGCCTTTAATCTAAGAAGCTCCTCAATTTTCATTAATTTCGTGTACTCCTCCGTAATTTCGGAGTTCAGGATTGTTTCTATTTTACCCAAATATTTCGTAAATGAGGTTCTTAAACCTCTTCTTTTTTCCTTCAATCTTTCTAGATCCATTTTAAACCCAATATCATAACAAGAGAACAAAAATAAAAATTATGAAACCTTCTAATTGCTTAATAATAACCCCTATCCATATATTTATTAAATAAAAATAAACATGTATTATCTATATATCAAAAAATGTAAACATCTTTAAATATCATTTAAGAACAAAAAAATAAATATCGTTAAAACAGAAGTAAATCAATTTAAAATAGCCTTTAATGAAACAAAAACTAAATAAATAATTTTGTATTAAACCAGAAGTAACTCTATTTTAATAGCATTGCAAGAAACAAAAAATAATTAAATAATATTCCATAAAAAAAAAAAAAAAAAAAAAAAAAAAAAAAAACAATTTCGTTTTCAAAGAAACAAAAAGAAACACCATTTAAACAACATTTTATGAAACGAAAGTAATTTTTCAATTATTTAAATGTTGAATGAAACCATTTATATTCAAAAACCCAAACTATTTTTTAATTATTCAAATTTTGAAACCATTTATTTCATATATCAGCAAAATTTATAAATTATAAATAATATTATATATAAACCAAATGAATTCGATGTCCTCACAGACTGCAACCATTTCAGAACAAAAACTACACTTTTCTTTTAAAACGAAACCATAACTTTTATCCCCCAAACTCGAACCAAAATAATGAAATAATAAGGGAAAAGCCTACCTCCCATATCCGATGCATGCTTAGATGATTTTTTACATCATTAATCCAAAAAATGCAGTTCATCACGATCTAGGGTCACCAGAATGTTCATTAATCTTTCAATGTTCCATAAACTCACACACATTGTAATAATCCCTTTCCATAAATAATGCAAGTGATGTTCTTTTCCATTTTATTTATTCACTTCACAAAACAACATATAACGGATTCACAATAAAAACATAAATAAACATTTAATTAACGCTATATTTTTAAACGGTCAAGCATGACCGAATCCTTTCAGATCACATTCTTAACTAGTCAGTAATATACATCGGCGCGTCGAAAAATGACGACTAGTAGCGCCGCCTGAGAGGATGCAAAGACAATTCAATTTGCAACAGGGCATTCTTTTAGTGGAAAAAATCATTTTTGTTAGTCGGTACTATTTACAACGTTCTGCTATTACGATTAAATAAGTGCTTTTGTTCAGATAAATGTAAATATTGCTGATACGTTTGAAGGAGCATTCGTATATGCCTTTTACACTTTGAATAAGAATATTTTGTTAACGCAAACTTTGACTTTTGGAATTTCATAAATTCTGTCATTTGATAAAATGAAAAATATTCTTCAAAATTATAAGGTGTATGTCACATGAAAAATCCTCTCTGAGCAAGGCTGTGTCTATATTTTAAAGCACGAAATTCTTAGATGAGACTTTTTTTTTTACAATTTAAGCCATAGTGAGTTATAAAAATATAACTTTATTAGATGATTACCGAATCCTGTGTAGCTTGAATCATCGTATTACCGAAATGTGATCGTTTTTCGCCTCAAGAATACGAGTACACATTTTAGATTTTTTTTTTCAATGTAAATATTCATATATTTTTTTTTCGATAAATCTTAAACGCTTATACTGTTTTCGGCAACGCAGGACATTGTGCGATGCTCGTGCGTATTTATGTTAAACACTTTTGATGAATCACTATGTTATCGTAAGGGAAAAACATAAATATAAAATACAAAATACAAAAAAAAAAAAAATATTATCTCGTCTCTGAAAAAATCGGTCCGAGCTTCCACTGACTGCGGCAGCTTATACACGCGTGAACGGCGCGCGTGTTACCTCGCCCATCGTTCACACCCCTTCTAATTATTTTACCCTCCTAATTTTTAAATATCCACAATCGTTTTCTTGGGCTTTTAAACCTAATAATGTCAATTTCCAAAGTTCTATCTGAACTTCTTTTTTGCCTCCTGTGCCCTCCCCCTTCTCGCCCCTCGTAATAATTCTACACTTTCGAAAATATCCGAAATCAATTTATCGGGCCTTCAAACATAATAATACTAGTTTTCAACACTTATTTCTATATTCTGTATTAGGAAATACTTATTTCTATATTTTTGGTACCTCTAACGTCCCCCTTACCGTCTATCCTAATAAATTTGCAAATTCGAAAACATCCCAATCGATTTGTAGGTATCAAAAACCTCTATGTACCAATTAAGAACTATCTAAGTCTATTATTTATTTATTTTTTAATCCAGAGGGTTGGTCTGGGCGATGATGAATCACTCACTCACTCTTTCGCTCACTCTTTCGCTCACTCTTTCGCTCACTCTCTCACTAACTCACTCAGGACGAACGATTTTACATATATATGTATATAAATATATATATGCGTTTGCAATAAGTCATTTTAAGGGGAGAAACGCTTTGGAAAAAAAAAATCGATTTTTTTTTTTTTTTTTTTTTTTAATGTATATATATTTTGAAGATATTATATATTGAGAATACATTGGCCACAGGAAAAATTAAAAGATTAAATATTTACGGAGATATCGCACATATAGTCGAGTGCTCCGGAGCCCGCATATTGTAAATTAGCGAGCCAGGTAGCAAGAGCACTTAGTGCAGAGCAAACTTTCTTGTACAAACATTTAATTAATTCTTTTGTACAATTAGTTTCGGCAGACCATTTACTGTATTAAAACCAGAAATAACCTAACATTATACAGTGAGTGTACATATTTAGAAAATATCTAGCTTTACACGTGAGATTACATGTTAAAAAGCAAACGTTGTCCGAGAAATAGAGTTAGTTTAGATAAATCGTTTGTCATGCATGGTTGAATTTTATAAAGAACACCCCCCAGCATGAAAATTGTCCGACAGGAGCAGAGAACTTGTGCAAGTGGCAGAAAGCTCTCGCTTTGAATGGAGATCCAAAAAGTGAATGTCCCTTAATTTCAGAAAATGTAAAAGAGCATCGCCTACCAATTTATCAAGATTTATCTAGAGATGACTTACTCCAAAGATGCTTGGTTGGCCATACCCAGAACGCTAACGAAAGTTTCATCGCGACTGTTTCGCGATTATCTCCAAATCACCTGTATTCGGGACTAAAAGTTGTTGAAATCTCTGCATACATCACTGCTGGAATATTTAATGAAGGCTACATGTCCCATCTTATAATTGCAGATAAACTAGAGTTAACTGTTGGCACCTATGCTAAAGTTTTCGCCGAAAACACTGATGAGGCGCAAGTAATGAGATAGAACCGGAAGAGTCTTTCTGAGACAAAAATAGATCGTACAGCAAGAAAACAGCAGTAGCTTGAAGAAAAACAGTTTTTCGAGGAACCTGAAGGTTTAATATATGCACCTGCTCAGGTGAAAAAAAGAGACAACAAACTTCAGGAAATCTGCAGATATTTCGAACTTCTATAAAATTTGCAGGTATTTAAAAAAAATTCACAGGAATTTTTAAGAAAAATAAAAACAGCGGGTTTCGTTTCGGAAATATTAAGGTTTTTAAAGGTTTCACATTAGTTTATTTCTGAAAGTCCGAAATACCTACAGTTTACCTGCATGAAAGTCTGAAATACCTGCAGGTTTCCTAAAAAACTTTTCCAGGTTTTTTGCTGTTTTTTTTTTTTTTTTTTTTTTTTTTTTTTTTACCTGGCTGGGCGCCGTAAGCAGACACCGAAATCTCATAGGATAGATACATTAGTCGATAATGGAGACTTATACACAATGGCTTCACCTACAATCACTCAAGGTGGTGGAGCCACAGTGCGTTGACATATTCTTTGTCTACCCAAGAGCATGCATCGAAGACATGAACGTCTTCAATGTATGATCAATGACGAATTGGGACGTAGAAATAGAGCATTATAAAATGTAGGTTCTTTAAAATAAGTATATATTGTCACAAATAGTTCCGAAACAATATATACTTAAGTTTGAAATCCCATGTCCTCATTTTTGAGTACTTTGACATGTCAAATACGGGGGGATTCTTATTGCTCAACTTCATTTTTGCGCATGCCAATACACTCAAAAATGAGTCCATGGGTTTTCAAATTTAAGTATATATTGTTTCGGGCTATTTTGAGACAATATATACTTATTTTTAAGAACCTATTTTTTACAGTGCGTGGCGTCATTTTTTTTTCAAACAAATCGCAATTATGTTTACAGCATAAAGATGTGTGCATCCATATTTGGAAACATCGTAGGGAATTTTAAATTAGAATTATCAGATAACAATCCACATAGTAGTACTGTTAAGATTAGTATGAGATTCAATTGGATACACTTACACATCTGGATCACCGCTTGTCTGCATTTTCAGCACTCTTAATAGCAGTCATTACATTTTTATGGTTATGGCACTTGAATTTGACCTATATTTAAACCCTACCTAAAGTAACCTTTTAAGATGACAATACACGACCGCATACTGCCAATGTTGTCCAGACGAGGAGTGCTGTACGCATACATATTATTCAATCGCTGTTCGACATTTTGAGTAGGCATATAAGTCCTGTTATTTCTGGCAGATGTCGAGGCTTACTGCACTGATTTTTCATAATATGTACCTCCAAATTTCTTGAAAATGCAATTCTGTCCACTATAAATCATTTGTCCAATATATATCATGTTATTTACATTCCTTTATGGTATAGCAATTTTAAAGGATGGTTATGTATATCATCATGGCGTTTCTGAAATTAATGATTAATTTTAGTCAACAGTAATTTTGCTTTAATCAGGCAAAAAAAAAAAAAAAATCACTACTATTTAAAAGTGTGACTTGAAAAAAAAAAAAAAAAAAAAATACAGACGGGTGCGCATTCAAGATCATTTTATTGTCCTTTTTTTACTGTAAATAATTTGATTTATATGACATATTATCTCATTTTTCACATCGTATAATTCTCGTCTATTCTGTAACATAACAATAAAATAATGATATAACTTGATTTTGTAATGTAATATCCAAACAATTTCATTCTACTTATAGCTAAATAGTATCAATCGAGATAAATAAAATTACACTTACTAATATACACTTTAAAAATAAGGAATTTCTTTATAGAGTTATGAATTAATTCCCGTAATTTGATGCTTGAATAAAGGTGTGCTGAAGGAAGGTGAATGGATAAGGAAAGAGTTTTCAACTTGCCTTTTAATTATTAGTTTAATTTAATGATTTCTTATGTAAAGAATTAATTAGAACATATTTATAGATATATTTTTTAAGAATCTTTTGATTGTAGATTTGTTTTATACATCAGTGATAAAAACAAAGCACATCCTAATAAATAAATTGAATGGAGTGAATTATCAATTTCGGCCTATGCTATCATATTTAGAAAATCTTTACTTCAGAATAAGTAGCAAGTTTGCAAAAAATAATATTGAGTTTAAATAATGATTATAATGCAATGTTTATTTCAATGATTGTTTGGCATAGTTACGAAAACGAACTATCCATATTATGGATTTCATATAATTGGCTGAATATCACATAAATGTGCATTTTAGTGTTTCAGGTCTTTATTATTAATTTTAAGCAAATAAATTGTAAAATTTTATTATTATTATTTAGAAGTACCTTTTTAAAAAAGCATCAATTCATAAAATGTGAGTTTATAGCAATTTCAGTATTTTTTAGAAAATTTTAAACCTTATAACCGTCATTTTCGTGACTGTCTCCAAGACCAAATGTTTACATACAAAGTATGTTTTTTACTAAAAAAAAATAAAATGATAATTATAATAATTGTTAATTCTTGTAAAAAAAAACTATTTGTTTTCAAAGGAATTTTTTTTTTCTTTTTAATTACGTTAATTTTCATGCATGTGTAATTAAAATGCTTGTATGCAAGTCTTCACGTCATTTTCGTGACACATGAAAATAACTTCATATATCATCAAGGGATGGTGCCACCATTCACTTTTTTTAAAATTTAAGATCAGAAATCAACATTGACGATATGTGGGGAAAAAAAAATCTCAAGAAAATTGAAAACAGGTAAGAGTTAACATTATTTTTATTGTTTACATGCTGTGCGTACTTTTATTGCTTGTCATTTTCGAGATGCATAAAAAATAAAAAAAAAATATTATTATAAAATTTAGAACAAAGTTTTATTTTAATATAGAATGACGACCAGAAGAAGAAAATGTGACGATATCGGCTTAGTGAAAGCATGTTTTTCAGTACAGAACGAATTATTGACGATTTGTCATTTTCGTGACGGTCATTTTTGTGACGTCACGAAAATGACATTTGTTGGAGATTTACTATTTTGTAAGCCCTGGATTTAAATAATTTTTTATTTTGAATTAAAAGATTTGTTGGTGTAGGATAAGCTTTATATTTAAATATTTAAAGTACTTCCCGGTATCCAGGTAAATATAAAAAAATTACATACGACATTAATATTAAGATACAATTAAAAAAGCAAACTTTTATTTATTTATTTAATTTTATTTATTTATTTATTTATTTTTTTTTTTTTGCCCCCTTTAAGGTGTCATTGAGAATGTTACTCAAAATATTTTACTTGTGTTATTTATGGCAAGATGCAGAAAAAATAATTTGCATGGCTTGACAAAGAGGATGTCCATGAAATTCAAGTGCCACATATTCTGTGCAAAATTAGGAATTCTCCTGAACCTGCTTCAAATAGATATTTTAAACTTCAGGATGAAGATTTTAATAATGTTCAAAATGCTTTTTCTGAATTTAATTCAGTTAATCATTAAACTTGTAACTATAAGGATTTTAATACAATAAAATTGCTTGATATTCTCATTATTGCTCTTTCTTTTCCCTTCACAATCTTTTCTCTATTGTTCTAATATGTTCCATTTTTAATATTATATGGTCCTATTGCATTGACAAACAATGTTATTTCAGTGAAAAATAGTCATTTTGACAAATATTGTCATTTCAGTGACAAACAGTCGTTTCAGTGACAAACATTGTCATTTCAGTGACAAACCAGTCATTTCAGTGACATCATTTTTTGACATCTTTAAATGCTATAATTAAAAATTTAATGCAAGTAAACTAATTATTTCCAGTTTATAGTCAAGAGGTATGCAGTCTATGATATTTCCCATTGATATAATTTATGTTTATAAAAAATAAATTTAAATTTATTTATTTATTTTATTTTATTTTTTTTTTAATTTAAAATTTTTGGGTTTTTTATTTTATTTTATTTTTTAAAATGGGAAGAACTTTTTAGAAAAGCCTAAGTCTTGTATTTTTTAATGAATCTGAACCACAAAAAAAAAAATTAAATGGTAATTTTGATTTTATAACATAATTAAAATTATAAATTTTTATTGAAAAATTTCAATAAAATTTTAAAAAATTATGTTCGATCTCTGTCAAACTCAGAATTTATTTAAGATGCACTTACGGACTTATTTTCAAAAATTCAAATTAAAATACAAAGTTTGAAAAAAAAGTTTAAAAAAATCCAAAATGCACACTTTTGTGATATTCAGCCAATTACGAAATTGAACGAAACTTTGTTTTTCGGCATTGTTATTGGAATATTAAATTTTTAATAAATTTCAATCATTTCATATCAAAAACGCGAAATGAAATAATATTCTGTCCATGATCACAAATGATAATTTGTGTCTGGTTATAAATATATACAAAGATTCATTGTTGGTTTATTGTCTACAATGTTTCACGAACTAACGATAAATAAACGAACAAATAATAAATGAAATCATAAAGTAAATATCTTTTAAACTGTCAATCGCCATTTTTTTTTTTTTTTTTTTTGTGATTTTCAGGTTTCTTACAAGAAAACGTGTAAAAATCTATAAATATAGTTAAATAATTAAATTTATATATATATATTTCAGGATTAATGAAATTTTCAATAAATAAAATATAGTAAAAAATAATATATATATATATATATATATATATATATATATATATATATTTATCTATATATAAGAAGAAAGAAAGCAATAATGAAAAAGAAAAAAAAAATAGAAACGGTGAAAATTACCTGTGCATTACATGGTTGAAAATATTACTTTATTCACGTGAATAAAAATAGTTTATATATTTTCCATTTAAGGTTAAATGCATGTAAGTTTAATTGAATAAATGTTAATAACTTTAGCTAAAAATAATAATTATAAAATGAAATAAATAAAAAATCAGAAAAAAATAAATCGCGTATATAAAAAACAAAATAAAATAAAATCATATATTATATAGAATTAACAGTAAAAAAACGTTTGCAGAAAGCTCTCCAATCAATTGAATCAAATCTAAAACGAAAGGAGGCAACATAATATATGTAGAAACACATTCGAATAAAAATATCTTTTTCAGAAATTCAATATTAAATTAAACTTGCTTTAGAATTGATAGATAATAGTTTCTTGAAAAGCGTCCCAATAAACGACTAAGGACAATAAAGTTTGGATAAAAAAACCTGAAAAAGAATTTTGATTACAGCGATTTGTTGTCTTTACGCTTGAGACTGTTCATGGCTGACTTGCTTGAACAGATTTTGATAGCTCTCTTCCACAAAATGTGTCCTAAACAAAACTGATCAAATAATGGACATTGCAACATGTACAACAGTTAACGGGCAAACATTATGCAAAAATGTTTATTTAAAGGTAAAAACACACAAATATTTTGTAATTATTTAAAATAATAAAATATGCCTTTAATTATATTTGCATCGAATATATTTCATTTTATTTAAAAAGAATATTATATTACTTTAAAAATATTATTAATTGTAAATATTTTAATATTACAATAATTAATATTTATAACTGTTAACAAAGAAAAAATATTTTAAAAATTATTGTTTTATATGATTAACATAGAAAAATTCATATTACTAGAAAAGCCAATTATTTTTCATGTATTTATTGTTTTGCCAAAATATTTTTCGAAGTAAAAGGAAATTTGATTACTGGTTTCATCTTTTTAGAATAATAGCTTCTGATAAAATGGCGAAATTTCATCACTCTAATAAGATCAATTAGTAGGCTATGAACATAGAAAATTATTTTCTCTAATTAATTTTAATGGACCTGATGAATTTTAATTAAAATTTGAGCATTCAAAGGATGAACATCACTTTAATTATATATATTTTAAAGTAAACATACTTTAATTTTATATTCATAATTATAATTTTAAAAGAGTAATTGACTAATATCTATGCGATATTTATGTTTAAGTATTATATTTAAACAAAGCTATTTTACTTATTTAAAGGAGTTATTTTAGTTAATACTCGTATAAACTTATACGTAACTTCAGAATTCATATAAAATAAAATGTGCATAAATAAATAATTGTAATTAGTAATTTGTACCTAAAAAAATTAAGAATAAATAAAAATATGCAGTTATTACAAAATTCATATATTTTTTGTTTATTGTTTATATGTAAAAATCCATATTAACACAGAAATATTACAATGAATAATGTTTCTGCAATATTATGTTTTCAAATATTTGTTTATTCCTTAGTTTTTTAATGAAGTATTTTTCAATTAAATATTTAAATACTTTTACAAACATTTATCATACATTCATATCCAAAAATTTGAAAAACATATACATAAATGTTTATATAAGAACGTTACGAAATATATAAATAAATGATTAATATATATATATATATATATATATATATATATATATATATATATATATATATATATATATATCAGATTTATTTTCATTAATATGTACATAAATAATTATAAATAAACTATTTTTATGACAAAAAAAGTATAAAAAATCTCTTCTAACTTAATATAATGATTCAATTAATATTTAGAACATTCATGAAGAACATTCATGAACATTCTTAATAAAGCGGAAAATATGTATATATAAAATTGGTAATAACTTCAAATCTTTTAATTTTACACATTGTCGAAAATATACGATTTGGATACATATATAATATATTTCCCTAACTATATAACTTGAAGAAAAAAGTTACCTTTTTTTGGCCAAACATCAAAAGCCTGCCATATGAGTGAGGTGGATGAACCTATAGTAAGAAAATTTTCTCGGTGCTCACTGTAAAAAATTTGCCCTATTTGCTGCCAGAAATTCTCTGTAATTTGAGAAAATACGTGTAATTCACGAAAAAAGTACTTGTCAGATCGTATTTTCTCAAAATACAGAGAATTTCTGGCAGCAAATAGGACATATTTTTTACAGTGTAGTACATATAACTTAAAAACCTGCAAAGGATTCTATAAAAAATAATAATGATAATAAATAAATTAAATAAATAATTAACAGAAATATAATAAAAAAATAATTATGAATATATATATATATATATATATATATATATATTATATAAAATATATATACAAAAAATTAAATAAAGAAAAATATTTATAAAGAAAATGATCATTTAAAAAGTTACTCCTTCATCTTTTTGTCTATAATGACTACGTTTAAATTATTTATATACATTATATAGTTAAAAATGTATTTTAACATAAAGTTTATAACATGTAAATTACAGTAAATAAAGAAATACAATCGTCTGTGAATTCATATATTTGTAAGTAGTGCTCGATAAAAAAACATGAAAAACTGAAAAATAATTTTCGTATTATAGAGTTATTTAATTATTTTTTATGTAAGAAATAACAGTTTTTATGTAAATATTATCGCACATATTACAATTTTTTATATCAAGCTATAAATTATTTTCGTAATTGATTTTCGTAGACAATTCCTATATTCATCATATAAATTATTATTGAATATAACCCACACTGTAAAAAATATGTCCTATTTGCTGCCAGAAATTCTCTGTAATTTGAGAAAATACGCGTAATTTACGAAAAAAATACATTGTCAGAACATATTTTCTCAAATTACAGAGAATTTCTGGCAGCAAATAGGACATATTTTTTACAGTGCAGTCAGTATTACTGATTAAATGAATGGAAATTTCATAATGATGAAATTTCATTAAAAATATAATATTTCTAACTGATGAATTTGTCCGGAAAAAAAATTAAAAAAATTTAAAATGTAACGTTCTAAAAGCTGAAGAGAAGAACGATTTTATTAACTTGGTCCAATGCTGAATAATATTATCACCATTTCTCAATTCGCTTTGATTAATCTCAACAGGGAAAGAATTAACCAGCCTTAAAATATTTTTGGACTTCAAATATAAGTATCATAAACTATAAATGTGAGAATTAAAATATATTTTAGCAGTTTTCGTTGAAAATAACTGTATATGAGGGAATGATATTTCATAGGATTAAAAATTATTATATATATATATATATATATACAGGGCGGTTATAATTGAACTTCCTCTGTAAAACAACATCTCACAGCACATACGTTTCAACGAAAAGCAACGAAATTTGGTATATAGACTATACACGAGATGCGATAACGGAATTTCGGAAAAAAACTAATAGTTCCAAAATGTCCACCAGAGGACGACTTTTCCGGGAAAAAAAACATAAAATTTAACACAAAAATGACCAAAACGGAACATATAAACAATATTAACATTTATTTACTTGTTTGTGATCAACTTGTCATCGTAAACGTTTGTCGTCTGCAAACGTTTTATACCCTAACCTATTCGCATAAAGAGCTTCCTCTTCTTCGCAAACATGCAAATCTCGGCATTTTTTTCTGCAACTGACAGCTTTTCTCGATTTTACATTTCATTACACACACTTCTTGTTCTGGATTGTTAATATTTTTTTCTATATACCGTTTTCGGCGTTTATTGTGTTACATTTAATGTTTTTTTTTCCTGAAAAGCCGCCCTCTTGTGTACATTTTGGAACTTTTTTTTTTAGAAAATCCGTGAGCGCATCTTGTGTATAGTCTATATACCAAATTCGGTGGCATTCCGTTCACCCGTTTGCGCTGTAGGGTGCAGTTTATAGGGAATGTTTAATTAAAACCTCCCTGTATATATATATATATATATATATATATATATATTAAAGTTATTCTAATTTTAAAGTTATACGCAAATAACATAAAAGAAGATTTATGCAATGGTCAATACAATTTATATTAGAATTTCTTTAAAAATTAAATTTGTTCATACACATCATTTTAGCCTTTTTTTATAAAATCAACTCGTATATATTTCTGTACTATTTAAACTTTTCTATGCGTTGCGCAAAATGGAAAACAAAGGATTGCATGATTTAAATGTGGAAAATAATTAATGCTCCATGGAATCTACAACGTTACAGAGAAGTCATTGAATTGCAAATTGAACGGAATATTTGATGAATGGACTGCTTGAAATGAAATATGAGACTTTACTTAGCTTGCAGAATCTAGGAAAAAAAAAGATTGAAATGCTTAATATAGATTTAAGTGTGTTTAATAATAGTCATTCAGCTTTGCTGATCTGATAACAATCTAATTTTTAGTGCATACATGGATCTGTATTTTTGCATGCATGGAAGATGCGGATTACGAATAAGTGCGGTTGATTAAAAATTATTAAAGAATCTTTATTCTGCTTGAATGATTTAGACTTTTCAGGTTTCATTTAGAAGTTATTCATTTTTCGATATAATGCATATAATTAGATAATGCGCATGTATAATGAAATACGTTTTACGCGATTTAAAAGTTACATGAATTGAAAATATCTAAAAATATAGAGAATATAAAGATTAAACTATTTTGATATGTGCATTAATTTAAATACATATCGAGAGAGATAGATGTATTTTAAAATTTCTTAAATAAATTATTATGTGATTTAAATATTTGTTAAAATTTTAAGTCAAAATAAAACGAAATACGGAGATGAAATAATTTTTTTTTTTTCAAGAGAAACTTACAAAAACATAATTAAGTGTTTTGCAATAATATTCTTACATTTCAACGATTACACTGTATTTTTTGTAAGAGTATTTTTCAAAATAATTTTCGAAATATATATATATATATATATATTAAATAAACTTATAATTAATATTCACGATACAATTTTCTTCCGTTTTTAAATAAATTAAAGTGGTTTTTCTTTTAAAATCTATTAAATGATTTATTAAAAACAAAATAAAAATTATCTTCCACAGATACCTTTTTCTACAGTTAGGATACATCTTGTAAGTGTTTCTTTTAATTGTTTCATCATTTTATTTTGTTTTAAATTTGAAGTGCATATTAGGGTGGTTCGAAAAAATCTTTTTTTTAAATTTCAGATCGCTATAGTGCGCAAAGGTTGCCATTGGTATAGAGATGAAAAAAGCACTAATTATTATTTTTTTATTAATTTGTCTTCCGGTCGCGCAATGCCATCGAAGTTAGCAAAAAAATGGGAAAAACCTTAATTTTTCATAATTTTTTTAAGCACGCCAGATGGTTTTAATTGCGTTCCTATACCATGAATTAACTACTAAAAGTATGTAAAATCAATATATATGCACTTTTTATACATTTGTTTGATATCTTCCGGTCGCGCAACATAGTACAAAATGAGTAAAATTAGCAGTTTTTGCAAAATTTTAAAGTTTGACTGTTTAGTACATTTTAATTGTACGACTTTTAGAGATGCTATAATTTAATTCTATTACAATAATATATTTAAAATCCAAGCATATAAGATAAACGTGGCTATAAGATAGGCGTGGCATACGTGGCGAATGCCAGCGTTGCGCGCGCAGAGCAGCCAGTCACAGCCATTATCGTTTCCCGCTATTTTCTTCAGTCTGCTGATGCCGCTAGCTCTAGTCAGTACTAGATTTTTTTGTGCTGAAGTCCGTATTCTACTTTTGCGTTAAGTGTTTGTACTTGAAATACGACAGTTATTGATACAATGGATGTACCAATGAAAGTTGGCATAGAGACAATAACTAGAAAAGATTTTGAGTGCCCTATTTTTGGTCACCCACGAGACTTGTTGCACAACAAGCTTCCTACTCATAAAAATGTCCTTCGCTTCTGCTTTCAACAGAGATTCAACCTAGCTGTGACAATAAACAACAAGAGTGTATCTTTTCCAAGAGTAGCCTCAACAGTAGCAAATAAAATTATCGGTTTATATGACAAAGCCTCGATCCCCAACTGTTACGAAGTACAGAGTCATCTAGCTAATTAGTTCTTACAACGAATCATGCAGTAAACTCAAAAAGTCGTTTCATCGTGACAAAGATAAACCAGCATTCAAACTTAAACTTGACAATTTTAAGAAGAAAGGATGCTCTCTTTCTGATGTCGCGGTGTGTAAATGTGCAAGTACATAAACCTTAATTCCAAAGGTGGAATTTTTTGTCTTCTTTCACAATCGCAGTTCACACTTAGAGGACATACATATGTATCTGGAGATTTCTTACATGAACAGTCATTAGCAACAATTACACATTTACACGCCGCGATATCAAAAAGAGAGCATCCTTTCTTCTTGAAATTGTCAAGTTTAAGTTTGAATGCTGGTTTATCTTTGTCACGATGAAACGACTTTCTGAGTTTACTGTATGATTCGCAGTAAGAACTAATTACCTGAATGACTCTGTACTCCGTAACAGTTGTGATCGAGGTTTTGTCATATAAACCGATAATTTTCTTTGCCACTGTTGAGGCTACTCTTGAAAAAGATACACTCTTGTTGTTTATTGTCACAGCTAGGTTGAATCTCTGTTGAAAGCAGCAGCGAAGGATACCTTCATGAGTAGGAAGCTTGTTGTGTAACAAGTCTCGTGGGTGACCAAAAACAGGGCACTCAAAATCTTTACTAGTTATTGTACCTATACCTACAAACACTGAACGCAAAAGGAGACAGACAAATAAGGACTTAAGTACAACACAATGTAGTACTGATTCGAGGTAGCAGCATGAGTAGACTGAAGGAAATAGCGGGAAACGATAATGGCTGCGACTGGCTGCGCTGCGCGTGCATCGCTGGCATTCGCCCCGTACGCCACGTCTATCTTATAGCCACGCTTATCTCATATGCTTGAATCTTAAATATATTATTGTAATAGAATTAAACTATAGCATCTCTAAAAGTCATATGATTAAAATGTACTAAACAGTCAAACTTTGAAATTTTGCAAAAACTACTAATTTTACTCATTTTGTACTATGTTGCGCGACCGGAAGATATGAAACAAATGTATAATAAGTACATATATATTGATTTCACATACTTTTAGTAGTTAAATCATGGGATATGAACGCAATTAAAACCATCTGGCGTGCTTAAAAAAATTATGAAAAAATAAGGTTTGTCACAATTTTGTGGTAAATTCGATGCCATTGCGCGACCGGAAGACAAATTAATAAAAAAATAATAAATAGTGCTTTTTTCATGTCTATACCAATGGCAACTTTTGTGCACTATAGCGACCTGAAATTTAAAAAAAAGTTTTTTTCGAACCACCCTAGTGCATATCTGCAAACAAACAATGCTTAACAATAGAATCGATTCCAATAAAATGATGCTTCAACCACAGCTTGTAAATGCTTAAAAAAAAAGGAAAAGAAAATTGAACTTAAAAGCAATGTTTAGCTGCTGTAAGATACAGAAGATGTCATTGAATTCACGGAGAATTTTGTCAATGTTGTTGTAGAATTAGCAAAAAAAAAAATCTGCTTTGGAAGAAAATTTCGGATTAGGCGCAACAGCTCATGCCGAAGAGAAGAAAAATTAAATATAACAAGGAAAATATTATTGCGAAGGTTGAATTTTCAAATTATGTAAAACATTGAGACAATAGTTTGCATAAGACAACAGAAAATTTAATTGTAATATGATCCAGCTAGCAATTGAAGAAAAAAAATATTTTCGAGACTGAAAAAAAAAAAAAATATGCTGGTAGGAAAAGAAATATTGCCTTGAAGTAAAAAAGGGAAAATATTACTCAGAATCAAGAACGAGTGAGAGAATATTTAAGTCTAATTTAAATATACATACTTCGCTGTGATTAGTATTAGTTCTATGTTTCTACTGTAATTTTATACGAATAATTTTAAAGGGACATTTCTTCAAAACTATGTTTAAAATATTAAAAGAGGAAAATAAAAATATAATAATAAATAAATAAATAAAAAGATAGACAGTGTGGTGCAAAAGTTTATTCACAATTTAATTTTTTTAAAGAAATGAAAAATATCCACATTTTTACTGTATCTAAAAATTGGCTTACAAATTCATATTTCGAATTCAGAAGCAATTAATTGAAAAATATATATATATATATAGAAAAAATTGAAATTGTGATGTCGGAAAATTTTAAGCACAAATGAAGTTTTATGCAATTATCTCTTTAAACGTGATTGGGGAAGGATGGGTGAAATTTGTCTCCTAGATTATACAATATAGCGTTTAATGTAGGATTTATGAAAATGCCTAAATTACTGCAGTTATCAACTGAAGAATCTGCGAATGTATAGAATCTGAAAAGCTAATCTGTTTTGGAAATGCCACTTTTTTTTAAATCTTGCAAATGGTGTTTTGTAACATGGAGAACAAATTAAATTTTCGTATTGCACAGGAAGGTCATGAAAAAGCAACATTTCATGAAGTCAGAAGAATTAAATAGCGACTAAAAATTTGTCTCTCAATCAGATAAAAAATCGATTTGTATCAATAATATCACCTGACATCATAGGCAGACAAATAACTAAAACAGATTCATGAAAAAAAAAAAAGTGTAAGCCATTTCTTAAACAGTGTCAAAAACGAGAAAGACTTCTGTGGGCAACACAACACTTCTAATATCTAGACGAATGGATTAGTGTCATTTTTCGGTAAAAAAAAAAAAAAAAAAAAAAAAAAAAAAATGAATTTGGATGGTCCGTTCCCATTCTATTGGCTTGTCTTTAGGAAAAACCCAAAGAGAATATTCAGCAGGCAACAAGGTGATGTTTTGCCCAAGGTATGAGACGCTTTTATCGACATGGACAAATGTCTCGTTGCTTTCTAAATAGCAGACGGAATTCAAAGAAATATCAGAAAAATGTGTGTGAACAGTTGATGCTATTTGGTGATGCTCTAGGTAGTGCCAACTTGTCTTTTTAGCAACACATCTCATGGATACACACTTCCCGATGTACAAAATATCAGTTTAAATATCATAATGTCAGTGTAATGAACTGGCCAGTACTAATCCCAGATTTAAAGAACATCTGAAGAATCCTCTCAAGTGACGTCCAGAAGATTGAGAAGCATTGTTACCCAGAGGAAAGCCCAAATCAGCGATCATGAAAGCCTGGTATAGACTCGCTCCTGAAACTTTCCATAATCGAATGTTATCAATGGAAAATCGGGTATTTGAAAATCTCTTATCAGGGGCATCAGGAGCACCAGAGACTACTAAAATACTTTTGTGCTTTGTGAACTGTAAATATGTCGGTTTTGTGCATAAACCTTTTTGACATCATAATTCTGATATTTTTATAATATTTTTTTTTTCCAATTAATTACTTACGACTTTGAAACATGAATTTGCAATACAATTGTTTACATACAGTAAAACTTTCGAAGTATCCAAGTGTAGATATCGCATTTTATTAACAAATATAACGGGTGCATAAACTCTTTTGAAATATTAGAATTATATATATATATTTAAAAGAATATATATATATATATATATATATATATATATATAACAAAAGGTATTTGGAAGCTTTGGAATTTAGATGTTTGGACAAATACTTCAAACTGTTTCTGTAATAATCTTGGAACTTTGGGAATATAAAGAACAGGTTATACTGCATATATTTCGATAAACGTTTTTTTATTTTCCCGAAGAGGGAAACTTGATCTATATAAAACAAAGAAAAGTTAAAATGCTTTGGATCACCCTGTAAAAAGTAATGCTTGAAATGTGTTTTGAGTGTAGCATGCAATTATGAGGATTCTTATAATTACCTGTATAAATTGACATGAGGCTACCATATACATTATGGGAATACAACAGTTTGTTTAAAAAATTGTAAAATATATATTTATATACAGGGTGATTAAAAAAAAAAAAAAAGAAAAAAAGAAAGAAAGAAAACTACCCCGATATATGAGACTATAGCTATCATACCGTTCACAGTAACTGAATAAAAGTTTGGAAGACATTTTGAGGTATGCGCTCAAGAATCATATAAAAAACAACAGTTAAACTCTAACAGAGTGAAAATTTTGAAAATTCCAAATAGCAACACCTACTTTTCCTATTGGAATGGGACCTCCACATCAAAAACCCATAAATAGCGTTGAAATGGTACCTGTAGCACAAATATTGCCAGCTCCAGAATAAAAGATAAAACATCTGTGATTTCCCTACCAGAGCAAGACTAATGACGCCAGATTTCCAGCTGAGTCTTCGGCTTAGAGCTCCTATATACGCAAGCCGACCTGGTTTACAGACTCAATGTGTAGATTATCTCCCAACTTAAATAAGAAGTGTGTACAGGAGTGAATTGAAGACGACAACTTAAAGCTAATCTTTGTTCAACCTGACACTTTCACTGAAACCATGACCATCTAACACTGAAATCAACTTTTGAAATTGACATTTCCAATGAAACACTTCCAAAACAAATGAAGCTGACTTAGAACTTACTTTGTTAAACTTTTCTTTGAGCATCGTTTTCGATGTGAGTCTGTAAGGTACGACATGTGTTGAGTTGGAAAAGCGAAGGTCACCAGTCGAATGTAGTGTTGAATAGTAGTAGTTTCAGTGAAAGCGTCGATCTGAGCATAGATGTGCTGAGTTTGAAGTTTTAAGGTCACCTTTCGGGTCCTGCGTTGGATAGGGGTGGTTTTCGGTGACAATGTCGAGTTGAGCATAGAAGTGTTGCATTGGAAGTGTCAATGTCAAAAGTTGATTTCAATGAATGAAGAGTAGTTGAATAAAGAGTAGTTTTAAGTTGCTGTCTTCAATTCACTCCTTTACACACTTCTTAAGATGGGAGATAATTCACACACTGAGGCTTTAAACCAGCCTCCACATGTCGGCTTGCGTTTATGCTGAAGCTCTAAGGCTCTAAGCCGAAGACTCAGTGGGAAAAGTGAAGCAATTAGTCTGGCTCTGGCAGACACATCACAGTTGTTTTCTCTTTTCTTCTAGCGCTTACAATTTCCGTGCTACATGTACCGTTTCAACGGTATTTATTCAATTACTGTGAATGGTAGGGTAGCTATGGTCTCATATATCGGGGTAGTTTTTTTTTATAATCACCCTATATATATATATATATATATATATATATATATATATATATATATATATAGAGAGAGAGAGAGAGAGAGAGAGAGAGAGAGAGAGAGAGAGAGAGAGAGAGTCGGTGACAAAAGTGTCCGAATACTAGTAAAAATTCCTAATGTAAAAATGGTACACTTAATACTATTGTGTTAAATAAATCCTTGTCGATTACTGTTCCTAGTCAGTATGAGAACATGATTTGACTAGGATTTATTTTACAAAACAGTATGAAGTGTACTTTTTTTACATAGGAATTTTCGCTAATGTTCGGACAATTTTGTTACCGACTGTATATATATATATATATATATATATATATATCCATTTGTTTTAATTATAGTACGTATGGTATTAGACCCACTGGAAAGCCATTTTTAGGAAACTTGGTGTACAAAACTAAACACAACGTACTGCAATCAAAATGCAAAAATATTAAATATCTTACGAATTATAAGCCATTTACTAAATATTTTTAACTACGCTTGCGCATGGTTTAAAAAAAAAAAAATCATTTTCATATTTTACAAGCCAAAAGTATAGAGCTACTTATATGATAACCCAAAACAAATATCGTGCAGCATTCGAAGTGTCCTCAAAATGGCTTTGTGCCGGGTTTAATACAATACATGTTATAATTATAAAAAAAATTACAATCCGTTTTGCAATTGAAAAATATATGTATATATATATATATATATATCCATAAATACATATGGTCGTAGCCTCATAAATTCTTAGAAGAATACCCATTATCATATGCTGCAGCCAAAACGAATTTTAAGAATTACTTTTTTCAGAGTGATCCAAATTATTTTGGTTTTTGATTAATTTTTTGCTCGTCCTCTTTTCTTCTTCAGGAACAAGTTTTTATAAAATATAAGAGATGTGACATGGAGTTTATGCTTGGAGATAATTACAAAAAAAAAAAAAAAAAAAAAAAAAAAAAGAAAAAGAAAAAAACTATGTTTGAATGTACCCGAATACTTATTGGTATATATAATCTACAGAAACGTAAAAACATTTTTATTAATTATTCTTTTCTTTATTTTATGCTTCGTAAAACAAAACATTTTAATAATAGAATTTTAATTACTTACGATTTCAAATACTTGTAATTCCATTTACTTATAATTCATTTTACTAGTGTAATTCAGAAATTATATGTAATAAAACTATCTTGTTTTATTTTCAAATTAGTTATCATTAATAATAATATATTGAAGTGATTTATGTAATGTGGGGATAATAAAATCTCAATAGAAACTCTTTCTCTAAAGAGCAATGATAGTTTTCATTAGCTTGTTCATTGGAAAACTGTATTAAAATATTAAATGAAGTTCAGGAACCCATTTATTTCACAATCACTCTTGCAGAGATTGCCGGATTCTGCAGTAAGAACTTTTTTTTTATTAAATTACTGAAGCTATTGCAGTCTCAAAGCAACAAAGTACATCCAAAGAAAATTAAAATTTCATTCCAGAAAGTTTATTTAAAATTTTAATTTAGAAATCTAGTTAAAGGAAAAGAAAAAAAAAATAGAGAGAGAGAGAGCCTCTTCACTTAATTTACAACTATGTAGAAAGAAAAAAAAATGTGTAGTAATGTAATATATATATATATATATAAGAAAAAATAATAATGATTGCTTTTGTAAAATGCGAAAACAAATCTAAAAATTTGTTTCAAAATACTAAAAACTGTAAAGCAGCTCAAAGTACTAAATTTTTTCTGTTTAAAATTGTAAAGTTTTTTTCATTGGGCTTGTTTTTATTTTTATTATCACAATAAATGAAACTGCACCACGTAACATATGTTATGCAACCTTATATGTATAGCATAAATAAATTTCCGATTTAATTTAGTTTAAAATATTAATTTACAATCAAAAAATAAATAATAAATAAATAAATGAATAAATCTATTTTACTAAAATAATATGTAATACCATGAAGAAAATGTGTAAGTTAAAAATTCATGTGCTACTCAAATTATTTATGGATTCTTAATAATTTTAATTACTTTTAAAATTCAACAATATCGAATATCCTAAATATGTTTTTTGAGATATTTTTCTTCACTTCATTTTGAAATATTTTTTGTTAGTTCTGTTGTTGATGTAAATGATTTGATTAAAAGTGAACTGCATTTTCTGTTTTAAATATTCTACTGTCTGATTCTTAAGCCAGTAGACGTTCAAAATGAAAAATTGCACTAAATCTTTTATATTTAAGTTCTACTAAAATATTAAATTTCATAACAGTATTAACGTGTGCAACATATATATATATATATATATATATATATATATATATATACAGTCTGCAACAAAAGTGTCCGAACACTAGCAAATATTCTTATGTAAAAAAATTACACTTCATACGGTTTTGTTAAATAAATCATTATCGAATATTATTCTTAGTCAGTCTAAGAACGGGATTCGACAAGGATTTATTTAACAAAACCGTATGAAGCGCACTTTTTTTACATAGGAATTTTTGCTAGTGTTCGCACACTTTTGTTACCGACTGTATATTTAATTTCACCATTCTCTGCTGAGTTATAAAGATTTATATTTTAAAACAATTATATAGTCTGTTGTAAACATAAAACTTTAAGCATAAATTTCTCAAAACTAATGTATACGTAGTTGCGTCAACTTTGAAATGATTCATGCGTCTTAATTTTGTTGAATCTTCAAAACACTTAATGTGTATCACAAGACATACTTTGGATGTATCATAAGATTAACTTTTTACGTATCACAAGATATAAATATGGATGTATCAGAATACATACTTTGCCGTTTGGACCCGGGCATGGGCCTGCCTTTAAAATTTCCTTCCTGCATCAGGAAAGAAATTGTGATTCCAAGTTCACTTTCCTTCCTACGATATATATATATATATACTACATTATAACACCTAGAATGAAGACTTGAATTGATCGATATATAAATACATCTGGAAGTAAAATTATATGAATCGCAAAAGTAAACTTATAAATTTTCCCCCACAATGCCATATCTTCATCAAGGGATTGCACAGCATCTACATATATATATATATATATATATATATATATATACTAGCAGGCAACGCCCGCTTCGCTGGTCCCTGTTTTTAAAGGAATAACTATAATGAATTCTCAAAATTGCATTAATTTTTATCACGTGAAAAAAAAAGAGAAACAAAATCTGAGTAGGAAAAATGTCGCACCGGGTTCTCACTGCCTTCGGAAAAAAATTCCCAAAATGCTCTAACCCTTATTTTTCTTATTTTCCCACTTCGCCCCCCCCCTTCCTGTCTATCCTAATAATTTTACAAATTTTAAAATATCCGCAATCGATTTGTAAGTATCAAAAACCTCTATGCACCAGTTTTTAACGATATATCTCTATTTTTATCTTTTTGCTGCTTTACTCCCCCCCCTTTCCCGCCCTTCCAATAATTTTAAAAATTCGAAACTATCCGTAATCGATTTGTAGGTAATGGAAACCTCTATGTACCAATTTTGAATGATCTAACTCTATTTTCTTTTTTTGCCCCTGTGCCCCCCCCTTCCCGGCCCTCCTAATAACTTTACACTTTCGAAAATATCCCCATTCGACTTGCAGGCCTCTAAAACTTATCTGTACCAATTTTGAACAGCCTAACTGTATTTCTATTTGTTTTTGACCATAGCCCCGCCTTACCGCCACCCCCTTCCCACCCTACCAAATAATTTTAAAAATTCGAAAATATCCGCAATTGATTTGTAAGTATCGAAAACATCTATATACCAATTTTGAACGATCTAACTCTATTTTTATTTTTTGCCCCCCTCTCTCCCCTCCCCCCCTCCCTGCCCCTCCTAATAACTTTACACAATCGAAAATATCCTC
Source organism: Salticus scenicus (assembly GCA_963930645.1). NCBI lineage: Eukaryota > Metazoa > Arthropoda > Arachnida > Araneae > Salticidae > Salticus > Salticus scenicus. The sequence continues at coordinate 135,401,188 of OZ005656.1, read as the reverse complement.
ATTCGACTTGCAGGCCTCTAAAACTTATCTGTATCAATTTTGAACGACCTAACTGTATTTCTATTTGTTTTTGCCCCTTAGCCCCCTCCCCCCCCTGCTGCCCCACCTGGGGGATGAATTTCTAAAATTCCAGAAATTAGTTTTTAGATATTTGCATTAGCAATATTTTAGAGCAAAAATTCCACGCAAATCTATTTTTTCGTTTGAGATATATAGGATTATGCGAAATCACGTTTTACGCGTGTGAAATCACATTTTGCCCCCCCCCGCCCCCTTGGGGACCGAATTTTGAAAATTCCTGAAATTGATTTTTTGACATTTGTATTAGCTATATTTTAAAGAAAAAATTTTACGGATATCTGTTTTTTTGTTTGAGATATGAAGGATTTTGTGAAATCACGTTTTGCCCCCCTCCCCCCCTTGGGGGGCGAATTTTGTAAAATCGCTTCTTAGTGGATGCCTACGTCATAGAAAGAACATTGTCACACAATTTCATGCTTCTAGGTCCAGGGGTTTGGTCTGGGCGTTGATAGATCACCCCCTCACTCACTCACTCACTCAGGAAGTGTGTGTGTGTGTGCGTTTAACGTAAGTTATACGAAATACACAATATTCTTTCAAGTCTCAGATTTAACCATTTTACATTTTATTCTATATTTTATGACCCTATGCTTATATATATATATATATATATATATATATATGCGATACACATTTTCTAGAGATTATTAAAAAAAAAAAAAAAAAAAAATTCTATTTTTTTGAGAACTCAAATGATCATATTATAAAGCATGTTTTAATAAATTATAAGATTGGTATAGTTTCAATTCATTAGAATTAAATGTAACGATAAATAAAAAAATCATTTTTTATCAAAAGTTTAATCAAGAATGTTTCTGCTCAACCTCTCTTTAATTATGGTTTTCTTAAAAGTAAAGGGTATATTGATCTTTTAAAGAAAAATGTTGACACAATTCCTTTGAGACTTTTAACGTTAAGACAGAAATGTCAAGTAAAATATATTCTACAGTAAATCAATGAGTAAATGAAAAGTTTTTTCTTCTATATATATATATACATGATATTTTCCATTTCAAATAATTTTAATAAAACATCTTTTGAAATATTTCGTATTAAATAGATTTTGGATAATTAATATAATTTTCAATACAAGTATTTATCTATAGTAAAATACTTTTGAAATCGGAAAAAAATATTAGATTCTGATTTTTTTCCGAATATTTACAATACCTGACGTGGATTTCATTGCATAAGTATTTCTTTGAAAATCATGTTTTTAAGAGATAATTTTATTTCGTTGAAATCGTGAGTAATTCTATTTTATTTAACCCTTTGTCAACAGTCATTTTAAAATTAACCGTAATTCCTGTTGTCAATTTTATTTAATTTTTATACTGCAAAGTGCTATAATTTGCAATTAGAGTAATAACGTATTCTTCACGGAATTCTGAAAGCAGTATTTAATTTCTAATGATATTGCAGATAAATATAATATATGTGTTTGTTCCGATTGTCAACTATTAATTTAAATTTTAAAAGATAAGAAAGAATCTTTATAAATTTTATCTCAGTTTTATGTATTTATTTCTATTTATAAATAAACTGAGATTAAATTAAAACAATCACGTTACTTTAAAATTGATGATACAACGAGATTTTTTTTTTTAAGTATAAAAATTTAAATATAAAACATGCCATTATCTAATATGTATACGTTTGCACATATTTATTTACATAAGCAAAAACAATTTTCCTGTGATCATTTATAGATTTATAAACAATAAATGACATAATTTAAAAATATGCATGAAAATAGATGAATATGAAATATGAAATTTGAATATGAACTCACCATAGTAAACTGTAATACTTTGAATTATTAGATGCTTAGTTAACGAAAAATATAAAATAAAAATAACTAATTCCGGATAATATGGACCAAGTGGATATACAGTATGGAATATATTTGAAGGTAACTACAGAATACGAATTTCCTTAAGGTTAAGTACCAAATAGGGTAGTATTTTTATAGAAAATCATTAACATTTACAATATAACGATTTTATTTTCAAAATACACTGTCTTCCAATAAGCATTTGAACAGTTTATAAGTCAGACGATTTGTCTAGAAGAATCCTTCTTGAAACGTTGATAGTGTAAAAAACATGATATACCCATATATTTCAGCAAAAGTTGAGTCCTGAACAGTCGAAGGTAACCAGTAAATAATTACAAAAAAAATTAAATGTTTTCATGACCCTGCAAAATGTAATCATTTAAATGCATTTTGGCAGTAGCATGTGATTAGCAAGATCTTTATCATTATCTGTATATTTGTTTATGGTTGGTTGGTTGAGTTTTACGTCGCACTAGTGCTGCGCAGATGGGCAATTGTCGACGGTCTGGTACTCACCCCTAGAGATGGACAGGAGACATGCCATCGCAATTTTGATTCGCCATGAAAGGAAAGGCTCTCCCGCTTCGGTGATCCCCCCCAGAGGTATATATTTTCATGGGAACATGGAGGACATTGCGGCCACGACAGATTTTACGTGCTCCAGTGACCATTAGTGTACACGAATGTCTTTGGCCAGCTCGAGTACCGAACCCGCAATCTTCCAATTACGAGGCCGGCGCTTTACCGACTGGGCTACCGTGGCCCCATATATAAATGTTTATGATGCCTTCACATATATTCATGGAAATATATATTTATTATTATTATTATTATTATTATTAAAACACGTAGGGGCTGCCGGAAATTTCCTGTAATTTGAGAAAATACGCTAATTTACGAAAAAAAAAAAATACGTTGGAAGAACGTATTTTCTCAAATTACAGATAGTTTCTGGCAGCAAATCGGCCATATTTTTTACAATGTAGATCCAGTGAGAACACATTTTGGAAATTTGGTCATGCTTTGATAGAGAATGCATACTGTAGTCAGAATGCAAAAATGTTCAATATCTTACAACATATGAATACTTTTACTAAAAAAATAAAATATATCTACGCATGTGATAGCTTTTAAAAATATTCATTTACATGATTTAATACCTAAAAATATTGAGCAACGTATATGAAAACTCCAAAGAAATATCATGTTAATTAAATATATATATATGAGACAGAATGAATAGAATATCGGTGCTCTCAAATTAAAAGCGAATCTATAAGGGGTTTTACATTTACATTATTATTTTTTTTATTTATTTATTTTTTTTTTTTTTTTTTTTTTTTGGGGGGGGGGGGGGGGGTGAATAATTCAATGCACAATTGTAAGTGTTGGTTGATTGTAAATAAATAATAATAAAACCACTTATCATCGTCTATATATATATATATATATATTATTTTTTTAAAGATGTCTCGTTTCATATATATATATATATATATATATATATATATATATATATATATTGTAAATATATTTTTAGAATACATTTAAACTATGGTTTTTATATTATAAAACAGGAAGATTTTATTTGAAAAATATATAAATACCACTTAAAGCATGTGCACAGGAACTCACAAAACAATTCGTATAATTTACGGTTGTTTTCTTCGAACTCTCATAAATAATTAGGATCTATTAAAAAAAAAAAAGCATTTCAACGAGATACATGCACGCGGTCTTACCGCCTACACTACACCAAACTGGATCATTTACTGTCTACGTAGGGTTTAGCTTTAAAAGACTTTCATTCGCAGTGAATGTAATAATACATAGCAAAATTAACTGAAAATAAACCATTTATGGCATTTGTAATTAGATAAAAGTGCCATGAAAAAAAAAAAAAAAATCGGCAACATTATGTGATTAAAATTGATTTTGTTCGAAAATTATTTTCTTGTATGCGTTGCTAATACTTTCCAGTAGACTTAAAAATTGTTTTATTTTTAAGTTTGATCACAATTTTTTATCATAAACTTAATATTTATAAACAGCATGAAGACTAAGATCATGATTCGACAAATATTTACACAACAAAAAAGTATTAGGCGCAAATCTTTTAAATAGGAATTCTTGCTAGTGTTTCAAAACATTGGTTGCCGACTGTTTGCATATTATAATGTATATTCACAAAAGTAAAAGACATTAAATGTAAAAGTAAATGTAACCATATGTAAACACTCGATATAAATTTTAGAAAATTTTTGAAGGAATGAAAATTTTTAGAAAAAAAAAATTTCGCACAATTAATTTACTGAAATGAATTTAGTAAAATTTATAGTTTTAAAACGTTAAGTGCAATTTTTATTACAGAAATGTTCATTTCAGAAAGTCAATAAATTTTAAGAGTTTCAAATACACATCATTATTTTCAATTCCATTAACTGAAAACTATTCAAACTAAATTTTATTATTTCACTCTGTAAGAAATGATATTATGATGTCGGTTTTCCGATATCCCTTGCATTACATTTGATGTCAATTTTAATAAACTGAACAGAAAAGGTAAATAATTGATAATTTTCTTTGAAATTTCTTATCATCCGTGTAGATTATTTAATTAGATACATGTTACTTACGCACTTAGAATACATTTACAACCATTTTAGCGGAATATATTCATGTTACGCTGCTAATCTATTTCATTTCTTTGTTTATGGTTTCTAATGGTATTTCCTAAAGCCGATGATTTTCCACAATTCTAGGTGGTCAAAAATTAAATTATTACCACTTCAGTAAACTATGACGTACTGCTTTTGTCTTTATTCAGGCGTAACATAATATTTTACTGGAAGTTAATTGATGGTACGTCAACTGCAAATTTTGGTTTTCCATTTTATGTAATATTTAACGCAATTAAACGAATAAAAGTATTGAGCATTATCAGTATATATATTTATTTTCATATTTTATATGTTTTCTGATCAATTGGTAATTGTGTGAAATGTTAATGATTTCTAACTGTACATAATGGATATAAATTCAGTGTTCTCTAGTGGTTTCTTTGTTTACGTTAATAAAAATAGAAATAAATAAATAAATAAAGGAACATTGAATTCCACCAAAAGATTTAAAAATACTATATATAAACACTAAATTATTTTTTTAACATTTATGCAATATCCCCCCCCCCCAAAAAAAAAAAAAAAAAAAAAACATATATATATATTGGTCAACATTAAACAACGGTGGGTTTGTTCTGGCCAAAGTTTATAAATGGCGATTGACTAGATTGGTGGTCCAATTGCTGTGAAACGGTTGGCAAAAAAACTGTATTTTAATTTGGCAATACATTTTGTTATTTATTACTTGTTATTACCATGTTTTTATTAACTTCGATTCTTGTGTGTTTGTGTGTTTGTTTGTGTGTTTGTCAGGGACAAATCTTGCAATCGATTTTTAACTAACTTCCCGACTAGCTAGATATTTGAAATTTTCAGGACAGCTCACAACACGGTGACAATACATTTTTCTAATAAATTTAGTCAACTGCTTCAGGTTCCGCTGCCTTCGGCAGCGTTTATATGATTCGGCAGAAAATTTATTTAACTACCTTCCCGACTAGCTAGACATTTGAAACTTTCAGAATTGTTCAGAATAAGGTTAAAATGTATATTTTTAATACCTTTAGCCAACTGTTTCGGGTTCCCGCTGCCTTCGGCAGCGTTATCAGTACATAGATTGCAATCGATTTTTTCCTAACTTTCCGACTAGCTAGACATTTGAAACTTTCAGGATAGCTCAAAACACGGTGACAATACATTTTTTTAATACTTTTAGTCAACTGTTTCAGGTCCCCACTGCCTTCGGCAGCGTTTATATGATTCAACAGAAAATTTATTTAACTAACTTCCCGACTAGCTAGATATTGGAAACTTTCAGAATAGTTCAGAACACGGTGAAAATGCATTTTTTAAATATTTTTAACCAACTACTCCGGGTTCCTGCTGCCTTCGGCAGCATTACCAGTACAAAGCTTGTAATCGATTTTTCACTAACTTCCCGACTAGCTAGACATTTGAAACTTTTATAATATCTCAAAACACGAGAGCAATGAATTTTTTTAAAAAATTATCCAATTGCTCCGGGTTCCCGCTGCCTTCGGTAGCGTTTATATGATTGAACAGAAAAATTAAAAACATGGTATATAAAAAGATCTTTTTATCTTATAATTATTTTTATACTTTTTTTGCGAATAATCAACGTCGTCAATAATATTTAATGCGTGTAATGACATCATATATTTTCTTGATGTTACGCATTGGTTAGAAATTAGTCGTTACAGGCAAATTTAACTCATGGATTATTGTTTGACTGATAATGTTCATTAGAGGAAATCAATCGTAGCTACACTAGGAAATAAAATTCCAACGGAGAGGACAAGTAAAAGTCATTGGGACAATTGCAACTATTGCCGAAATTGATTGTTTCTAATTTAATGAATTTTCGAGAAAAAAAAGTTATAATAATGTATTCAATATTTTAACATATCCGAGCATATGCATAATCAATTTAAATTCGTCTGATAAAAAATAAATAAATAAATAAATAAACAAATAAATAAATAAATAAATAATAATAATTAACATGCCTAAAAACTTTTTTTTCAGAAGCCCGCCGGGTGCGTTCTCCTTCCCCCTTTTTTTTTTTTTTTTTTAATTTACATTTTTATTTTTATTTCCATTAACCTACTACCGTAGATAATGGAAGTATTTCATTTGGTCCAAAAATGCGATATGAAGTTTTCCCGTGATTTGCACGTTTTAAGGCCTAGGAAATTAATCAGTTATCTCAAAGTTTTTCTATCTCGAAATTTTCTCGCTAGAACGCTAAACGTCAATAAATGAGGATAGGCTTTAAATTTAAAATTATCAGAAGAAATTTTTAAGTTAATATATTTTACTGTCAGTTATCTATTTTAGTGTAGAAGTGAAATAACCAGCTAATAATAATTTACAAAATTATTTCGGGCGTTAACTGGTTAAGTATGGATTGTTAAAAGAAAAGGTAGTAGGATTTTTTTTATTTTTTTATTTATTTATTTTTTTTTTTTTGTGAAACATTTAGAGAGAAAAAAATATTTTTTGTATTTTTGAAAGAATGTGAATTAATTTTTACACTCCATTATAAGTTCTTAAATTAATTTATTGTATTTTTAATATATATACATATACAGAACAACAAAATAATATAAAGACGCATAAAATGCATTTGTATTATTTAAAATGTGTTCTAAAAATCATTAAAAGAAATGGTAAGCGGAATTCAAATTTATATAATCGTATTTTACCGGTAAATGTAGAACATTTAGACTGTATAAATGTACTGGAAGCATATATTTATATACTTATGCATATTCATAACGATTAAATTATAGAAATTTATGAAGATTTTTTAACATGAATATTGAGGTAAGTCAATTTTAAGTCTGTATTTCTTTTATTATTATTAAAAATAAGCTTAATTATTTTTTGTGCATTAATAATCACGCCTTTTTTGAAAAACGCATTTAGCTTTTGTTTACGCTTGGGACCCATGACAACCATATGCGAAAATGGCATTTCGCCATAATCACCAAAGAAAAATCGCCAAATGCACTTGTGGACCAACATGCAACTAGTTCCCTAATAACTGGTAGTCCTATGTTAATATCCTGTAAATCATAAATACTTGTACCAAATTTCATGGAAAATGTTTACATAACATATCGGAATTATTTTGTGTAAACCTGTAAATTAATTACCAATTCTAAGCCTACACTACTCCACAGAAAAACATGCTTTTTAAATACTAATATAATCTCTTCATATTTAAAGGGGCGTAAACATGTTAAAATTCACTTTTATCAAACACAGACTAGGGACCCTAATATTACAAAATTATTTTATGTATCGCGGAAAAGGAGCCACAGTTATTATATACGACATTAATAAGAACACACCTAATTAATTATAAGCCATTATTTTTTCAAACTAATTTCACAAAATTTAAATGATTGCAGTACATCATCATAATTCGTTTGTGTGTTCCCATACATAAATTATTTAGTATACACATACTTTTTTATAAAAGTAAACAAGCTTTTGAGAATTTTTACAATGTGTGTTAATTCTATTATGTTCAGCATAAACACATTAAAGTATATATATATATATATATATATATATATATATATACTTTAATAAGTCCATAGGCTCTAATGTCACGAAATTTTTTTGTTTGTCACGAAATTTTTTTGTTAAAATAAAAAGTTTAAATAGTAAGATAGTGATTCCATTTGATTCCAGTGTGTACTTCTGATCAAAATGGGAGAAAATCCTCAACATTAAGCTTCAAACCAGCCACCACAAAGTTGGAGAAATAATATATCGCTCACATATTCATATAAATATAACAGTATTAAATATATGGTATTACATATATGGTATTAAATATAACAGTATTAAATATTTTTGGAGATTTTTCAAATTAAAAAAATGTATAGTTCTATAACTTAAAAAAGCACATTATATATATATATATATATATATATATAAAATAATCCCTGTAAATTAAGTGAAGTCATCCATTTTTTGCATTTAAATTTAACAATTTATGAAGCAAATACATGGGTATTATTACGTAATGATATTGTAATAAGTAAAATACAGCATATGTATATATATATTTAAATTTAAAAAAATGCTTAACTTTCAATAACTCAGTTTAGTACAGTATGATTCCATATAAATTTAAGGAAATATGCTGCTCATCTGCTTATGTTCCTTTTGATACTTGCGTACCTTATAGGCACATATGAGGGATGTTTTAAGCAATTTTTACTTTTTCTTTACTATTAACATGGAATTTTACACAGGTTATCAAAAGCTGTACTCCTAGTCAAAAATGAAATTATTAGACCTGTATATTTTGGCCGAATTCTCTTTGAATTAAATTTATGGGCGCCAATTTTACATTTTATTGTCAAATTACATAAGGTAACGTCCCAAGCATAGCTGTACTGCTGTAATTTAATGGAATTACAATAGGTCAAAGTTTATTGTCAAATGTACAATTTTTGTTTATTTCGATAGTGAAAAACTCTTCTAGGTAAATAAACCAAAAATTAAATATCTCACAAATTAATCTCTGAAATTCATTTTTTCCTTTGATAGGAAGATAACCGATACATATAATAAGCGTATGGAAATACGTTTCATTGAATGATGTGAACGTTTTGTTTGAACAGCAATTTTTGCATTTCACGGTGGTTCTTGCAAAAAAAAAAAAAAAAGTGTGTGACAATATTTCAGCCCACTATATTTCAGTGATTTTTGGACAATATTTAGTGGGTATTTAATAACATTTACATAACATATAAATACATAAAATAACAAAGTATTGACATTCTAACATATAAATTTTGGGATTCATGTCTGTAATTATAAAAAAAAAAAAAAATACATTTTTTTTTTTTTTTTTTTATAATAATAAAGTAATTTGTATGAGTGAATAAGATTTTACTAATAGTGAATTTTTCAATGCGTACATTTTGAAGACTCACATTACGTATTTTTACTTATATTATTTTTTGGGGTGCTTTTTGTTTAAAAAAGTAAAATAAAAACGTAAAATTATTAAAATAACTGTAACAGGTATGCAGAAAGTTTCTTAAGTTTAGTTAAGATTTACAAGATATTAAAGTGATTATTTTTTTAAATGCCCATAGGGCAATACAAAATCATTTTTGTCCATACATGTCAACATCAGTCTTATACACAAAAACTCACACGCAAACAAAACATATATGTATATGTATGGTAATACTTGGATGTTCATAACTTTCAGGGATGGTAATACAAGGAATACAAGGATGTAAATACAAGGAATATTTCTATACTGATAAGTATAAAGGATTTAAGTCCGTATTGTTTATTTTTCAGGACATGAAAAATAAAGTTAAACTAACTAAAAACTAATCCGAAAATTCAATTAGGAAAAAGGGATTATGTTAATTTATACCCTTTATACCATTCAGTGACTGTCAACCTTCATTTAATAAAGGGAAAAAATTGAATTAAATATTTTATACCATAGAATAATGCTAAATTTCTGACTTTAACCTTTTTTTTTTTTTTTTTTTTTTTTTTTTTTTTTTTAACCAATGGATTTTCTAAAAGACTAAATGACATGGATTTAAATCATTTATACCAATTGATAGAGAATTTTTTTCTGAGTCTGACTGTGTACTTAACACAAAATCGACATTTTTGGACTTAAATCCCTTATATTTATCAATACAGATTTATTCATATTTAAACTTTTTATGCATTTGCGTAACATATCGTGGGGAAATATATGTATATAATTATTGAGATGAAAATGAGGAAAATATATTTTTAAATAAAATGATAGATGGTCATCTCTCCTTCAAGTCAAGGAGAAACGGCTGTCCAATACAAATAAGAAAATGTAAAGATAAAATAGCAAAAAGTAACACATTTCGAAGAGTTAATCATAAAATTTATACAGCAATTTGTAAAGATGCAGTTATAAACACAGAAAATGAGTGAATAAAATTCGAATAAAAGAAATTTGAAGTATAATATCAATCCTTCATTTTCGAAAAAAAATCCAAACTTTTAGAAAGGTCCTTATAGTTCGTGCATTTTTCATGGGAACAATTCAAACATATCATGTGTTTTATTCAGACAACATCTTTGGTTGTTTATTGTATTCTTCTTCACAATCAACACAATGCTCACCATCAAATTTTATTTCCTCGGAAATTGATGAATCTAACAAATTCAAATTAATTTCATATTATTCGCTAGTGCAAGAGTCCTATTCTTGTTTTTTTTCGCCAGCTTATTTTTAAAATTTTCACGGCTTTAAGCTTATTTATAATCGACATTTTGAAAATTGAACAAAAATTAATCATTAGGAGCTATTATATGTTTATAATTGAAATATTTATATATATATATATATACATATATATATATATATATATATATATATATATATATATATATATATATATATATATATATATATATATATATATATATATATATATATATATATATATATATATATATATACATATATATATATATATATATATATATATACATATATATATATATATATACATATATATATATATATATATATATATATATATATATATATATATATATATATATATATATATATATATATATATATATATATATATATATATATATATATATATATAAATATTAGAAATATAATTGCATTTAGTTTAAATCCTCTGTCCGTATAATTTTCAAATACTGATAAAGGTGGTCATCTCTGGTTTAACTCTGTTTGAATCCCGGATCAGGCATGGGTGTGTTGTCCCTGTTAAGGGTAACGATGACCGTCATTTTGTGTCTCTTCACAAATGGCCATTAGTTTGGCGATTCGCCGGTCAATGCTTAGACGCAATAGCCGCACCAATGAAACAAAGAAAGATTCATTGGTTTCGAGATAAAACCAACCTATACAATACATCACTAACAATATTCGTTATGAATCTAGTTTCTGTTTGTTGTTCAAGCAGAGTCGTCGACTTACGACGACTGTGATTTAATCGGTTAATAATTGTCCCAATAATCGAAAATTCCTGATCTGTGGAGTATTTATGACAGCGCAATATTTAAGAATACTCTTCCTTAATAATTTCTGTGGTGCTGATAAAAATTTAATCCAATTATTTGCAGAATATTTGTGATATGTAATACTTTCATCGACTAGAACCTAACTGTATATTAACAAATTAATGTACAATTAGACATGAATATACTCACAAATATGAATTTGCAACATTCTATAAAAGTTTTTAGTTATGCGGTATAAAAAAGTTTTTCGCAATCTGATTTAAAGTATTATTTTTACTTTTTGAAAGGATATAAAAAAGTCTGTATAATAATGAAATAGTGATTTTCATTAACGTGGTTATTTCTATGAATGCAATTAAAATAAAGTAATTTTGACATTTTTAGGCGAAATCTTTCAAAAATATTTCACATAAAAAATACAATGTACATGAAATTTCATAAAAAAATTTAAAACATAATATATAGTTTTCAAACATTTTACAATCTGTAAATTTGTATTATAATTTAACTTTATTTTATAATTATTATAATTTAACAAATTTTGAAAATTTATGTAGTAAACATTGTTTTATATCTACGAGTTTACAATTCACATGATTTTGTAATCCGGTGTACAACATTTATTATTCATGCGTTTTGTTGAATTACGTTTTGTTTATTCCTAATCCACATTCCTCAATTGCATGTAAATCTTTCAAACCATGCATGCAATAAAATTTAAATTATTATCAGATCACTAAATTAAAATTATTATCAATAACTGCAGAGACATTTTAATGAAGCGTGATACATATTTTTTTATTTCAAAGTCAGTAAGCTAAGTAAATTTAAAACTCAAACATTTCCTTTTATAAAATTGATTCGTGAAATCTCGGTATAATTGTATTTAAAGGATTTGCAAGCAATTTTGTTTAATTTATGAAGGTATACATATTTCCTTCTTTTACTTTACATAGTTATCTATTTGTGAACTTTCTGCAAGGCATACGTTTTAATTGTTAAGCATTAGATGTTTTGTTTGAATTAACTGTAAGGGAAAAATAAAATAAATCAAAATAAAACTCCATGTTTTTATTTTTATTTAAATTTTAACGAGTGTACTTTTTACAAAGAAAGAAATTAATTTTTCATTTAATCTTGACCTATAAAAAAGTTGCTTTAGTACTTTTTAATTTTTAAAATTAGAAGCTAGAATTTTGCCTTTCTACTAATATTACAGTACAATTTTTATTTCTGAAAATTATACTAGAAATTGTACTGTTTGTGATTAATAATTTAACCAATTTTAATTATTTTAAACTTTGTAGAAATCATTTAAAACTTTTTTTAAAAATACATACATTAGGTCTTTGCATAAATTCGTGCTGTTTTTTATTGCTTCATTTCCTAAAAATACATCAAATCAAATGACAATTTTTAATCAAAATACTCTCCATTACTTTCTACAACCTTTGCCCATTTATCGGGTAACAAATGTATACCCCGGCGATAGATGCTCTCGTCTTTGGAGGCAATAAAATGATCCGCGTCCGCACGAACTTTTACAACGACCTAATATATATATATATATATATATTTCTTTTCTAACTTTCTTATTTAAAATAATATTAATAGTTAAAAATTCGTTATGTTAGCGGATATTTATCTATTTATTTATTTATGTATTGCTGAATGGGGATATTTTTGAAATATAATATGATTAAGCATATATAAGAACGATTTTGAATATATAAGTAATAAATGCAATGTGATTCCATAACGAAGAATTAAATTCTTCGGCAACAATCTGGTTTGTCTCTAACTGGTTGAACTAACGTATTTTATTTAATGCATTTTTAATCATTACTTGATCTTTCTGTGCACTTTATGGAAATAAATCTGTTTTATACTAATATTTTCTGTACTGATCTGTAAAAAAAAATATATATATTTCAGTGTATTTTTCAAAACCTTACAAATATTTTCTTTAAACAGAAAACTTGTAGCAGGCAGTATTTTTTTTTTTTTTTTTTTTTAATTATTAATATTATTTGCGAAGATGTGATTCCTGGGTTTACGTATCTTGGAAAAGTATTATTTCTACTTTGGCATTTGAGTTAAACATGCTGATACTCAGATATTTGTTATTATGTCTGTTTTTCTGTTCATATTTATTCGTGAATTATTTTCAATCTTAAAATATGTCTTCTAAAAATGTAACTTATGAAATTAATGTTTAAATTTACTTTTATTTACGAATTTACATAGTCTCTGTTACTAATCGGTAACATACATGTTTCGTTTTGTTATACACTTAAATAACAGATGTTTATGTGGAATATTTTATTAGATCTTCGAAAAAATTAATATCATCATGATTTTTGTTAAAATTTTAATATCTATTATCAAACATAACGGTATATGTTTGGTAAAACTCTGTTCCAAACCTTTTTTACATTTATTAATTATTTTTAAATTTGTTATAATTTCCATCATAACATGGTTTCTGTTTTAAAACACTGACGTGAAGGAAATGCAGTAGAATGAACACTCGATGGATTACAACCGACAATCGATAATACATGTCGTGATGAAATTCAATATATATATATATATATATATATATCATCATAATATATATATATATATATTATGATGATATTAAAGTTACATATTGTACATACACGCATCATACGTAGAAATTTTAACCAGAAGGACAAATCACATTATAATAAAAAAAAAAGAAAGAAAGGAATAGTGACTATCTGTAAGCTGTCGCATATAATACACAATGTACCAGATGTCTTTTGTGATGTTTTGTACGAAAACGCTTTAATGTTACTGATAACACTTTCTTTACGCAATAGTGCTTATGTAAATTTCATTAACATATATTTATTAAATTCTCTTTAATGTTAGAAATGTAATTTCATTGGTTTCTAGATAATATCAACCTATACAACACTTTAAATCACTAACAAGATTCTTTATGAATCTAGTTTCTGTTTGTGCTTCAAGCACAGTCGTTGACGTACGACGAATGCGTTTAAATCTGTTGATAATTGTCCCAATAATCGAAAATTCCTAATCTGTGAAGTATTTATGACAGTGCAATATTCAAGAATACTCATCCTTAATAATTTATGTGGTGCAAATAACAATTTAATCCAATTATTTTCAGAATATTCGTGATATGTAATACTTTCATCGACTAGAACCTACCTATATATTAACAAACTAAAGTACAATTAGACATCAAGATACTCACAAATTTAAAGCAACATTCTACGAAAGTTTTTAGTTATGCGCGAGACAAAATTTATTTCGCAATCCGATTTCACAATACTACATTTACTTTTGTGAGGATATAAAAATGTCTGTAAAGTAATTGTTTTCTATAACGTGGTCATTTCTATGAATGCAATAAGAATTTAAAAAAAAAAAAAAATGACATTTTTATGCGAAATCTTTAAAAAATATTTCACATAAAAAATACTATAAAAAGTTTCTTAAAAAATATCAAACATAATTTTTAGTTTTCAAACATTTTAAAATCTATAAATTTTTATTATAATTTAACTTTATTTTTTATAATTTAACAAATTTTGAAAATCTATGTAGTAAATTTTCTTCTATATCTACAAATTTACGTTTCATATAATTTTGTAACTTGTACATCATTTATTATTCATGCGTTTTGTTGAATTACATACTTATATCGAAAAAGAAAAATCAGGATTTTTAGAAAGAAAACTCTAAATTCTTTCACTATAATACCAATTCCGTTTTAATAATTATCTATTTGTTCTTATTCCTAATCCAAATTCCTCAATTGCATGTAAATCTTTCAAACCATGCATGCAATAAAATTTAAATTATTATCAGATCACTAAATGAAATTATTATCAATAACTGCAGAGAAATTTTAATGAAGCGTGATATATTCTTTTATTTCAAAGTCAGTAAGCTAAGTAAATTTATAACTCAAACATTTCCTTTTATAAAATTGATTCGTGAAATCTCGTCCTAATTGTATTTAAAGGATTTGCAAGCAGTTTTGTTTAATTTATGAAGGTATATATATTTCCTTCTTTTAATTTACATAATTATCTATTTGTGAACTTTCTGCAAGGTAGACATACGTTTTAATTGGTGGACGTTAGATGTTTTCTTTGATTTCACTCTAAGGAAAAAATAAAATAAATCAGAATAAAACTACATGTATTTATTTTTAATTAAAGATTAATGAGTGTGCTTTTTACAAAAAAAAAAGAAATTAATTGTTCCTTAAATCTTGACCTATAAAAGAGTTGCTCTTAGTACTTTATACTTTTTTTTTTAAATTAGAAGCTAGAATTATGTCTTTATATAAATATTTTAGTACAATTTTTACTTCTGAAAATTGTACTAGAAATTTTACTGTTTTGTGATTAATAATTTAACCTTTTTTTCAGGGTGACAAGAGATAACTTGGACGAAGTTTCAAACCAAATATCTGTAACTACCACTATCGCAAACTCATTTTGGAAGATGTTGTCTTACCTTGGTCACAAATCGTCTTTGGAAACGAAAGATGACCTTCCAACAGGATTCCGCACTTGCACACTTGAGAGCTAAAGGCACTCAAGATTGGTGCAAGACAAATTTTCCTGACTTCATTGGAGCTCAAGAATGGCTACCATATTTCCCAGATTGGAACCCAATGGATTATTCTGTTTGGTCCATCTCGGAGACAAGGATGTGTGCTAAATCTCATAAAAGTTTAGTATCCCTAAAAGAATTCTTATACAAGGAATGAGATAAAATATCAGTAAGTGAGTTGCGGCCCATAGCCGAAAATTTTGTGACACGTTTAAAGCTCTGTATTAAGGCTAAAGTTAGCCACTTTGAAAATTTGTAAATATAATAGACAAAATAATGTATTCATATTTATTGAAGCATGGTCGTAACATTTTCATTAGCATTAAAGCTATAATATATCATGTGTGGCCAAGTTATTTATTGTCACCCTGTAAATATTTTAAACTTTGGTGAAATCATTTGAAACTTATTTAAAAATTCATTTTTTGTAACTTCCTTAATTTAAAATAATATTAATAGTTTAAAATTTGTTAAGCAATCGGAATTTATTTTTATTTATTTATTTTTTGCTGAATGGAGAAATTATTGAAATTATTGATTAAGCATATATAAGAACGATTTGGAATTGACAAGTAATAAATGCCACGTAACGAAAAATTAAATTCTTCGAAAACACTGTAGTTGAATTTGGTTCGTTTCTAACTGGTTGAACAAACGAATTTTATTTAATGCGTTATTATTCATTACTTTATCTTTTGTGCACTTTACGGAAATAAATCTGTTTTATACTAATATGTCCTGTACTGATATGTTTGAGAAAATATATTTTAGTGTATTTCTCAAAATCTTACAAATAATTTCTTTTAACAGAAAACTTTTAGCAGGCAGCAGGATTTTTTATTTTTATTTTTATGTTTATATTATATATTTATTTTTATATTTTCCCTACATTTTCATGTAATGTACTGATTCTGCGTAACTTTCTGGGCCATAAGTTTATTCATTTATATACATATTTAATCTCTTTTTTATAATATTTGCCAAGATGTTATTCCTGTGTCTAGCAAAACTATTATTTATACTTAGGCATTTGAGTTAAACATACTGATACTGCGCTATTAATTATTATGTCTGTATTTCTGTTCATATTTCTTTGTGAATTATTTTCAATCTTAAATTTTATCTTATAAAAATGCAACTTTTAAAAATAATGATTACGTATCCTTTTATATACTTATCTACATAATCTGTGTTACTAATCAGTAATATACATATTTGGTTTTGTTACACACTTAAATATCAGCTGTTTCTGTGGAATATCTCATTGAAACTTCTAAAAAAAAAATATCATAATAATTTTCGTTACCATTTTATTATTTATTAACAAACGTAACTGTGGATTATTGGTAGCACTCTGGGACAAAACTTTTTACATTTATTAATTATTTTTAAATAAGTTATAATTTCCAATTTCCATTATAACTTGGTGTCTGTTTTAAAGCATTGACGTGAAGAAATGCTATACAATGAAACATAATACAATACATGTCACGATGGAATTCAATATATATACACTATACATATAATTTTAATAATATAATACCTTTGTAACACTCAGCAAACAAAAGATGGGTGAAAATACCAACATATTAAATTTTAAATGAGATTTATTTCGAATAAAATTATTGTCACCGTGATAATTTAATTTGGGTATAAATGATTAGTAAAAGTACTTATGCAGAAGAGAAATGACACAAGCATAACACATAAGCCTAACGATGAGATAATAGTTCGCAAGAAACATTGAACTAATAGAAAGAATAAAAATTTTATAGAAAAGAGAAAAGGATAAAAATACCAAAGAGATCCGATAAAACGAAAAAATAAATAAAAGAATTGACGAATTGAAAATTGGAATATTAAATACTGAAAAATAGAAATGTTCACTCATCAGGAAACTTGCATTTCTATCAGCAGAGTGCAAGACTTCGGAAAACTGTATAGCTAATTCAAGCCAATATACAGCTCAAGTCTCTATCTTGCAAAAAAAAAAAAAAAAAAAAAAAAAAAAAAAAAGATTAAACAATAACACAAACCAAAATTGATACAAGGAATAAGTATTTTTAAGAAATTCACATGTTAAACAATACATACGGAGATAGCAGAAATAAACAGGTTGCCCAACAAACATTAGTAAAAAGAAAACATTAAAGGTAAAGAAACGATTAGGCGATTTATGTGCTACTGAAATGCAATAACTGAATGCATTAAGTGATAGTTTTTCATCTTGAAAAGCTCATAACTATATTAAAAAGGTGATTTTTAAAAGGGTTATAAAATTTTAACGTTAATCATTTTTAAATCTCAGTTTTGATTTAACTTTTGAAAAAAGAGATTTACTAAATATATATATATATATATATATATATATATTATGACGCCCTATATTAAAGTTATAGATTCTACATACACGCATTATACACAGAAATTTTAACCAGATGGAAAAATCACATTGTAATTAAAAAAAAAAAAAAAAAAAGTAATAATAATAATAATGACTATCTATCAGCTGTTGCATTTCATAAGCAATGTATCAGATGTCTTTTGTGATGGCTTGTATGAAAAGGTTTTAATGTTACTGACAACACTTTCTTTACGCAATAGTGCTTATGCAAATTCAGTATCTTATATTTATTTAATTCTCTTTAAATTAATGTTAGAAATTTAAAACCAACAACAAGCACGAATATTTTCAGCAGCTTTTAAACAATTCTATAAAATAAGTGTAAAAACTACAGACATTATTTTATGACTGACTTATATTGTTGTGCATTTTAGTGCTGTACTGAATGTTCGTAGAGTTTATATGAGTATAACATCATTGAAGTTAATTTCAACTATTTCTTTTTCTATAGACAGTAATAGAGTGTAATAAGAATGCTGACAGACAGAGGTGCAATTTGAAATCCTAACTACTTCTCAACTTTGTTGGAAAGCGGTAAAAGTTTAAAATAAATTATTTATTTATTTATTTTTCGGACATGTGCACAGAAAACGATGCACAAATTAATAAAAATAAATATAATAATAATTTGGTCATGACCGGAAATTAATTCAAAATTTTAAGTTCTCCTTAGATTGCCAATGAATATATAAACACAAGAAAATAATAATTGGGCATTTTCTAATGTTAATATCACAACTATTTGTAAAGTACAAATACATAAACCAAGATAAAAAATAAATGAATAAATAAATAAATAAAATAAAATAAATGAATGAATAAAAAAGAAGCAGGCTCGTTTCTTAATTATTTCTTAGTTCAAAAATGAAGCATTTTATATTAATTATAAAAAAAAAAAAAAAAAAAAAAAAAAACATAAACATGTGTTTAAAAGATATTCACTCTTTGTTTAAAATGATTTCTCACTACGACAATGGACTCCTGCTATACAAAATGAGTAGTAAGTCCCTATATTTTACAAGTTTTAATAAACCAGCAAAACGTAAATCAATTAATAAACAAAAAATAAAGAAATATAATAAAATATATAAGAATAAAGACAAAAATTCGTACCTTCATACTATTCCTGCTGATTATATATATATATATATATATCAATAAAATCAATCTTTTGTCTGTAAATTTCTCAGAATTTGTCTGCATGACAATCGTGTATAAAAGGAGCTGTAATGAGAGAGGGAATCATATGCACCTGTAATCGCAGCATGTTTGCGTTACCAAAAAAGACACTGTTAATGATGCTGTGCTTTCAGAATAGGAATCTGCTACAGCAGCATTGTTATTCTATCTCAATAGGAAGGGTATTCGAATGAGCAAAGGTCGTATGACAGGTTTAGCTGGAAAGAGAATGATTTCGAAGTTCGAAGTCACGTGTTTGGACGATGGGCCAATTAGTATCTGACCGAACACAAGTACTAATTCTGCTCAGAAAGTTTAGGAAGAAATTGTGTTTGTAGCTATTTCGTCTGCGCACGGAGAAATCAGCGCTCGTAATGTCGCAAGCCGCACTGACATTCCATACACTACTGTTTATATAGAACTAAGGCTTACCCTCCAATGTTATCCGTACAAAATCCAGCGTCATCATAATCTGTCACGCGGCGATTTTGTGAAGCGGAGAGCGTTTGCGGTGTGGGCGTTTCAAAAGATGGCGGAAGATGACGGTTGGTTGTCTAACATGTTGTGGACCGACGAAGCCCATTTCGCTCTTCGAGGGTCTGTCAACTACCGCAACTGCTGAATTTGGGCTACCGGAAATCCAAGAACTGCCACGGAAACTCAATTGTACGACGAGAAAGTCACAGTGTAGTGTAGATTTACCGCATCTACTGTTACATTTCCTTTTTTCTTCGATGAAATGCGTGATTCTGGTTTTGTAACTGTTAGCTTGACGGGTGAGAGGTACGCCGATATGTTACAGAATCGCGTCATCCCTAGCTTGAGTGATAAGAACCTGCTGGATCGTAAGATCTTTATGCAGGATGGTGCTACACCCCATACTGCTACATGTGTGAAAAATCTCTTGCGCAAGTCGTTTAAAGATGATCTCTCGTTGAGCCGTCACTTTCGACATGCTTAGCCTCACATGTCCCCAGATAATCCCCCTCCGTGTAATTATTGGCTCTGGGGTTACCTGAAGTGGAGAGTCTACCGCGGTCTACCGAAATCAATAGAGATGCTAAAAGACAACATCCGACGTGAATATCTCACCATAACTACAGGTATGTTGCACAGTGCTGTCCACAAAATTGTCCCTCGACTACAGCTATTGTTGAGGAACGACAGTCGACATGTTGAGCATTTGTTCTGAAAACATCACCTTTGCTTTGTCATAACTTGTTATGCTAATTATTAATTTTCTTATCACATAAAAGTGCCATCTGTCGGCCATTTTTTTTTTTTTTTTTTTTTTTTTTTTGTGGTTGCAGTAAAACCACATGTCATTCCAAGCATGTGAGTCAATTTGTACCTCTCTACCTACAATATTCAGTGCATTATTAATTTTTCAAATGTATACTCATTTTTTGATCACCCTGTATATATATTACGGGACCCTGTATATATATATACGGGTACCCTGTATATATATTATATATATATATATATATATATATATATATATATATATATATATATATATATATATATATATGTATTACCCTGTATATATATATACGGGAAATCTTTGATTTCCCGTCATCGTCAGCTGACGCTTTCCATTTGAAGTGAAAACTTTTGGGTGAACAAAAATAATTGAATTCGCGTCATCAAAAGCAAATGCTTTCCATCCTTGTATGATACAAATAATGTATCATACAATTAACTTGGTAATGTGAAGTGTTAATGATTATGTACTGTATATTGTTTTAAAATCTGGTGCCGCTCTACACGACTTCTCTTATCTCCGGGCGCTGTCACTATTGCAGTTAGACCTCAAAAAACGTGAGAAAGCCAAAAGCTGCCATTTTCTCACGTTTTTACAATGTGGTGCGGCTCTACACGACTTCTCTCATCTCCGGACACTATCTCTTAAAGATTGTAGCCGGAAACGTTGCAGTTAGACCTCACAAAACCGTGATAAAGGCCAAAACCGCAAATTTTATCACGTTTCTACAATCTGGTGCGGCTCTACACGACTTCTCTCATCTCCAGACACTGTCTCTATTGCAGTTAGACCTCACAAAACCGTGAGAAAGGCCAAAGCCGCCATTTTTCTCTCGTTTTTACAATCTGGTGCGGCTCTACACGACTTCTCTCATCTGCGGACGCTGTCTCTCAAAGATTGCAGCCGAAAACGTTGCAGTTAGACCTCACAGAACCGTGATAAAGGCCAAAGCCTCAATTTTTCTCACGTTTTTATAATCTGGTGCGGCTCTACACGACTTCTCTCATCTCCCGACACTGTCTCTATTGCAGTTAGACCTCACAAAACAGTGAGAAAGGCCAAAGCTGCCATTTTTCTCACATTTTACAATCTGGTGCGGCTCTACACGACTTCTCTCATCTCCGGACACTGTCTCTTAAAGATTGCAGCCGGAAACGTTCCAGTTAGACCTCACAAAACCGCGATAAAGGCCAAAGCCGCCATTTTTCTCACATTTTTACAATCTGGTGCGGCTCTACACGACTTCTCTCATCTCCGGACACTGTCTCTATTCCAGTTAGACCTCACAAAACCGTGAGAAAGGCCAAAGCCGCCATTTTTCTCACGTTTTTACAATCTGGTGCGGCTTTACACGACTTCTCTCATCTCCGGCCACTGTCTCTTAAAGATTGCAGCCGGAAAAATTGCAGTTAGACCTCACAAAACCGTGAGAAAGGCCAAAGCCGCCATTTTTCTCACATTTTTACAATCTGGTGCGGCTCTACACGACTTCTCTCATCTCTGGGCACTGTCTCTATTGCAGTTAGACCTCACAAAACCGTGAAAAAGGCCAAAGCCGCCATTTTTCTGACGTTTTTGCAATCTGGTGCGGCTCTACACGGCTTCTCTCATCTCCGGACACTGTCTCTATTGCAGTTAGCGCATTAAATAAAATTGTAATATAATTTTTGTAGTAGTAGTTTATATTAATGAATAAAAAAACACTTCATTTAAAATATTTCCTGACGATTCAAGAAATACACACGTAATTGTTCACGTTTTCACTTCTGTCGGCACTCCCGGAGTGCAAATGTTTTTTTTTTTTTTTTTTTTTTTTTTTTTTTTATTATAAATAGTATAAACAAAAAAATTCAATTTAATATATAGAAAATAAAAATAATAATAAATTGAAAGATTATTTTAAAAACATTTTTTTCGGTTGCTGTCACAGTTATAATAAATTCAATTTATACTAAAAATGCAATAAGTATTTCACTCAATTTCATGTTTGGAATTATACAAAAGATACTATGACACACATATATATATTTATATAAAGAAAAAAAAATCATTCAAACAGTTTCAATTTATTTTATAAAATATAAACGAATATATTGAAATACAAATGAATACTTTCCTTTTCTGAAACAGCCTTTATTTTTTCTTTACAGTCATTGCAAAAAATATGTTTGGCAACGACACAATATCATGACAAAATAATCCACAAAACGGCTATTAAGGATATTTTATTTAGCCGTTATATGGAGACGTAAGAATCTGTGTACTAAGATTTTTTTTTCTTGTATTTTGTCAAATTTATTACAATTAAAGTGGCTCATACATTTAATTTCAAACATAGAAAATTGCTACAGAATTATAAAAATAAAATTTTGTGCTTTAACATAATTGATAAAAACTCTACATTTAATTAAGACTATATATATATATATATATATATATATATATATATATATTTAAATAATAATAATAATAGTATTAATGTAATGGTGATAATTTAAAATTATTCACGAGAACTTCGCACTTAACCCTCGTTTTGAAATATTCGTAATTGCAATGCCTACATTAGATATATATTTAAAATATTATTATATATATTTAAATTATGATAATTGAATATATGAAAGTGGAATGTAAAAACAACAATAATAATTTTAACAATGTTAATAAAAGAGAAAATAAGTTAAATTTAACACTATTCAAGCTAAAAATTTCAATTTTTTGTCACTCCTTTACTTTAATAATGTTGAATTTAACTTATTTTCTTGTTTATTAACATTGTTAAAATTATTATTGTTACTTTTACATTCCACTATCATATCATCACTTATTATATATTAAATTCATAGTTTTAATTTTTGTGTATAAATTTAGTGCTGCTTTAGCGCCTATTTTATGCAAATTAATAATTTTTATCATTTATTGTGAAGTTAATATATATATATATATTTATTTATTTATTTATATACATGTTTCTGTATTAATATTTGCAGCAAAATAATAAGGAGCACAAAATTGCCATCGTTTCAGTTAAAAAAAAGATACACAAACTACAAAGACATTTCCTTTGCAGGTTGATTGTTGTAGTGTGCTGTGTATGTTATGTATGTGTGGAAGTATAGCGTTGCTTTGTTTTCGAGATAAAATAATTCATCGTGTTTTCTTTTGTAAAAGTAAATTTTGTGACCTACGTTGGAATCGTAATTTCCACCAGGGAGAGGGACTTATGTAAACTTCCCTAACATTATTTAAATATTTATATTTTGAGCTGTTATTCTATGTATTTCATTTGTTAATCATGACAATCTTTCTGAAACTAATGAATAAAGTTCAAAACTGTGTAACATGGGGATAGTTGTAACGAAGTGTAGGAGGCACGTTGTGACGAAGTGTAGGAAGCACGTTAAGACAGTATTACTACTTGCCCAACATAATTTTTAATGCAGATTTCTATATTTCAGAATAATCTGGTGTGTAACTCACACGACTTTCTCTTACCTTGAAATTTAATACTATAAATACAGGTTTAAGATTAAGAGGTGAGATAACGATGTTATGTAAACCTATGTTAAACAATTCAAATTAGGCTTCGGAAGAGTTTTATATGATAATTAATTCTGTGTGAGGGGGGGCTACTCCCCTCACAATTTTTAAGGTTCTAATATCTTTTTTGATTTCCATGTATCAATCGTACAAAAGAGTATCACTCAGAAAATCCTCGTTAATTACTTTGAAGAGATTGTGCTATGAATATTATTATTATTTTCTTTTTTTGCATATATCCTTAAAGTAGATTTGAAATATCTTTTTTATATATTTTGTAGGTTAAATTTAGATATCGGGACTTGGTATTAAAAAAAAAAAAAAACTCTTTTTTTTTTTTTTTTTTGCTATGTAAACTTTCTTTTACATGTTTTTTACACGTAACATGTACATTAAGTTTCTCATAAAGTAAAAATTTTCGGTTTCCACTTCTTTAGGTTAATTTTATGTATTCTAATCATGATATCTCAAAATAATAATAATAATAATGATAATGATAATAATGTGGGTAATGGAAGTAGTGTGATCGTTTCACACCATTTTTTTGGGGGGGGGAGGGGGGGAGGTATGTTAAAACATTTATTCACGATTTATTTTAATGAATAAACCAAGAGTTTAAGTTAATATATTTGTAGACTGTTACAATATTTGTTCCTGACATTCTTGAAGTTATATAAGTTTATATATATATATATATATATATAAGATCATATAATATAAAAATGTTTATAAAATAAGTTTTTATATAAGGTTTTTATCATCAGAGAATTTTTAATAAAATACCAGCTTATACTAAGTGTCTCAAAAATACCAAGTGCTGCAAAAACACAATATTTTGAAAGTATATAACATTAAAGTTTTTAAGATAGAGAGAAAAAAAGAATCAGACGGTTATTTATAAATATTAAAAAAAAAAAAAAAAAGTATACAAAGTTCTATAAAATTCTTTGATGATATTTTTAACTAGTTAGATCGATACGTAAGATTTTTTTACAGTGACTACAACTGTCTAGTGGAAAACCTAAACCATTTGAATTATGGAGAAAATATTTCGTTCTAAAACAAATAATAAATTAGTTTACTTTAAAAAAAAAAGTATATATAATAATAATAATAATTAAGTTAAAATTACGCCGTGTACTCATGTAAACACAAATTCACGTAAATAAATATTTTAAAATATAGGTTTTCTTAGCATCTGTGTTCTAAAGAACTGTCCATATGTAACGTATGACATTAGGCATAATAATTATATTTTTATTCCCTTTATAATTTCTGCAATGAGAATAGTATAGTGTATTTTATGTATATAATTAAGAGAAAAAGTATTTAACCTAGATAGCTTTTTCGTTTCATTTTAACTGTTTTTAGACTTCAATCATTAAAATATCTGAACTTTAATTTTTCTCATCTCATGCATATATTATTCTCTAGAACATTCAATTTATAATTTTAAACTTTAATGTGAAACTTTAATTTTAAACTTTTAAATGTTTTTTAATGTGATATTACAAGTTCTAAAAATATTTAAATTGTAAAATTTCTGATAAAACGGATTTTAATAGGGTTTATGTAACATTGAACTATTAAAATTATTAATATTAAAAACAATAAATATGATAAACCGAATTTTTGTTCATGTTAAATAAATTATTGCTCAGAGAGGAAGAAGAGCTTTTATCATTTAATCTCAAAAACAAATAATATTGCACTATTGTTCATTCATTTCTATGAAATCATTCGTAAAAATGAATATAATGTTTATAATCCATAGATACTTTTCCTGTAGTAACCTAAAATCCTTTACGAAAAATTTGGTCATGATTTTTTATACTTTTGAACTAACTATCTATTCAATGACACACTTTAAATCTGCTAGAAAATTAATTTCATGTAAGATATATTTATTAATTAAATAAAACTACAAGCATAAAACTCTGTAATACAACACTAAACTGTCAGCGCAGCGTAGATCAATTTAGCACATCTTTATATATATATTTCTTTTCTGCGTGTGTATGTCACTGAACTCCTTCTAACCGGCTGGACTGAGTTTAATAAAATTTTTTGTGTGTCTTCAGGTGGATTCGAGAATGGTTTAGATTTACGAATGAAAGTTGTAACTTAATTAGTTCTTTCTTTATTAATTTTTAACCAACTGTTTCAACAACTTTTCCACCTAGATGGCGTGAGTTGTCGTAAACACGATGTCAGAATTTATTTAATGTTGAAATGAAAAATGAATATTTAACCGTATCTTACGAAGTGTTTAAAATATTTTTTCAAAGTTAATATTTTAGAATCGTAAACACGATGTCAGAATTTGTTTAATGTTGAAATGAAAAATGAATTTTTAACCGTAAGTGTTTAAAATATTTTTTCAACGTTATTATTGTTAAAATGTTAAAATTAGTTAAAATGGTATATTCTTTTAAAAAATTCATCAATATCCGACGGAGTTATTTTATGTTAAAATGAAAAATGAATTTTTAGGCCATTATTATTGTGCAGATGGAAAATGTACTAAAAGTTTTCCGAAAAATTTCACGATCACAAATGTTGACGGATATCCAATATATCGTCGAAGAAATCCCGATAATGGCGGACAATCTTATCTATGGCGGTCATCTATGTCAACAACATATATATTGACATTGATAACCGTTGGGTGGTCCCATATTCGCCTCTGCTGAGAAAAACATTCAATGCTCATATTAATGGCAAGAAATTCAAACTTCTTCACACACCATAAATTTTAAATCAGCACAACCGGTTTCGAAAGGACGTAGCCTTTCTTCATCAGGTGCAAACACGTGCAACTGCCTTGGAGGCAAAAGCAAGACTGAAAGCAGGACAAAATCCAGAGGGGGAGGAGCAACACAAACAACCAATAGGAAGCAACATGCAGGACAGGACCAATCAGAGAGGAACACACGTACACACACACCACAAAATGAGGAGGGAGGAAAGGAGTAAACAATTATTTTTTTTTCAATAATATTAAACTAATAAGTAAATTTAATAAAATTTATCCATTAATTATTATTATTATTATTTAAATTAGAATTATTTTATTATAACTAATATGATGTTATAAACATAATGAAGGAAATTATTTAATTGAATTAAACAAATTTTTCCAGGCT
Source organism: Salticus scenicus (assembly GCA_963930645.1). Lineage (NCBI taxonomy): Eukaryota > Metazoa > Arthropoda > Arachnida > Araneae > Salticidae > Salticus > Salticus scenicus. The sequence goes on along the minus strand of OZ005656.1, from coordinate 135,373,431 downwards.
GTAGACAGCAAAGTGGAATCAGATTTTTCATTGACAATTTTATCACTTTGTTTAATTCAATTAAATAATTTCCTTCATTATGTTTATAACATCATATTAGTTATAATAAAATAATTCTAATTTAAATAAAAATAATAATAATTAATGGATAAATTTTATTAAATTTACTTATTAGTTTAATATTATTGAAAAAAAAAATTGTTTACTCCTTTCCTCCCTCCTCATTTTGTGGTGTGTGTGTACGTGTGTTCCTCTCTGATTGGTCCTGTCCTGCATGTTGTTTCCTATTGGTTGTTTGTGTTGCTCCTCCCCCCTCTCGATTTTGTCCTACTTTCAGTCTTGCTTTTACTTCCAAGACAGTTGCACGTGTTTGCACCTGATGAAGAAAGGCTACGTCCTTTCGAAACCGGTTGTGCTGATTTAAAATTTATGGTGTGTGAAGAAGTTTGAATTTCTTGCTATTGTCTGTACGCCAGTTTTTTTAATTTATTTTTGGTGCTCATATTAATGTTCAGTTCTTTAGTTCAGTAAAGAGCATCAAATACATTTGCAAGTATGTGAATAAAGGCAGTGATATGGCTGTATTTCGAGTTGAAAATACCAATGTGAATGCTTCTCCGGTGAATAACAATGATGAAATAACACTTTACCAAATTGGCCGGTACGTCAGCTCCAATGAAGCTGTTTGGCGTATCTTAGGTTTCCCAATTCATGAACGGGATCCAGCAGTTCTTCATTTAGCCGTCCATCTTGAAAATGGCCAGCGCGTATATTTCACGAGCGAGACAGCGATTGATCGTGCTATAAATCCACCAAAAACAACACTCAGCGAATTTTTTGAAGTGTGTAATCGTGCGGATGCTTTTGGTGCTTTTGCACGGACATTACTCTATTCAGAAGTACCACGCTGTTTGACATGGGCTCCAACAAAAAAATGGATGTCCCGTAAGCAAGGCACGCCGATTGATGCATATCCCGGTTTATTCAAATCAAACACCTTGGGACGAATATTTACAGTTAATCCAAGGCAGACTGAGTGCTTTTATCTTCGACTGTTATTGGTTAATGTCATCGGCCCTTCGTCATTTCAAGATTTACGTAAAGTGAATGGACAACAGTATACAACGTATAAAGATGCATGCCTTGCACTCGGCTTGCTGGAAGACGACAACCAGTGGGTGTATATGCTTGCTGAAGTAGGCCTGAACTATACAGCAAAACAAATTCGTCTAATATTCGCTATAGTGTTGACTACATGTTTCCCGGCCAGAGCAGATACATTATGGGATAATTACAAAGATTCAATGACTGATTATATATTGCATCAACATCGTTCGCGGTGCAACGATCTAACGATAGTATTCAGTGACGCTATGTACAATGAAGCATTGATTGCTATTGAAGATCTTTGCATTATCACTGCCAACTTACCACTCAGTCATTTCGGTATGCATTCAACAAATCGAAATGCATCTGATTTAATAAGCACTGAATTGAATCGTGAACTACAATACAATACTGTTGAAATGGCAGCGATTGTTGCTTGCAATGTCCCACTAATGAATGAAGAACAAAGAACCATTTACGACCGCATCATGCTCGCAGTTTTGGCAGGACAAGGTGGATTCTTTTTTTTTTTTTTTTTTTTTTGAGTGCACCAGGTGAAACTGGCAAAACATTCCTTATTTCGCTAATTCTCGCCGAAATACGATCAAATAATGGCATCGCATTGGCTGTTGCATTATCTGGCATTGCGGCAACTTTATTGGATGGAGGCAGAACAGCTCATTCATTATTTAAACTGCCACTAAATATTCAAAATAACGCAGACGCAGTGTGCAGCATAAAAAAACAATCGTCCATGGCCACAGTGCTGAAATAGTGTAAAATTCGTATCTGGGATGAATGCACTATGGCACACAAGCATTCGATTGAGGCGTCGAACAGGACATTGAAAGATATAAAAAACAACGACAAACTATTTGGCGGCACTCTGTTACTCTTTTCAGGTGATTTCAGACAAGCACTTCCCGTTATTCCGCGTTCAACAAACGCTGATGTGATCAACGCGTGCTTAAAATCATCGTCACTGTGGCGTAATGTTGAAAAAGTACAACTGAAATTAAATTTGGGCGCTCAAAAGCTTCAAGATCCATCCGCTGAAACATTCTCAAAACAATTGTTAGATATCGGCGATGGAAAAGTTACTACAGATGAAACTGGATGCATAAAATTACCGACCGATTTCTGCACAATCATTGATTCTCAAGATGCTCTTATTGACCAGATATTTCCCGATGTACACAGACGATACACAAATCATGAGTGGCTGGAAGAAAGAGCAATTTTAGCAGCAAAAAATGTGGACGTCAACGAATTGAATCTCAAGATACAACATTTGTTACCAGGAGACTTGGTGTCATACAAATCTAATGATACAGTTTGCGATGCCACCGAAGCTGTAAATTATCGAACAAAGTTTTTAAACTCATTGGATCTACCAGGCATGCCACCGCATATTTTACAACTGAAGGTTGGATCTCCGGTTATTTTGCTTCGTAATTTGAACCCACAACGGTTGTGGAACGGCACGCGATTAGTCATAAAAAAATTAATGAAAAATGTTATCGAAGCCATCATTTTAAATGACAAATTCCGAGGTGAAAATATATTACTACTGCGAATCCCTATTATACCCACAGATGTGCCAATTCAATTTAAACGCCCTCAATTTCCAATTAGATTGGCATTCGCAATGACTATCAATAAGTCTCAGGACCAAAAGATGTCTGTCTGTGGCTTAGATTTGAGCACATCATGTTTTTCACACGGACAATTATACGTGGCTCTCGAGTGGGCAAACCATCCAGTTTGTTTGTATTGGCGAAAGATGGGATAACAAAAAATATTGTACACTCTGTTGCATTAAGGGATTGATATTGATTTTTAGTAATATTGTTATAAGTAGCGATATGTATATAATTTTAAACAATCAATTTTAATAAATTTAAAAAATAAATGATTGGTGTTTTGTTATTTTTATATTCTTTCACCGTTCATAGCGCTCCATACATCTTCCACTTATATACCACATCCTTACACACTTACAATAAGATAGTTATTTTTTTCTAGCAAAATATTCTCTAGAAATAATTTATATGACAAAACAACGTTTGTCGGGTCAGCTAGTATATATATATATATATATATATATATATATATATATATATATAACCGGATTCATAAAAAAAAAAAAAAAAAAAAAAAAAAAAAAAAAAAAAAAACATATTTTTGTAACGTTTTTATAATTATATTTATATTTATTTTATTTTATTTTTTATTTTTTCCCAAAATTTTTCGAATTGTTTAGACATTTGTAGCAAGCAAATATTCTCTGTATCTTTTTTTTAAGAGAAAGATATAGACACATTAATGTTCCAAAAATTAAATATTTCAAATAAAATTTGCCTTACTCCGATACGCAGATTTATAAAAAAAAAAATGTTGAGGAAGACGATTTAAATTAAAAATACAATTATTTAATGATATTCGTATAGGTTAAGTATTATTAATATGATTTTACATACCTATTTAAAGAAATAATCTCACTTATTATATAATTTCATAAATCTTTCTAAAAACTTTTATAAATAATATATTTTTTTTTAGTTCTTGTTTTAGAAAGGGAATTACCAGTCAAATGAAAACTATTTACATGACGGATAAATATCAAATCACGATAATTATGAAAAATGAATATTTTTGTTAAGTAATTTCTTTAAATTTATTTTAATAATACAAAATAAATAAAAAATAAATGTATATATATATATATATATATATATATATATATATATATATATATATAAATGCAGAAATATATAAACAAATGAATGAAATTAAATGTAGAAATATATAAACAAATGGATGAAATTATACCCCAAAAAACACTGAGATCTTCATTAGGGAGGCCCCTCAGTGTATGGGTGAACGAGAAGTTTCTGAAAGGACAGTAGCTATAGGCTAATAACTATCCTAAGTCCCCCCCCCTTTTTTTTCTTTTTTTTTTTAACTTCTCACCAAACAGAAAACCACCAAAAACTGAAGAGAAATCAAATATACATATAATGTATAAAACAACTAAATATATATATATACATGGTATCTCATAAATAGCGCCCAAACTCTCTACACCCAAATTCCTCGTTGGAAGTGAACACATGCACACACATGTAAACTACTAAAAACATGTTTTTCATATTCAGAAAACCTGAAAAAGTGTAAGAACAAAATCTCGATTCTGTTTCTCGAAAATTTGGAACTAAAACAATATTTTCTCCCTTATATACAGTCGGCAGCAAAAGTATCCGAACACTAGGAAATATTTCTATGTAAAAAAAGTACACTTAGTACTACTTTATTAAAAAAAGTCCTTGTCAATTTTTGTTTTTGGTCAGTCTAAGAATATGATTCAGCAAGTATTTTTTTAACAAAACAGTATTAAGTGTACATTTTTATGTATAGGATTTACTGATAGCGCTCGAACAATTTTGTTGCCGACTGTACGAAAAACAAAGTATCACATCAAAGCCGGTGCAAGGAAAAAATATCGTTTTGGACACATTAACAGCAGTACTTGCATATCTTCCATATGCTCGGCGGACTCTATGAACTTCTGCCTTTATAAATATTTGCAAATAATGCTGTTGATGTGTCAAATAAAGCGTTTTTTCCTTGCACCAACTTTGAGGTCATACTTTGTTTTTTTGTATTTTTCTCGTAAACTATGGATCGTAAAGATACATTTTTTTGGACATTTTTTATGTACACCCAACGAGAATCTAGCTGTGCAGAGTTTGGGTGTTATTTATGGGACACTACTCTCTCTCTCTCTCTCTCTCTCTCTCTCTCTTTCTCTATATATATATATATATATATATATATATATATATATATATATATATACATAATAAGTTTTAAGACTGGGTCTGTAAAAAGAAATGGAAACAAGAAGTTAATACCTGTGTTGTTTTTTCATTCAAAATAGGACCCTGAAGCTTTAATACACCATTCACAGCAATTTATTAATGAATCAAAAGCCCGTTGTAAACAACTTTGTGGATTGGCTTGCAAAGCACGTGTTGAAGCTGCTTGCATTATCGAAATATCCTCAAAATAACACCATTTTAACATCATTTTATGTTTTGGGAATAAGGAGTAGTCACACGGTGCTAAATCTGGTAAATAGGGTGAATGGTTCAACACACAGACATTATTTTTGCCAAAAATCGACGAACAAGATGTGATTGGGTGCATTTTTGCGTAGCAAAGACTAACTGCTTTCAGTTCAATTGTCTGGACGAATGCAGCGAATTCTGGCCATCAAATGCTTTAAAACAGCTAAGTATTATGCTTTAAAACACCAGTAAACGCTTTAAAACACCAGTAATTGTTTGTCCAGTTGGAACAAATTCTTTCTGGATAATACTTTTTTTTTTTTTTTTTTTTTTTTGGGGGGGGGGGGGGGGTGCGGTGAATTTTGTGACTACCCTTCCGCAGTTTTTCGCTTTGATTCAGGATCATATTGGAAACATCGCGATTTATCACCTGAAACAATAGACTTAAAGAAGTTTGGATCGTATTCGGCGGCTGAAATGAATGTATCTGCAATATTTCCTTGCTTTTTCTCCAGGGGTTAAAGTGTGTGGAAAGAATTTAGCACACACTTTCATTTTGCCCAAATCTTCATGCAGGATGGTTCGAATTGTTTCTTTGTCGATGATTAAAGAATATTCCACCATTCTCAGTGTCGCACAGCGATCGTATGTTTTGGTACTTTCTCAATAACTTCAAGTGTCTTAGATGAAATTGGTCTTCCACTACGCTGATCATCTTCTAACGTATCACTTTCATCGAAAAAACGTTTGTGCCACATAAAATACAGTTGATATACTTAAACAACAGTCCCCTTAAACTTGTCTTCTTGAGTTGGTATGTTTTTGAAGCACTTTTACCAAGCTTTGCGTTAGATTTAATAACAGCTTTTCGTCCCATATTAAAAAATTAACATGAAAAATTCCGATTTGCAGTGAAAGCTCGCCCTCTCTCAGCTGCTTAACGATGCGCACAACTTCTTGACAGGTTACTAGCAGACAATGGACGTTACGACGCATGTGCATTTACACTCATCGCAGGATGTGCCGTTACATCCTGCGATCTGGGACGAGTCTTAAAACTTATTTGACGACTTGTATATATACAGAGTAGATAGATAGATAATAGATAGACAGATATATAGATAGATAGATTGGTATATATATAGATATTCAACATTATGCGTTAGACATAAAAATACATTAACATTCATAGTAAAAAGAAAATAATAATTTTAGTATTTAAATCTAAATAAGTACAGTGTCAAATATCATTAATACGTGTTTGATTTTGTAACACACACACACACACACACACACACACACACACACACAAACATATATATATATATATATATATATATATTTATAAACAAAAATCACCAGCATAATGATTAAAAATATTTTAAAGTTTCTTTATAGCAAACTTTTTTACTTGAACATATACTGCAGAAATTTATGATGAAATATGTTTACAATGTATGGAAATTAATAATACTCGTGTTGGATACAACAGTAAGACCCAGTTTATCAACGTAGATAGGAAGCCTTTACCAGACGATTTCTTCATGTCCGATTTATTTGTCGTTTGTCGCATCTCCCAGCGAACAAAAAGGTTGTTTCTATCGCCTTAATTAAAGAAGTTATAAATTAAAAATCATTGCGTTAATAATGGCTCTCTTTTGCTAACTTGTAAATATTTTTTTTATTATGTTGTTTTGTCTGTCTCTGATTTCATAGTCTGAAAAATGTGTCATCCATGGTGTTAAAAGGAAATGCCAAAGTTTCTATTGGTAATTTGCCAATACTGCTATTAGTAACAAAGAAAGTTTCGTTTAAAAGTAATAAAAACTGCTACTTTAGGTATTTTCAAAGAAAGGATTAATTTAATATTAAAATTTCGAACTTTGGTAAACATTATATTTATTAATTTTTTATCCCTTTGCACTCGAGACCTTTTTTGCTGCGGCGAAGCAGCACCATGAGACGATTATCTCTAATGTACTGAATGACTTATCATTAATATAAATGACTTCACACACAATTTAATTCTTAAAACTTTTTATTTAACCACTTTATGCAACTTTATACTTCAAAGAAGGACGTTTATTAGAAATATAAACATTATCACATCAAATTAAGTGGTGATCAAGTGTCACCTCTTGAGTGCAAAGGGTTAATATGCTAGAAGTCCCATTAATCTATTTGAAGCACTGTGTTTGTATACAAGTATGGTACTACCAGTAAGTGAATGATTAAGTTGAAATAAACTCGTATGTATATGTATATATGCACGAAATATATCTTTTTCTTAGAAATTTAAATGCTTTTGCATGTGCTTAATAAATAAACATTTTAAGAATGATTTTATAAAATTATATTTTTACATATATATCATCAAGATTATAAAAAGTGTTTGCATAAAAAATTGGACCTTAGCTTTTTACTATATCTTGGTGTTTGTGTATACTAATGTGATAAATTAATGTTAGTTATAGTGTTACAGGAATGCAAACAGCACAGTTCACATGCCTGCCTTAAAAATAAAAATAAAAATATATATAGGGAAAAAAATAAATGTAAAGCTTTAGAAAAACCAAGATTTAGTACTAAAAACACCATATTCTCCAGGTATTTAAAACTAAACATGTCAACGTGCAGTTGTTTCGTCAAGATTTAAAAAAAAAATCTGAAAAGTTAAAAAGACGCGGATGAAAGAGAAAAATCACAGTATTTATGACTTAATACTGTATAAATAACATTGTAATTTAAAGGTGCGACGCGAGATTCACATTTTAAAGGATCATTGTTTATATATATGGTCGCCGTTCCGCCACCGCTGAGGAGTCCGTACTCGACCAAGTGGAGGAAAATCCAAATACAGTCGGCTGCAAAATTATTCGAGCACTAGCAATAATCCTTGCCAAAAAAAAAGTACACTTAATACAGCTTTGTTAAATAAATCCTTGTCGAGTCATGTTCTTAATCAGTCTAAGAACATGATTCGACAAGGATTTACTTAGCAAAACAGTCTTAAGTGTACTTTTTAAACATAGGAATTATTGGCTAGTGCTCGAATAATTTTGCAGCCGACTGTATGAGTTCCCGCATACTTGCGAGAGAAGGTGGAATCTCCCAAAGTAAACTGATGAATGTTTTGCGCAAAAGCCAGTATCATCCATACTACTTTACTCCGGCACAAGAATTACCCCAAACAGCAAATAATTATTGGCCGAACTTCGGCCGAACGTCCACGTTTGACTATTTTTCGTTCTAACGACCTCATTTCCTGACGTCGCCAGGAAGTGCTATATGTCCGCCCGGTAAACCACCGATCGATCATCGGACTCTGAGCATTTTTAAAACAACCCTGATGCCTTTTCTCCCTCTTTTCGACCATATGATTGTCTACTGATTACTTATCGACGTTATATGATGTCATGTGGATTATCTTACGATATCATTTCTAGTGTTTTACAATGTATTTTTCTTCCTTATTTTTAACCAAATGGTTGCCTGTCGATTATTTATTGACGTTATATGATGTCATGTGGATTATCCTGCAATATCATATTTGTTTCGACGTTTTGTGATATCGTGTGGTTTACGTAGCGATGTTATTTGTAAATGTTTTAATCAAATTTTCATGTATATTCATTGGAATTCATACCTTTTAAAATGTCGTGGCACGTATGAAATATGAGTTTGCTTCTGTTTATCACAAGTTCTTAAACTTCCTACAAAATTACACAAAAATCTATGCGGTGTTTAAGACTTATTTCAGCTTTTTTGAAAAAATATTAATTTAAGATTCTTAACCAATTACAAAAAACGTGCACAATTATTAATGTAGAAAAAAGTTCAATAATTTTTCACGATTCGTAAGATAAATAAAATTTTACTTATTAAAAATAAATTAAAATATTAAAAATAATTAATTAACTGAATTATTTTTGATAATTTACTCATTATTATTATTATTATTATTTTAATTTGCATTTTGATTTTAAAATTTTTATCTGTCTGCTAACTAAAATCTCAGAAAAAAATTATTTCATGTGGAAAGTCTGTTTTAGCGTTTAAAATTTTTAAAACTAATATTATTAATTACAAGAAAAAAAAAAAAGTAGGATAATTAAAAAGCAAAAAATCAATGTTAGTTCCTTAAGATAACTTGGTTTAGAATTTACATATTAACATAAAATTTGAATCAGAATTTTCCAAAACAGTATTTTCTAAAATAAATTAAGTATATAAAATTCTCTACTATAAAGTAAGTAAAAATATTTCAATAAAAAAATTTAAAAAAAATGAAAAAGAAAAAATATATATTAAATATATATATATAAGAAATTTTGAATACGTCAATAATTGAAAGCAATGAAATTATTAAATTATCTTAAAGATTAAAATTTTCATTTAAAGGAAGTGAGAAAGGAAAGAAAAAAATGCGTTATTTTTATTAAAATGCAAATTATGTGTTAAAACATGAAAATTTAGCACATGAAAATTATAAATTACTTTACTATACTTGAAATAACATTGAAAATTTTTCTTTCTTTCTTTTTCTTTTTTTTTTTTTATTAAATTTTGCTATTTTTCATTATAATTAATTAAGTGTATTATTTTTAATTTTTACAAAACCTTATACAATCTTTAAATACCACATAGCTTTTTGTATAATTTTAAGAAGATTTAAAAAAAAAAAAAAAAAAAAAAAAAAACAAATAACACAAAAAAAATATATGAAAGTTTTTATCAATTAATCATTAAACGTAATGAAGTGATTTAATTATCCTAAAGATTTTAATTCATTCTTAATATTTAAACCCTAAATTAAATTATTATATGATCGAGAAATGGCATTGAAAATATTTGCAACATTAATTAGCTATGTATTTTTTTAATTAATTAAAAGTATCAAATTTATAATTTTTCAAAAGCTTAAATAAATCCTAAACATTATACATTTTTTGTGTAATTTTAATAAGAATAAAAAGAAATTGGGATCAACAGAAACAAACTCACAATTCATACATGCTATGATATTTTAAAAGAAATGAAAAATCACAATGAATTGAAAACAAAAGGTTTTATACCTTAATTATATTCATATCCAATAAATCTTCAATAATATCCAATTTAAAATAATGTATGTACCTCCCATTAAACCTTTTAAAAAGAAAAAAAAATGTCATAAACCATTACTTTAGAATTTCTTATTTTCTAAAGGGAATAAACAAAATATTGCTGCATTACATTGTTTGTGGGGGACTGAGATTCAAACTTTCAATGTCAAGTGAAAGAGGAGTGTGAAAAAAATAATGACCTTGGCACAATAATAGTAAGCCATATTCATTCAAAACTATCCATTTCCTGTTTGATATTCGAGACAGGGGTCGTCTTTACGATTCTATCAGTTTTTCTGTGGAAAATAGTATACAAATGTGCATGAAAACTATCAAGTTCTTTTTTTTTTTCTCCTTATTCCGAATAACATTTTATCAACGCAATATATTCACAACCATATTATTAATATATATTTTATTCCGAAATACATTATTACATAAATTTAATAAAGAATTTGGACATTATATATATATATATATACTAGCTGACCCGACAAACGTTGTTTTGTCATATAAATTATTTCTAGAGAATATTTTGCTAGAAAAAAATAACTAACTTATTGTAAGTGTGTAAGGATGTGGTATATAAGTGGAAGATGTATGGAGCGCTGTGAACTGTGAAAGAATATAAAAATTAACAAAACACCAATCATTTATTTTTTTAATTTATTAAAATTGATTCTTTAAAATTATATACTTATCGCTACTTATAACAATATTACTAAAAAACAATATCAATCCCTTAATGCAACAGAGTGTACAATATTTTTTGTTATCCCATCTTTCGCCAATACAAACAAACTGGATGGTTTGCCCACTCGAGAGCCACGTATAATTGTCCGTGTGGAAAACATGATGTGCTCAAATCTAAGCCACAGACAGACATCGTTTGGCCCTGAGACTTATTGATAGTCATTGCAAATGCCAATCTAATTGGAAATTGAGGGCACATTAAATTGAATTGGCACATCTGTGGGTGTAATAGGGATTCGCAGTAGTAATATATTTTCACCTCGGAATTTGTCATTTAAAATGATGGCTTCGATAACATTTTTCATTAATTTTTTTTATGAGTAATCGCGTGCCGTTACACAACCGTTGTGGGTTCAAATTACGAAGCAAAATAACCGGAGATCCAACCTTCAGTTGTAAAATATGCGGTGGCATGCCTGGCAGATCCAATGAGTTTAAAAACTTTGTTGGATAATTTACAGCTTCGGTGGCATCGCAAACTGTATCATTAGATTTGTATGAAACCAAGTCTCCTGGTAACAAATGTTGTATCTTGAGATTCAATTCGTTGACGTCCACATTTTTTGCTGCTAAAATTGCTCTTTCTGCCAGCCACTCATGATTTGTGTATCGTCTGTGTACATCAGGAAATATCTGGTCAATAAGAGCATCTTGAGAATCAATGATTGTGCAGAAATCGGTCGGTAATTTTATGCATCCAGTTTCATCTGTAGTAACTTTTCCATCGCCGATATCTAACAATTGTTTTGAGAATGTTTCAGCGGATGGATCTTGAAGCTTTTGAATGCACAAATTTACTTTCAGTTGTACCTTTTCAACATTAAGCCACAATGACGATGATTTTAAGCACGCGTTGATCTCATCGGCGTATGTTGAACGCGGAATAACGGGAAGTGCTTGTCTGAAATCACCTAAAAAGAGCAACAGAGTGCCGCCAAATAGTTTGTCGTTGTTTTTTATATCTTTTAATGTCCTGTTCGACGCCTCAATCGTATGTTTGTGTGCCATAGTGCATTCATCCCAGATAAGAATTTTACACTATTTCAGCACTGTGGCCATGGACGATTGTTTTTTTATGTTGCACACTGCGTCTGGGTTATTTTGAATATTTAGTGGCAGTTTAAATAATGAATGAGCTGTTCTGCCTCCATCCAATAAAGTTGCCGCAATGCCAGATGATGCAACAGCCAATGCGATGCCATTATTTGATCGTATTTCGGCGAGAATTAGCGAAATAAGGAATGTTTTGCCAGTTCCACCTGGTGCACCCAAAAAAAAAAAAAAAAAAAAAAAAAAAAAGAATCCACCTTGTCTTGCCAAAACTGCGAGCATGATGCGGTCGTAAATGGTTCTTTGTTCTTCATTCATTAGTGGGACATTTCGAGCAACAATCGCTGCCATTTCTACAGTATTGTATTGTAGTTCACGATTCAATTCAGTGCTTATTAAATCAGATGCATTTCGATTTGTTGAATGCATACCGAAATGACTGAGTGGTAAGTTGGCAATGATAATGTAAAGATCTTCAATAGCAATCAATGCTTCATTGTACATAGCGTCACTGAATACTATCGTTAGATCGTTGCGCCGTGAACGATGTTGATGCAATATATCATCAGTCATTGAATCTTTGTGATTATCACATAATGTCTCTGCTCGGGCCGGGAAACATGTAGTCAACACTATAGCGAATAATAGACGAATTTGTGTTGCTGTACAGTTCAGTCCTACTTCAGCAAGCATACACTCCCACTGGTTGTCGTCTTCCAGCAAGCCGAGTGCAAGGCATGCATCTTTATACGTTGGATACTGTTGTCCATTCACTTTACGTAAATCTTGAAATGACAAAGGGCCGATGACAGTAACCAATAACAGTCGAAGATAAAAGCACTCAGTCTGCCTTGGATTGACTGTAAATACTCGTCCCAAGGTGTTTGATTTGAATAAACCGGGACATGCATCAATCGGCGTGCCTTGCTTGCATGGCATCCATTTTTTTGTTGGAGCCCATGTGAAATAGCGTGGTACTACTGAATAGAGTAATGTCCGTGCAAAAGCACAAAAAGCATCCGCACGATTACACAATTCAAAAAATTCGGTGAGTGTAGTTTTTGGTGGATTTATAGCACGATCAATCGCTGTCTCGCTCGTGAAATATACGCGCTGGCCATTTTCAAAATGGACGGCTAAATGTAGAACTGCTGGATCCCGTTCATGAATTGGGAAACCAAAGATACGCCAAACAGCTTCATTGGAGCTGACGTACCGGCCAATTTGCTAAAGTGTTATTTCATCGTTGTTATTCACCGGAGGAGCATTCACATTGGTATTTTCAACTCGAAATACAGCCATATCACTGCCTTTATTCACATACTTGCAAATGTATTTGATGCTCTTCACTGAACTGCAGAACTGAACATTAATATGAGCATTGAATGTTTTGCTCACCAGAGGCGAATATGGGACCACCCAACAGTTATCACTGTCAATATCTATGTTGTTGACATAGATAACCGCCATAGATGATAAGATTGTCCGCCATTATCGGGATTTCTTCGACGATATAGTGGATATCCGTCAACATTTGTGATCGTGAAATTTTCGGAAAACTTTTAATACATTTTCCATCTGCACAAATAATAATGGCCTAAAAATTCATTTTTGATTTTAACATAAAATAACTCCGTCGGATATTGACGAATTTTTTAAAAGAATATACCATTTTAACTAATTTTAACATTTTAACAATATTAACGTTGAAAAAATATTTTAAACACTTACGGTTAAAAATTCATTTTTCATTTCAACATTAAATAAATTCTGACATCGTGTTTACGACAACTCACGCCATCTAGGTGGAAAAGTTGTTGAAAGAGTTGGTTAAAAATTAATTAAGAAAGAACTAATTAAGTTACAACTTTCATTTGTAAATCTAAACCATTCTCGAATCCACCTGAAGACACACAAAAAATTTCATTAAATTCAGTCCAGCCGTTTAGAAGGAGTTCAGTGACATACACACGCACAAAAGAAATATATATATAAAGATATATATATAATTATTATTTAAAAAGATTAATACACACACACACACATATATATATCTTTTATTATGTTGTCATATTGATAATGAAAATAAAAATCTTATTACTCTGTTTTAAAGCGAAATTATTACTGATTCCTATCTATGTCTAGTTATTTCAAATAAAACTTGTACACTACTTTATCCTAATTTATTTAGTTTTAGTTGAATAAGGACTGCAAGTTATTCTTGACAAAAATTGATATATTTCTTCTATACGTTTAAGTGCTGAAATTCACTTTATTATACTTTCGCATAAAGAAATAAAGAAATTGTCTCTCGTTCAGCTGTTCTTTTTATATTATTATAATTATTATTATTATTAATTCTCATCACATGAAAAGCCATTAAAAGACACTACAAATATTCATGCTTGAACGGGGTTTGACCCCGGAACATGGCGCTTTAAACATTAGCATAGCAAAAACCTATGCAATATAAAAAGAAATAAGTTGTAAAATGCAAGGAAACAGATGATGAAATGTCAATATAATCCGCAAGAACCTGTAGTCTTGCGGATCATTCGAAATATGAATACTAGCAGGTGTATATATATATTTAGTTAGTATACACATATAGCGCTGCTCGGGTTGAAGTAGTGCTTAAAATGTTTTTGAATTAAATAAAAAGTATCAGAGGAAATGAAATTAAATTAAAACCTTTTAGCTTTATAATATTACGAACTTGGTTATTTCTATTGCCGTTGAGTTTTAGTATCAAAATTACTTAAACGTTAAAATTGAGAGAAATATTTAATGGAATAAAATAAAAGTAGTAGAATGAATCCCTACATGTACTATCTCAATAAAATCATAATTATAACAATTCGAATTCATTGTGAAAAAAAAAAAAAAAAGAACTACACATAAACAATTAATTTAAATAAAAAATGCAAACAATGTTTGCACGTTCATTTTTTTTTTTTTTTCGACATACAAAGTTGACATAATATATTCACTTATTTATTTATTTTTTGCCATCAACTTATTTTTCTTTTTAATAATTTTAAAGTTAAAATGGAGTTTTTATTTAATACCTTTTCAACTAATTATCTGATTGAACTAAAAAATACGATGTTAGCTAGATTTTTGTCCTTATTAATAAATGTACCACTTTTCATAGTTATCAGTTGAAGGATGCAGCTTTGTACAGCAAACTAAAAATCGGTACAGACTGATAAATTTTCAGCTTTATGTATATAAATATCGCATAATGAACGGCAGGAATGTACCGCGCATTCACCATTACGTAATAGCTTAAAAATAAAAAAGTAAGTAATAAATTTCGTCAAGAAATTCAATTTTGAGTGCAATAAAAAATGTTATGTTCAGAATTCGCTTTCATTACCAAATGTATAGAGTATTTGATGATGTTCTGTTTTAGAATAAGACAATGATTCATCATATTATTATTTTAAACTAAAAGGATTTTATGAAATAATATGAAAGATCGATTTTCTACGATAAGGATCTAGATTAAGAGGAATGTCTGAGGAGGAGGTCTTTCTAAGGCGTCTTAACTCCTTATATATTTATTGCTTTTAAAATATTGATGTGGCCAGTCTAAGATTTCCTGCACTGACAATAATACAGACATTTTGTGGAAAATTCTACGGAGAAAAAATATCCTCTGTTTTAATGGATTTTATGAGTTAGGGTGTAGGTACTTAAGATTCAGGCAGATTATGTATGAGAAGGACGTAGCCCTGGATAAAAAGCCATAAGTGGCAGTCTTTCTAAGAAATCCTAATTCTCATTCACGCAAGTTTCAAAGAAAATAAAAAAAAACTTCGGTAAGCCGACGACCACGACTTTCGATGGAACTCAGGATCGCCTTTCTATCAGTTTGGAGAGCACAGCACCTCGGCCATTGTTTATAAAATAAATCCAAATTGCTTCCTTTGAAGAGAAATCTTTTTTTTTGTATTTATACATTTGTATACTCTTGGCATTTTAAATTGAATATTAGAAAATGAAATAATGTTGTACGAACATTGTATGATTAGATTTTTCGTTTTTAAATTTATCTCACTCATTAAGTAATATATGTGTGTACAAACACAAATTTTAACCTGTGTAATCGCATAATGTTTAGTAAATATTGTAAAATAAATAAGTAAACAATAAAAAAGAGGTTAGATAAATATTTATATGCTTATTCAGCTTTAA
Organism: Salticus scenicus; assembly: GCA_963930645.1. Lineage (NCBI taxonomy): Eukaryota > Metazoa > Arthropoda > Arachnida > Araneae > Salticidae > Salticus > Salticus scenicus. The sequence goes on along the minus strand of OZ005656.1, from coordinate 135,357,146 downwards.
AGATCCATATGATCAGACTTAATATCAAACTTATATTATATTTCTTATTTGACCCAATAAATATTTCTTTATAATAGAAATAAAACATAAAGAAAAATGTATAAAAATAATTTCTTTTACAGAGATTTCATTCGAAATAAATCATGTAAATACATTAATCGTAATTGAAGCCTCTAACTATTTTTAAATTGCTGTAGACTATTGTTAACCCCCAATAGGAGTTTCAAATGGCTAAAAGAAAACAGCAATTGTATATTTCCATGTAACCTTAATAGCCTCCAATTTCTTACGATGTTTCCAATAATCTGTTACTTATCGCTTTTTCTATTTTGCCAAGACATGTAAATTATCGCCGAAGTGAAAGCGAGGGTGACATTTGTCCGGAAGTGCAGCAACACGGGGGGTAATTCCATGAGCAAGCGGGGCGTTTAAAGCGGGAAAAATGGTTCGAATTTCGCTCTCTCTAGAGTATGGGCCGACATCATGCATGAATTATTTATCGACTAGTTGATATGGAACATTATTTGGATATTCTATCGATGATTGCTTTCGAGGCCAGTATAAGAAACCGCTCCAACAGATCGAAACAAGATCTTGAGAATGTCCTCAAATGATTGCCAATCATTTCGCAACGATTCTGATGAGCGGCCAATGTGATTTCGATGTCCTTTGCTATCTGGGACGCCTCTCCGATTTCCAAAAGCGGGTAACATTCAGCCGCTGGCTTTTAGAGCGAGATATTGAGGAACGCCATTTCCTTAGAAAGATACTGTGGAAAGATGAGTCACTTTTCACTCGGGATGACATGTTAAATTTACATAACTGGCATCATTACGCTCAACAAAATCCATTTGTAACACGAAACTCATCGTTCCAGACGTGAATCAGCTTAAATGTTTGGCTAGGAGCGGTTGGTGATCGCTGGATAGGTCCACATGTGTTCCAAGGTCATCTGACAAGCAATACATATTTGGAGTTTCTGGATCATCATCTTCAAGGATTACTTGATGTCATTCCTGTACCCCAAAGAGCGGAAATCATTTTCTAATACGATGGGGCTCCTGAACATTCGTCCAGTGCCGTTCGGAACTTCTTGAATGAGCAGTATCCGCGATGGATTGGTCGTAATGTACCAATTCCTTGGCCACCTAGATCGCCAGATCTCACTCCATTGGGCTTCTATGTTTGGTGTTTCCTGAAGCAAAAAGTTTACCGCACCGAAGTTGCCAGTTTGCAAGATTTAAGCAGCCGGCTCGATGATGCAATAATAAAACTGAGGAATGAGATTTCGCTAAGAGCTACTGTGGTTTCCGTTCGTAAGCGTCAAGGGCATGTATCAGGTATGGGTTTGACCAATTTCAGCAACGGCACTAAATTTCACACATCCTTTCGAATGCGTATGTGCTTTAATCATAAACGTGAGATACGTTTTTTTTTTTTTTTTTTTTTTTTTTTTTTCATATTTTCTTTTGTGAAAGGCGTGAGATGCGTCATTGTTTTTTTTTTTTGCATATTCCTTTGTGAATTCCAACGTATTCCATTGCGTTAGTAAACTTAGTACAACTGCTACTTTTCATGCTTGTCTTTAAAACTTTCTTTTTTGCATCTGACAAAACAGCGGGCTGAAGGCGGACATGAAATCAGGAACGACCATGGCACCCCGTGAGTCTCCTTCTCGACGAACGTCGAGTTCAGTGATGCATGTTTTTCAAACAAAAGGCTAAATTTCTCCTGAACTAGAATACCGATATGGTTTATTTTGGGCTCATTCTAAAGCTTGTGGAATGGAGAAGTTTTTGGAAAATTAGACCGATTGTAGCTTGAACGGTGTTTGCAGAACTACCGGTTAAAGAATTTGTAAGTCTTTCAGAAAGCTCACAAATTAAGATTATTTCAGACGGGATGAAAAAAAAAAAAAAAAAAAACAATTTTTTTTACTATCTACCATAACTCGGAAACGGTTAGAGGTAGGACAGGGTTGTTTTATTCTCCCCATGGGCTGTTCTGTCACCTGCTTTCGTTTGGCAGATTATGTCAAACTCACCCTGTGTATATATATAATGTTTTAAAGACTAGACATATATTGTTATATATATATATATATATATTTCCCTCTTTTAATACACATTACCTAAAATAATTAATGGTTTAGATACACAATATTTATAGATATTAGAATATATATTTTAGTTTAAATTTTAGTAAAATTTAAAGTTAATTATGATTTATAAATATCATAATGTACAAATGAACACAAATACTATTATTACATGCTTAGTTTTTAAATCTATAGAATTTTAATTTACTTATTCGTAATTTAACTATAATGTTAAACAGATTTCACTTTCTCATACAAAACTAGTCATATATTTCTCTAAATTGTGTTTAAAAATAACTCAGTATTATATAATATATAATTACAAATACGAACAACGATATCGTATATTTTCAAATCACACTTTGTTCATTATTAATAATTTTAGACAATACCATCATTTTCTGTTTAAATAAAAAAAACGTTCTAAAAATTTCACTGTTAACATAAGCGCACATGTTGTTTATTTTCAGTTGTTTTTAATATATACGTGCTTTTTGACATGATTTCTTTTTGAACATTTTCTTGATTGTCAGAAAAGCAATTTAAAAGAAGGGATTATTTTAGAATCACGAAATTTTAGATGAAAAATTACTGAAAAGTTTCTCTCTAAAAATAGATGAATTCTCATGCATCACTCACATGACACTTAAGTATCAGAAATAAAAAGTTTGAACAGCCGTCAAATATTATTTTTATTATTTTTAAGTGTGTTTAAGATAGATTTAATCCAAATAGGATTAGATTGCTTATAATAAATAAAACTATTATTTTTGTAGTAAAATCAAATGTAAAGTCCATGAAAATGTTTTAAAAAAATAATTCTATATTTCAAATAGAATAATTATTGAAGTGACGATAATTCTCTTCTTTTTCCCTACAATTTCATGTAATTGTCTACAGTTTTATTTTTCAACAAAGATTTAATAAAACTTAAGAAAGTTTTATATTAAACTACAAATTTCGGGCCAAAATTTCAAATTGTTTCGCTAACAATGAATTGCATTGACTATTTATCGGAGTTAAAACCCATGAAGCTTTTTATATATTTAAAAATTCTAAAATTCTTCTAATTATATTCATTACACGCCATTCGTCTATGATGCTTGAAAATTACACACAAAACTTCAGTTTTCATTCGGTATTGACCTCTTGCCTCAATTCTTTCTTATATGTATAATTCTGGTCACACCGTATTTATATTTACTGTCAGTTTTAATTGTTTTTGCTTTTCAGTGAAATCGGTTGTATGCGTCACTGGTTTGTTCGCAGCAGATGCTTTATTTAAAAATCTCTGCAAATGAATGCGAATACAAGAGTCGGGTTTTAGCAACTCTAATCTTGGTTTATTACCCAATTTTAGAAAATCAAGCGAGAATTTATCGCAATAAAAAAGATGCAGAATATTCAGAATATTGTTTCAACATCTAGAAATGTGTAGACGAGGAATTTTCAATCATTTCGTCTATTCAAATTATTGGCGTGCTTTATGTGCATAGCTCGGAAATCCATATTTTTAGTTAAAGGATTTAGAAAATGACTACTTATTCATTTTAGATGAAGCTGGTACATTTTTTTCAGTGTACATGGGATGTAACTTTTTTTGTACGGAATTACAATTTTTTTTTCCCTTCTTGTAAAATTTATTTTTGCTTCTTCTTATATAATCTTCGTTTCAATTGCATTCAGTTGTAACTAAATTTATTTTAACATACCACATAATTTTATATAACTCTAACAGTTTTTTCATGTATTTGTTATATATATATATATATATATATATATATATATATATATATATATATATATATTCCTCGGTAGATAAAAAGTAATCCATTTATTTTTTTAAATGAAATTTTATATTTCCATATAATGGACACACATATATTGTTTAAGCGATAAAACAATTGTCGTGGAAACAGATTAATAGAAAAATTCAATAAATCAATGTTTACGAATGGAATTGTATAAAAGATGCACCCATTTTGAAAAATATGAAATTATTTATATATTTTGTCTGGAGCTATGTTATGTCTTATTATGTCTTTTTACTATCTATCTCATTCATTTTTTTTTTCAATCACTATTCTCATCACTTTTATAAAAAAAAATATACTACATATATATATATATTTTTTTTTATAAAAGTGTATGTAGATTATGGATAAATAATTCTATTTTTCTCCGACAAGGCAAGACAATACATTAACTAAATTTAAATAGTAGATAATACTTTAAAATTAGATAATAATTAAAAAAAAATTATAATATTTATATCATTTTAAAGGAAAATATATACTGAAATCGTGATTTCTTTTTACAGAAATTTTATAATATTTGTATAAGTTTCCCATGCATTTATATATATATATATATATATATATATATATATATATATATATATATATATATATATATATATTAAATAATTATATATATATATATATATATATACAATTATTTATGACTGAAAGCATATATTATAATTTCTTATATATATATATATATATAATTTTGACTCCAATAAATATTTTTAACTATCCTTTTAAATTTGATACAGAAAAATCTATTTCTACAACATGAGTTATGTATGATTTCCTAGCAGTCGGACTTCGCTAATGTAAACACGCTTAACGAGAATTACTTTTAACATGGCCTGTTTCTAGAATCCCCGTCAAAATGCAGATTAGTTTCTGAGATTCTTACAGCATGAACTACTGATAACATTAACGGATATTTATTCCTATTTTATTCCTATTGAGACGAATAAAATATTTGTTACGTTAGACGAACAAAATACATGTTAAACGTTAACGAGATTCGACTGTATTTTACTGTATATTTTTCAGTTATACTGCAAATATGAATAAAATGCATATTGTTTTCTTGTAAAATTTAAAAATAAATATAAATGTAGAATTTGAATTTGTTAAGTTAACGTATACTCACGACTTTATGTATTTAAAATATACAGTCTATACACTTATTAGAAAGTATAATATCACTTCTATATCTGTAGTACTTTGACATTCAGTATTTTAAATGGAAAATTTCATACAAATGCATTAAGTTTGAATAAAATAACAGAAATATAGACATCTTTAGACTAAAACTGGAATTTCCTAAAATATTTCAAAACATACGTTTTTTTTTTTTTTTTTTTTTTCCCGAAACATATAGATTTAATAATTACAGCTATAAAATAATATACATTTATTAATATTACAAAAATTTACAAAATATTACGGTTTAATAATAAAACAAATAAATACATTAAGAAATGTCTTATAAAAATAAAGATAATAATATTACTGTTATAAAAAATATGATAACGTTTTATCACTGCAATTAATTTCGTACGTCCCTTTATTACTTTAACTTACGCATAAAGAAAATGATAGAGAAAGATTTTTTTTTTTTCTTTTAGGGCCTGAGGGGGATTTTCGAAAAAAAGTTTTTATTACATCCTCACGAGTTTAGGCTTCCTAAATTTCAAAATCAGGTTTTTAGTGATTTGTTTGTGTGTATGTTCTTGTGTGTGTGTGTGTATCTGTAAATGTCATCAGCGTTTCCGTCAAAGACAAATAGTAGGGAGTTCAAACTCGGTAATATAAATTTGTAGAATATAGTGTTGTTAACTAAACTTCTATTTGAAATCATTTCCTTTAAAATATGTAAAATATTTTTCATTTCATGCACGTTTGAAAAATTTTGAATTACATTAGGCACACATTTATATATCTTTTATATATTTGTAGTATATGTCATCACCCATTTGAAAATCTAAAGAAATATATTACTTCATGTTCAATACTCAATTTTGTTTATAAAACTGTTCAGGTGACATTTTGCAAAGATTTTGTGGAAAACTAAATGAATTTTATGCATAAGCTTTTAAATACTTTTATTTATTTATTTATTTATTTTTATTGTTTATTAAATTTTGTTCAGAAAAAAAAAAAAATGGATGAATGAAGAAATGCTACCAAAGAAAAATTTCAAACCAATGAAGAAAAGAAAGAGTGACCTAGGAGAACCTGGATGGAGGGTATTATCCAAGCCACTACAAAATTAGGTGTTAATCATAATCTATGCCTGTGCAGAACACTATGGAAAAACGTCCTGGAGTTCGGAAGGAGACGACAGCCTCAATAAACCGATTTATGTATATAAGTTTAAAATTGTAATTGTATATTTAAATATCTGTCATATAATTTCAGTAATAAATCCCATCTATACTTAATTTAAAACGCATTGTAAAAAGATGCCTCATGTACAAGAATAAAAATGTACCGAATGACTGACATTGAAAATTAACAAGTAAAATATTTTGAATAAGCACTATAACATGAAGAAATAAATAAATAAATAAAATAAATAAATAAATAAATAAAATAAAATAAATAAATAAATAAATCTATATTAATAAAATCAGAGTTTTGTCTGTAAATTTGTCGGAATCGAAAAATTTTGCGATATCTTCACGTTTCACACCCCATGAAAGCCGAAAATGACTTCAGAAAATTTTGCCTGTGTGTGTGTGTGTGTGTGTCTGTGTGTATGTCATCGTGTCCGAATGTCGCTTTTTTTGTCCGGGCATCACTCGGGAACGGGTGGACGGAATTCAACGACGCTTGGCAGTAATTTAGGTCTTCACCCAACTTAAAATTATATCTATCAACTTTTCGGAAATTCCCCCCCGTTCCCCCCCCCTAGGGGGTAAAAGACTAAAACACGTTTGTCCGGGCATCACTTGAGAACGGCTGGACGGAATTCAACGACGCTTGGCAGGAATTTAGGTCTTCACCCAACTTAAAATTATATCTATCAACTTTTCGGAAATTCCCCCCCGTTCCCCCCTAGGGGGTAAAAGACTGAAACACGTTTGTCCGGGCATCACTCGAGAATGGCTGGACGGAATTCAACGGCGCTTGGCAGAAACTTAGGTCTTCACCCAACTTGAAATTATATATATAGAAATTTTCAAAATTATAATTAGTGTTTAAATTGTGGGTAAAAAACGCCTGCGCATGCGCCATAAATATCTTTTCACTAAAATGCTTTGAATGAAAAAATGAAATATAAAAATAAATTTTTAAGTTAAAGACTTTTGTATTCGCGTGATTTTCACTACAAATTATGAAAAGATTGAAATGAAGTGTTGCCATCTAAGTTTCATACTTTAGTTAATTTTAAAAAATCTAATTGTCGTATCGAAAAACTGTTTACACCCCAGGATTCAGAAAAATCACCTCTTTCATTTGGTACTGAATTTGTAATGATAGGTCCTATATTTCTAATTTAATTTTCCCTTTATCCGTTTTTCCGTTGCCACTTAAATTTCATACTTTAGTTATTTTTTAAAAATCTAATTGTCGCATCGAAAACCTGTTTGAACCCCTGGATTCAGCAAAATCGCCCCTTTCATTCGGTATCAAACTTATAAATATAGGTCTGATATTTCTAATTTATTTTACCCTTTTTCCGTTTTCAACCCAGATTCGATATGGAACAGCTTTAGTATTGGATCCCTTTGGCAAAATTTGAAATTCGGCACCGAAGTAGCTCGGACGTTTCTCGCCAAGATCTTTAATTGCACAATTGAGATAGCCAATTCAGTTCATCGCAAAAATGACTTAAGTCCCCAAAAGGTTCCGATACTTAAGCTGTGCTTTTTGTATTTATTAGTGCTAGAGGCCTATTTCAGTCGGTACAGTTGTCGAATTTTTATAGGTCACTCTTAATTAGTGCTAGAGGCCTATTTCAGTCGGTTTATTGAATGGGGATTTATTGAATGAAGTCCCCCCAAGGCACAACTTTGACATGAGTCCCCCCCAGGCCCAACTTTGACATGACTCCCCCCCCCCCAAGGTACCCCTATTTCAGTCGGTACAGCGTTGTCGAATTTTTATAATACACTCTTAATAGTGCTAAGGGCCTATTTCAGTCGGTTTATTGAATGTGGATTTATTGAATGAAGTCCCCCCCAAGGCACAACTTTGACACGAGTCCCCCCCCCAAGGTACCACTATTTCAGTCGGTACAGCGTTGTCGAATTTTTATAATACACTCTTAATAGTGCTAAGGGCCTATTTCAGTCGGTTTATTGAATGGGGATTTATTGAATGAAGTCCCCCCAAGGCACAACTTCGACATGAGTCCCCCCCAAGGTACCCCTATTTCAGTCGGTACAGCGTTGTCGAATTTTTATAATACACTCTTAATAGTGCTAAGGGCCTATTTCAGTCGGTTTATTGAATGGGGATTTATTGAATGAAGTCCCCCAAGGCACAACTTTGACATGAGTCCCCCCCAGGCCCAACTTTGACATGATTCCCCCCCCAAGGTACAACTTTGACATGAGTACCCCCCAAGGTACAACTTTGACATGAGTCCCCCCCAAGGTACAACTTTCACATGAGTCCCCCCCAAGGCACACCTTTGACATGAGTCCCCCCAAGGCACACCTCCCCCTCATTGGGAAAAAGAGAAAAAACGTTGTTTTGCGGCTATAAGACAGTTTGGACTTCCAACGTTATTTGTTACAATATCTGCAGCTGAAACACATTGGTTTGATTTAATGAAAACTTTATCATGGAATTTAGATCGTCACGAATTAACTAAAGAAGAATTTGTCGATATTAACAAGTTTAGCAGTAGGCCTCTGTCACTAAATTAAAATCTGTCAATGTCAGATTTTCATGTTTTAAATAATGAAATAATGTCGTGTCTGTATAATTTTTATTTTTTTTTTTTTTTTATAATACTGTCTATTAAAGACTTCTGTGGTCACGAAATTTGGTGCGTAAATTGTTTGTATGCATCCGGCACTTATTGTAACTGCATTTCACGAAATTCGAAATCCCCCCCCCCCTTCTCGGAGTCGGATGGCAATAAACATGTGTAAAAAACATGTTTTTCCGTTTGAATTCGCTTTGAATTATCTTAGAATGGCGAATTTTGGTGTGTGGATATTGATTAAGTGTACGCATTATGTACATTAGTGGGATTTTGCAAAACTTCGAACTCACCCGCTGAGGGTGGGGAAGTAAGAAGTGGGTAAGTTGTGCCGAAGACAGTGGGAACCCAGACTCCTAACATTGGGAGCGAGAAAACCTCTACCAATCACAGCGAGAACTTAGGTTATTAATAAAGATATGGCATTTCGACAAATCATTTAAGTTTAACGTCCAGCGAAGCGGGCAAAGCCTGCTAGTAAATAAATAAAATAAATAAATAAAATAAATCTCAGCAATTGATTTCGGTTGCAATAAAGCAATCTTCAGGTGAAAAAAAAAATGGGCATGGGTTTTGCTTAAGAAGCGGTGACTCAATATATAAAAAAAAATTTACACATTATGATAAAAAAAAAAAAAAAAAAAAAAAAAAACTATCAGCTAAAGTATTTTTTTTAAACTGTGAATAATATTTCTGCACATGCAAATAACTAAAATAGTAAGAAAGAAAGAAAGAGAGAGAGAAACCTACTGACTTCCGTATTTGAGAATTCAGTTTCCGTTATAATTATATTTTAGAAATTTCTTTAGACATTTTTTAAATGTTTTTAAATTGTCTTAGTGTATTGCTTTACCCTAATCATTTTTTTTTTTTCTTTTATTGTATATTTATTATTGAAGAATTAAAAATGTTTAACTTTCATTCTCAACCTACTTGAAAGAAAATATATTTTTATTACAAAGACTAAGCATCTGCACGATTGAAGTCTATTGAGCTCATTAGTAATACTTTCAAGTAAATATATTTTTATAACAAATATTAATATTCCAAAATGTGTACAATCAAATTAAACTTTTTCGAAATAAATTGAACGATAAAGAATTTTTGAGCATCTAATCAAAGGTATTTATGTGGACGAGATGCAATTTCCTATGAACAATCTTATGCAAATTCGTAACTTGAGAATCCACTTTGAGTATTTTAGATGAAAGAAAAACGTATTTTATAACAAGGGTTAAGTGCAACTTTTTTCTTTTTCTTTTTCTTTTGAATTTGTTTTACTCTTAAAATACAATGAGTTTAATGATTTTATTTTGGTTAAACGAAGCATGATAATATAAATTTAATAATATGATAAAAGGCAAAACATAAACGTTATGTAACACAATTGTAATGCTTCTTCATTGTTTAAAAATGTATTTATGTTTTATTCATGTAAAAATTTAATTTATCGGGAAATTTACTTCAGATTTTTTAAATTATTTTTTTAGGAGTCTTCAACTGTTTGTTTTATTATATTTTTCATTTCGATGTCGGAAAAAAATATTACTGAAAATTTTCACATTTCATTTTATTTCATTTTATTTTCATTTTACTTATTGATATTTTGTAGATAGTACGGAAAATCGAAATATTTTAATTTACAAATAAATATCTTAAATACTACCACTAAATACTGAAATAGCTCATTTGTTTAGTGTATGCTAATATTATTATAAATACGCAAACTGATTAATTCGACACATTGTTTATCTGTAATATAAGCTATATAATGTGTGATATTTTAAAGGATAGAAGAGCGGTTAATTTAAAAGACACGAAAAAAAATTAAATATATATTAGGAGCTGATCGTATATATGTAACGTACTGATCGTAACATTATGCAATTTATTTCTTAAATGTACGAGATATTTTTATATACAAGAAAGAGATATTAGTTATTTTTTTCTCCATTAAAAGGCAATGCACTTGCAGTATCTTATAAAATTTTAAACAGAATCACATTCTCAAATGACGCGAAATTTCAAATAGTGTTTAATATAATATTTTAATGATAAGATTTCAAAAAAAGGTAATTAGTTAAACATTTACTGCTTATTACTGATGTTAATCGTTTTAAAATAAAAATCATGGTATTGTTTAAAGATGAAGCATCGTTAGTTATGTTTTATTATAAAAATTCCCAACGAACGGAAATTCTCATACTTAGAAACTCTCATTTCTAAGTGCAATTCTTATGAAGGACGGCCGTCCTATTGAAAAACTATAGCTCTAGATTAGGTATTAAATAAATAAATAAATAAATCAGTGCTTTAAGTGCATATTAGGGAAACTGTAGAGCACTATGGTTAATACTATTTGAATAATAAAGATTTTACTTAAACTAAAATTTAATGCTACTTGTATGCAATGAACGTAAGATAGTACCACTGGTAACATTCGTGAAATAAAAAAAAAAAAAACTACCAATTTAATATAGAACAAATAAAAACACTGTTTTTATCGAGTTCATCACTTATACAGCAAAATATGTTATTGAAAATATTACACATATAGAACATATAAATTGATATTTTCAGTTCTTCATTTATTAAAGTTATAAAAATTCTAACTGTGATTGTGGACGATCTTTCATATAATTGAGAATGCTACATTTACTTCTACGCAAATATCACACATTAATATATATATATATATATATATATATATATACATACATACATATATATATATATATATATATATATATATATATATATATATATATATATATATATATATATATATATATATATATATATATATATATATATATATATATATATATATATTACGAATTCAATACTAGGGTATTTTCGTAGAGTAGAGTACTATTGTGTTTTCCTTGTAGTTGGCTTGAATTAAGTTGGGTTTTAAATCGGGTTTTTAGATGTTAGTAATTTAAATTGTTTTTCGAGGCTTTCGCGCTCGCGGATAATGAGTACCGCAGATAATCGTTGCTTTGCTGTATATTGTATCTTAAGAATATATATACAGAGAGAGACAGATATATATATATATATATATAGATAGATAGATAGATAAATAGATAGATAGGTAAAGATAAATATATAAATAGATAGATAAAGATAAAGATATAAATATATAGGTAATGATAAAGATAAAGATATAAATAAATAGATAAAGACAAAGATATGAATAAATCGATAAAAATTGCATTATTATTTTTACCTATATATCACTCACTACTTTTTATGCCATTTTCATAATGCACCACAAACTTTTCTGCTACTTATTAATGAATAATGGCATTTATTATATCAGTAATAGTGTTTTGTCGTAATAATTTTTGCTGTCAAGAGAGCAGTTAAAAAATAATATAGAAGTTACAAGGATGGTTATATGGATGTATTCAAATTATTCATGACCAAAGTTTCTGCACGTCATCAGGCTCTAACATGTTCTTCGTTGAACTGTTTCAAATATCCAGTTATCACCCAATCATTTGTCATTTTCTATCCGTACATCATAAAGATCTTATGATTAATGCTGATTGTTTTAATTACTTTCAAGTCAAGAAAAGTATCTACTGACATTATATAAAATGTGATGCGATTATATTAGTTCTTTATTTCAAGCATGCACCACTGTATTAAAACGTATACAAAATTCAACTACAGCAGCTACAACAGAATAGGCATAAATCGTTCTTAAGAAATCATAATAAACATTGCTGTGCATGAAATTTTGACCTTTGCCAAACGGTAGTACAAAATAAAAAAAATAATAATAGTGATTTTTTTTTTTTTTTTTTTATGATTTTTTAAGTGAATGAGAATACAATTCATCCGAGATTATTGTGCGTCAAAACGGAAAAAAATTAAAATGAAACATTTCAACTAAATCAAGTTGTTTTAACATCAATTACAAAGTTTTAGTCAGAAGTTCTCTCCTTTAAATTACACAGGTCTGCAACGAAAAAAATTGTTTAATAACCAATAGCTGATAATGATATTGTTTGGTGCTGTATGTTCAAATGTGGGATCCATATATATATTCTATACCGAAAGAGTTTTTTCACAAAATGCGCTTAAAGATATTATACTATGTGTAAAGTTAGAAAATCTATCACTATAAAGTACAAGAAGCATTTCATGTAATAACTGTGGAAACTACGTTTTCAGGGTAATTCGATTTAACTCAATACGAATCTGCCTGTTGCCTAAACGAATTTAGTACTGAAAGTCCGGTATCCAAGATGGCAGCTAAAACTCTATCCATCTATATTCCCCTTGTCCATTGGCTTAAAACATTTTTTTAAACATCTACCTAGAGGTATTCTCGGATGCCAAACACAATGCAATGCTCAAAAGTTACGTATCTTAAGTTTGGAAGGCATGGGTTCCAAGACAGCGCTCAAAATGGCCGCCGGAATTTTGTTGCTCGGAAGTAAATACGGAAACAAGGAAGATGAGAAAAAGCCTATTTCAGTATTTAAATATTTTTTATTGCAACACAAACAATAATCTATGTAGTACACATTCCAGCCCTAAAGACCATATTTCTAACGGATCTTATATTTTAAATACATCAAGACGCACGGACCTCACGTAAAAACAACAAAAATTTCGGCGACTATCTTTGGCATCATCTTGGTATCAATGCATTCCAAGGTAAGTGCGTTTTAAGTATTGGAGTATGGTTAGCGTCTGAAATTATTTTTTCAGACGCTTGTAAATTATTGACGCGTTTAAATTATTATTTTAAGCGAACGAACAAAGGAGATAAACGGTAACAGAGTTTTAAACACTATCTTAGATACCGGAAATCTGGTCCAAGTTTCGCTTTGGCAGTAGGCAGGTTTCATATTCAACGGGGTCGAATTATCCTAAAAATGCTGTTTCTTTAATTATTACATGAAATGATTCATGCACTATATAATGATCTATTCCCTACTTTTGTGCCCAGTTTAATGTATATTTAAGCCTATTTAAAAAAAAAAAAAAAAAAAAAAAAAAAAAAAGAAAATCTTACATGATTAAAAAAAAAAAAAATATTCGATATTTGAAATCAGCGCGCCAAATAATATAAAAATCAATCATTACATTGCAAACAGTTTTTTTTTTTTTTTTTTTTTTTTTTTTTTTTAAACTCATATTTTGCATGCCTGTGTTATAAAAATAAAACTTTATTATTATTATTAGTAAACCACCAATGTATTAAAAAGGTATTATTTCAGTTAATTATACTTACAAGGGAACATTCAAAAGGTGTCGTCTTCAAAAAATGTTGAAATATATATATATATATATATATATATGATTCTACTCTTCCTTAAACACCAGAAAGTGAAAAAAAAATATCGGCTGAAATGAATGGCAGCGACCAGAAAAAATTATCAAAATTAAGCATATTTGGCGATTTTACATTGTTAGGCGATTGCTTTTGAGTACTTGGCGGAGAAACAAAACACGGTTCTGTTCGTCCTCGGCAATCACGGTACTAGCGAACTGAACGCCTCACAGCGCTAAGTCTCCAGCGCTAAGTCTCACTCCCTGGTGTTTTATCAAGAATAGAATCCCATATAATATTTTACAATATTTTTTAAAGATGACACCTTCTCTCTCTATATATATACAGTTTATTGTGAATATTATTATTATTATTAATCTAATTATGATTTACCTCGGCTCAAAATGAAATTAACAATAAGAAACTTTAGGATATGCAATTAAATTTGGCAACTAAATTGTCACATTATTTTATCGTAAAAAAAAAAAAAAAAAAAAAAAAAAAAAACATACAAGTTGTTAGCTTGGATTAGGTTTAGGATGCATTTCTATGGAATTTTTTGCAGATTTAGTTTTCTTTAGTGGCCGCAGCGTTCCTATTTTATTACGATCGTTTTATTATATTTCACCACAATTTATAATAAATAAATTTTTATGAAGGTTTTACTGCTTTTGTAGCATTAAAACTTTCTATACATTTTTATTTATTTATTTATTTATCTTTTAGGAGGGGGGGGGGTTGTGGTGACAGTATAATAATATGATCGTAAAAATACAGGAAGGCTGCGTTTCCGGTTTGTTAGACGTAGATCTATAGATAAAAGATAAAACAAAGCTTTTTTTTTTTCTTTTAATGTGCATAGAGTCTAAAATAAGCAAAATATTAATGCAATGAAAACAGTAAAATAGTTTTAACCAGCACTTTTTTTTTTTTTTTTTTTTTTTTTTTTTTTGTAAAATTTAAAGTTTATAAGAAATATTAAAAACCTCCCGAAATTAAAAATAAATAAAGAATAATTTTAAATGAACTCATATTTGAAGAGAATTATACCTTAAAATCCAAAAAAATATTTTTGTTGTAGAAAATGATAATTTTTCCAAAGTACAGGAAAGTAATTGATTATCGGAACAAAATAAGAGCGGTTTTTCTTTTTATTTTTTCACACTTTCTTTTTTTTATTAAGAAAAACGTACATAAAGAAGAGTATCAAGTGAATCTTCCTATTATTAATGATTATTTCTTAAAAAAAAAAAAAAAAAAAAAAAAAAAAAAAAAAAAATCTGTAACTAGATTTTTTTTTATCATGGCATACAAATGTTCTAGGAAGAAACTAATTTGGAAAAAAAGAATTGTTTAAAGTATTCTTTTCACCAGTTTAATTTTTTTTTTCTGACATTTTTCGGAACTGACAGTTCGATAAAAAAAAGATTTTTCTTTATTAGTTAGTTTTTATAATAACAAAAAAAAAAAAAAAAAAAAAAAAAGACCTATGCATTAATTAACGATGATTAAAGACTACGATATCATTTTAGTTTTTTGTAGTTGTAACCATATGCAATAAAATGCTGTAAAATGACTGTTGCAAATAAAATATCAAAAAGCAGTGATAAAATTTATTAAATATTGTAAATTATTCGTTCGCAGATAGTGTAATAATATATATGTATATATATATATTCAAGTTTTTCAATTCAAAGATTTATTTAAAAGGATCGAATTACTTTTTTTTTTTTTTTTTTTTTTTTTTTTTAAGTTAATGAAGTATTCAAATCAGACATACATGGTAAATACAAATACATCTATAAAACATTTAAACAAACAAAGAAAAAGGACGAATCTTATGCTATCGATCCAAAATACCCGCAAGACCCGGTACTGGAACATCATTGAAAAGTATATGAAAAATGTATAAAGTTACTTATATAAATGACTTACGTTACTACACTTAAGAGAATGGTGGATTGAAAAAAAAAAAAAAAAAAAAAAAAACTAGTTGGCATAGGTGGACTCTGCTCAGTTCCCCATCATATTTATGTTTTCATAAATTTCTAGTGAGAGACATATTATAATCATGTTAAAAGAAATGAATTTGACCAAAGCTTGATTCAGTGACATAATGAAATCCCCGCCTAATAGGCTAACCGCCGTTCACTTCGATATATTTATCTTATTCTAACATATTAATTTATTTTATCAGGATCAATTCCGTTGTTTAGTTTTCATGCTACTATTTCCAATGCAATAAACCTCAAAATTCATATTTATATGAAAAATTTGCAATTCCGCTATGTTGATAAAGTTGTAAATTACGAATAATTTACGAAATTTTCCTATTAGAATATTTGTATTCAATCATATTCAAACAAATATCATTGCCGAAACGTCAATGGAGGCCCTCTGTTGAGACTCAAAACGGTGTTGGCCTCTGTTTGTGTGTCTGTCTGTCTTTCTGTTGCGCGATAGCGGCCGCAAAAATAGCGCTATTGACTTGAAATTTTGTACACGTGTTCATGAGTCAAACGAAATCAGCGGTATAGTTTTTGGTATGTATTTCATTTGTAGTTCGTATACAGGGATACGCCAAAGTTTTCCTTATCATTACGGCCGAAGGGAGGAATTTGTATGTAGCGCGGTAGCTGCCCCAAACGTCACGCTATTGACTTGCAATTTGGTGCACATATCCAAGAGCCCAACGGAATTAGCTGTATAGTTTTAGGTGTGTATTCCATTTGTAGTTCGTGTAGAGGGACACGCCAAAGTTTTTCTTTCATTACGGCCTACGGGAAGAATCTGTATGTACTGCGATAGCCACCGCAAATATCAAGCTATTGACTTCCAATTTTTGCCGAAACGTCAGTGGAGGTCCTCTGTTGAGACTCAAAATGATTTTGTGCTTCGTCTGTCCGTCTGTATGTCTGTCTGTCGTGCGATAGCGGCCGCAAATATCATGCTATTGACTTGAAATTTGGTACACATGTTCATGATCCCCACGAAATTAGCTGAAGAGTTTTGGGTGTGCACGTGCAGTCCATTTGTAGTTCGTGTACAGGGACACGCCAAAGGTTTTCTTATCATTACGGCATATGGGAGGAATTTGTATGTATCGCGATAGCGGCCGCAAAAATAGCGCTATTGACTTGAAATTTGGTACACATGTTCATGAGCCCCACGAAATCAGCTGTATAGATTTTGCTTTTGTATACTTGTAGCGGCCGCAAAAATCTTTCGATTGACTTGCAAATTGGCGGACACGTTCCAGCTTTGCATATAAGTAGCTGTATATTTTTTATTGCTATATTGTTTATAAACTGTGTATAGGGACACGCCAAAATTCTTAACATTACGGCGTATGGGGTGAATTTCTTTTAAACGCATTTTAATATCATTACTTTGCAATGAAGAAAATGAAACTAGCGTACGAGAGTAAGATGCTTAAACTCATGTTGTTTGAAGAAAATATGTGCTTTTAAGCTTTCTAATTAATGTATAGGTCCATACAAAAGTGGTCTGATAATGCCACGTAGTCATCCAAACGATGTTAAATTTGGAACAATTATTAATTTTAAACGCAAAATAAGATGAATAGTTTTTACTGGTGTATACAATGTTTATGGTTTGTTTACAGAAACACAAGAAATAATTTCGTAACATTAGAGCCTATGGACAAACTTTTATTTAAGCGCTCACTTTAATGCGTTTATTCTGAATTGAGCTTAATAAACTTAACATACATTATAAAAATGCTTAAAATTATGTTTACTTTAAAAAAAGGTTATGTATAAACTAAATAATTTATGGGACCACACAAAATAATTCCGAGTATGTACTGTAATCATCCAAATGATGTCAAATTAGTTTGAAAAAATTATGAGTTATAATTAATTAGGTTTATTCTTATTATTGGCGTTTATAATGACTGTGGCTACTTTTCCGGGATACATAAAATGATTTCGAACTATTACGGTCTACAGCCGATATTTCTTAAAAGTTAATTTTAAATTGGTTACACTCCATCAAATATAATGAAATTTTATAAGCATTTTAAAAGCATGTTTTCCTGTTGATAACTGTGGGCATAGAATTGGAAATTGGTTTAAAGGTTACGCAAAATATTTCCGATATGCTATGTTTTTTTTTTTTTTTTTTTTTTTTTTTTTTGTATGAAATTTGGTAGTTATGAAATTTGGTATTTATGAATTTCAGGGAAATAATACGAGACCGTCATTTATTAAGAATACATATTGTTGCGTACTTGGGGGGGTCCGTAAGTTGTCCAAGAATGAAAGGCGAAACTTGCAAAAATTCAGTGATGTATTCACAGAAAGTTCCAGAAAATTACAGATCTATAAACCATGTATCAGCTTCAATTCAACCAGTAAACACAGCTTAAACAAGAGCCGTTAACAGCAAAACAACAGTACAAAGTGTTCAGCAATAGCACATAAAGAAAGTCTCATGCAAAGAGGCTCAATGCAAAGCTAGCATTTGACAAAACTGACACAGATCTGAGACTGACCGCCTTGGCGAAAAATCGCTCCTTTTATACTTTTCTATCGAACACAGACTGTTCTGGAAAATTCTCGTAGCTCATAATGAGATTAGTGCTTCCATATTTGGTATATCTCTAATAAGGATTTTCTCGCCAAGATCGCAAAAAAATCGCCAAGGAGGGAACAGTCGTCAAATTTGGCGTCAAATCCATTTCTCCCCTTGTTGGAGCTTTTTTAAATTTTTTTAACGGAAAATTGGGCTATTTTAACGCTAAAACGACTTTACTAAACCTCTTTGAAAGAATATATGCAAAAATAAATGCAATTATTTACAATTCCGTAAGACTTTATAAGCTATACAAATAGAGATACAGGGGGTGTGGGGTTGAGGGGGAACCAAATGTAAACAATCAAATTATACTTTTTCGAAATAAATTGAATGGTAAAGAATTTTTCAGCATCTAATCAAAGGTATTTATGTGGACGGTGTTTGTGGATGCAATTTCCTATAAACAATCTTATGAAAATTGAGTATGAAACTTTGAGTATTTTAGATGAAAGAAAAACATATTTTATACCTAGGGTTAAGTGCAACCTTTTTCTTTCTTTTGAAGTTGTTTTCCTCTTAAAATACAATGAGTTTAATGATTTTATTTTGGTTAAACGAAGCATGAAAATCTAAATTTAGTAATATGATAAAAAGCATAACATAAATGTAATGTAACACTATTGTAATGCTGCTATATTATTTTAAAATGTATTGTGTTTTATTCATGTAAAAATTTAATTTATCGGAAAATTTACTTAAGATTTTTAAAAATTATTTTTTAGGAGTCTTTAACTGTTAGTTTTATTATATTTTTCATTTTGATATCGGAAAATATTACTGAAATTTTTCACATTTCAACTTTATTTTTTTATTTTTTTGAAATTTTGTAGATAGTACGGAAAAATGAAATATTTTAATTTACAAATAAATATCTTAAATACTACCACTTAAAACTAATATCGCTCATTTGTTTAGTGTATGCTAGTATTATTATAAATACGCAAAATGATTAATTCGACACATTGTTTATCTGTAATATAAGCTATATAATGTGTAATATTTTTAATGACAGAAGAGCGAATAATGTTAAAGACACGGAAAAAAAAATTAAATATATATTAGAAACTGATCGTATATATGTAAGGTACTGATCGTAACATTATGCAATTTTTTTCTGAAATGTACGAGATATTTTTATATACAAGAAAGAAACATTTTTTTTTTTTCTCTACTAAAAGGCAGTATAAAATTTTAAACAGAATCACATTCTCAAATGACGCGAAATTTCAAATAGCGTTTAATATAATATTTTAATGATGCATAAGATTTCAAAAAATGGTAATTAGTTAAACATTTACTGCTTATTACTGATGTTAATTGTTTTAAAACTAAAACCATGATATTGTTTAAAGATAAAGCATCGTTAGTTATGTTTTATTATAAAAAAATTCCCAATGAACGGAAATTATCATGGTTACAAATTCCCATTTTTAACGGAAATTCTTATGAATTCTACTGAAAAATTATAGCTCTAGATTATGTATTAAAAAAAAAATATATATATAATAAAAATACTAGTATGGGGAAAATTGAAACTAATCTGGCAATAAATATTTTGTGACTAAGATAAAAAATAAATAATTAAAATAAAAAAAATAAATAAAAAAATCAGTGCTAGTGAAACTGCAGAACGCTATGGTTAATACTATTTGAAAAATAAAGATTTTACTTTTCCTATTATATTTCGATAATACAGTAAATTATTTCAGTAACATAAACTGAAATTAATGCTACAAGTATACAATTAACGTGAGATTGTACCATTGGTAACATTTGTGAAATAAGAAGAAATAAAAATATCAATTTAATAGAACAAGTAGAAACACTGTTTTTATCGAGCTTATCACTTATGCAGCAAAATGTGTTAGTGAGGATTTAATGAATAGACAGAAAATTATTACAGTTCTATATAAATATTAATATATATATATATATATATATATATATATATATATATATATATATATATACAGTTTATTATGAATATTATTATTATTATTAATCTTTTATGAATTACCTCGTCTCAAAATGAAATTAACATTAAGGAATTTTAGGATATGCAATTAAATTTCGCAGCTAAATTGTCACATTATTTTCTCTTTAAAATAATATTAATAATAATAATAATAATAATAATAAAGAAAAGAGGATATACAAGTTGTTAGGTTACATACAAGCTTGGATTAGGTTTAGGATGCAATTCTATGGAATTTTTTTCAAATTTTGTTTTCTTCAGTGGCCGCAGCGTTCCTATTTTATTACGATCGTTTTATTGTAGTTTCACCACAATTTAAAGTAAATAAATTTTTATGAAGATTTTATTGCTTTTGTAGTATTAAAACCTTCTACACAATTTTCTTTTATTAGACCGGTTTATTAGACGTAGATCTACAGATAAAAGATAAAACTAAACTTTTTTTTTTTTTTTTTTTTTTTTTTTTAAATATGCATAGAGTCTAAAATAAGCAAAATAATATTGCCATGAAAACAGGAAAATAGTTTTAACCAGTAATAACATTTTACTTTTTTTGTAAAATTATACACACACACACATACATATTTATTTTTGTAAATATAAAGATTATAAGAAATAATAAAAACCTCCCGGGATTAAAAATAAATAAAGAATAATTTAAAATAAACACATATTTAAAGAGAATTATAATTAAAATCCAAAAATAAAACAAACAAATAGAAATGTATACGTATTTTTTTTTTTTCTAATTTATTTAGTAGCTTCTTTTCCAATAATAAAAAAAAAAAAAAAAAAAAAAAGAATATTTTTGTTGTAGAAAATAATAATTTTTCAAAGTACAGGAAAGTAATTGATTATCGGAACAAAATCAAAGTTTTTTTTTTTTTTTCATTGTTTCTTTTTTTTATTAAGAAAAACCTACATAATGAAGAGAATCAAATGAATCTTCCTATTATTAATGATTATTTCTGAAAAAAAAAAAAAAAATCTGTGATTAAATTTTTTCCTTTTTTTTTTTTTTTTTTTTTCTTTCTCCTTTTTTTTTAATCATTGCATAAAAATGTTCTAGGAAGAAACTAATTTGGTACAAAAGGATTGTTTAAAGTATTCTTTTCTATAGCTTTGATTAAACCAGTTTTACTTTTATTTGCTGACGTTTTTCGGAACAGACAGTTCGATAAAAAAAGATTTTTTTTTTTATTAGTTAGTTTTTATAATAACAATTTTTAAAAATGTGATCTATGCATTAATTAATGATGATTAAAGACTAAGATAACATTTTAGTTTTTTGTAGTTGTAATCATATGCAATAAAATGCTATGAAATGACTGTTGTAAATAAAATATCGAACAGCAGTGAAAAAAATTATTGATTATTGTAAATCATTCGTTCGCTGATACTGTAATGATATATATATATATATATTCAAGTTTCTCAATTCACAGATTTATTTAAGTAGACCGATTTTTTTTTAAGTTAATGAAATATTCAAACCAGGCATACAAGATAAATGAAAATATATCTATAAAACATTTAACAAACAAACAAAAATGAAGAATCTTATGATACCGATCCAAAATACCCACAAGACCCGGTACTGGAACATCATTGAAAAGTATATGAAAAAATTATAAAATTATTTTTATAAATGACTTATATTACTACAATTAAGAGAATGGTTGATAGAAATAAAAAGGCACCTTCCAAATAATTTTCCTCTAAATTATCGTAAAAATGGGTGATGAAAATTATCGACTGGTGTCGATAAATTTGCAATAACGTCTAGTTAAATGCGATAAATAATTTTTTCTTAGAAAGCCGTGTACATATTGAAATTTGATATAATTTCATTTTCTGTATTTAAACAACCAATTTTGACTGGCAATATAAAGTGCTGAGGTAAAGGCGTTTTGTTAGATGATTTTTTTTTTTTTTTTTTTAAATTGATTTTTGATAGAGTTACAATCGAAAATGTGTTACGGTTTAATACACATATTAAAAGAAAAATAATGAAAAATTAAAAAATAAATAAATAAATAAATAAATCCTACGCATAAAAATATTATATTCATTCTAAAAGTAACTAGAAAAGACGTATGACAATTTTAAATATAAAATTAACTAAAGTAATGCTAATCAAGAAATGGTGTGTGCATATTAACTTCCTTGAATAACTTATTTTCTCCGTGTGTATGCAAAGTTATAACAGATAACACAAAGGATAAAAATTAACAGTCCCCCTAAGAGCAATAAAAATTCAAATATCACTGAAACTCGAAATATAACAATAGGTCGTGATCTGCAAATTTTGAAAACCATATAACTTTGCCAAGGAACATAAAATCAGTTTTAATCCTCGCAAATCAATTGCCACCTTCTTCACAACCAACAAGCATTTGTATAATTATCAACCACAACTGAAGTTGGAGGGACAGAGTCTCACTTATGAGAAGCATACCAAATATCTGGGATTTATTCTGGACCAAGAGTGCACTAGTAACAGGCATATCGAACACACTGTATTTAAAAGTAGAAAACGTCTTAATATTTTTAAATATATTGCGGGTAGAGATTGGGGAGCTGACGCAACAACCCTTAGAACAACATATATGACTTTCATTAGGCTTGAGTATGGTTTTGTTGTGCATCCAAAACTAACCTTAACAAGTTAGAACAAGTTCAATTAAGTGCTGCCCGGATTATGACTGGTTTGAGACATAGCTGTCCTTCTGAAATTGTTCTTTTTGAGGCTGACTTACAGCCGCTCCATACTATAATACAAGCTGGTCTTGTTAAGTACTATAATAAACTCTCTAGTTACGGCGTCTGCAACAAGACCTCCACGTACCTTAACAGCTGGAGTAATCATCAAAGATAAAAGAGGAACAGCCCTTTCAGTCACGCCGCCTCTCTTCAACTACCTAATTGTAATAATGAACCCAACTCACTACACTGCTGCTTGAATCCTGCTGAAGGACTCCCCAGGGTTCACTTTCACTTTAACTTAAGCTCTCATGTTAACAAGAAAGACTACATCCCAGAACATCTTAGACAATTGACCTTGGAAAACCTTAGCCACATTCCTTATAATGTCATTAAAATCTTCACCGACGGTAGTAAAATTGACAACCTAGCAGGTAGTGGCATATATATTGAAACCCCTCACGCCAACTTGACTCTTTCTCATCGTAATCCAAATTACTGCTCTGTCTTCAGAAGTGAATTGATTGCAATAGACCTGGGACTAGAAGCTATTCTCTCTGAAGAGGATTATGGTGACCTATGGATCTTGACTGATAGCCGTAGTTCTCTTCACCATCTTAGTAATTGGATTCTTGTGGACGACAAGGTCAGCACCTCTATACTGCTTAACCCTAGCGTCAATGACCAGGTACCCGGGTACCTTTTTGCGTGAATCATCGTAATTTTAGTCATTTCTAATTAAGACTCGGCAAAATCGCTTTTAATCCTCGTTATTTACATGAATCTGAACTGAAACATACAATTGTAATCTTTTTTGGGAAATTTTATTATTGGGTTTTTTTGCATTAAACTTTCTTATACGATTACTCAATATCCAGGTACCCAGGTACCCATTATTGTTTCTCATCTACATGTAAAATCTATCTGATTTTTATTATGAAAAATATAATAAAGCATAGTAATAATTATTTATAATAATAATAATAATAATAATTATTATTATTATTAGTAGTAGTAGTAGTAGTATCTTGACATATAAAATTACAGAAAAAAAAAATAGTTTTCAACACATATTATTATTCTTTATTACTATTATTATCCGGAAAAATATAATTACTGATAAAAATTAAGTGTCAACACATGATTTACATTGGCATATTGTAATAGAATGTTCATCACAAACTGGATTTCGGCACGTTTTACACGATTTTCTCGTTTTTCTGCGAAGTTTTTTCGGAGCAAAAAGACATGCTTGGCAAACTCCAACAACTGGCTTTCTACCTGTTGAATCACGTGCCTGAGAATCTGTAGTAGTACTGGAGCTGGACGGCATCTCTACTCGGTGTGAGGTTTTCAAAATGCTTTCTACTCCTGATCTGGTTGGAAAATGTCGCATGCTCTGAATATTTGTTGACCGTTTCTGAATTGTTGGAAGACATAAGCTTTCACCTAACTGACGCAAAAATAAACGGCGGTCGTTCTTTTTATGGCTGCGTATGTCGACATTAGCTATATATATAATATAAGCAGCTAGAGCAGATATGTCCAAAATGTTGAAAAAAAGTGCAAGTGGCCATCTTTTCGTTTGTCTCTGAGATGTATACTTTCGAAGCATCTGATCCATCATGTCAACACCAGACGTTGTTTTGTTGTAAAACGTAATGATTTCTGGCTTTTGGCAGGCCCCAGAGGTGCTTCTATCATGATATAAAGTAGAAAGTAATAGTAGAGTATATACAGTATATATATAGTAGAGTATATATATATATATATATATATACATATATATATATATATATAAACGAAGTAATTGCAATAGGCCGATTTCTATCGAAATCAACCTAAAATAATAAAATAGCATTTAATTTTTAGCTGATATAGAAATTTAAGTCTAAAAATTACGAAAATGCATTACATTGTATACTGCCTTGCAGATAATTCTTCCATTTCTTCTTAGTAAAGTTATGATAAAACGTAATTACTTATTCATTATGAAACACCAAAAACCTGCAATCAATTGTAATGACAATACTAAGAAAACTGCCGTTTCTTGCACACAAACTAAAATGAAACGCGTGCAAAACGTGGGGAAAGTAACGAGCCTTTTTGTTCTTTCAGTAAAATCAGGGTAGATACATTTCACAAGGAGGGCGATAATAAAGAACACTTCCATTTACATATAAGGGGTGGTAGAAAGAAAACTGATTTCCTCTTTACTCTTTCGAAATTCGATGCGAGTACCGCGGTACCCGGTCATTGAGTGTAAGGGAAACGTTTGGTCATTGACGCTAGGGTTAAATTAAAGCTCATTTCACAAAACCATGACGTTCATTTGCAATGGATACCTTCACATGTGAATCTCCACGGGAATGAAATGGCTGATAATCTTGCAAAGGATGGTTGTAGGATTTCTTCAACTCCCTCATCCGCACTTACTTTTCAGGAGTTATACTCCCGGGAAAATTTAAAAATCTCGGAGGAGTGGAAAACTCCCCCCACCCATAATTGGTACAAGGGCTCAAAACCGGGTTTGTCCCTTGACCTCCCGTGTGACAGACGTACCCGAACTGTACTGTCAAGACTTGCTAGCGGTCACATCAAGTGCCTCACTTTCATCGAGGGCAGGAAAACCTTCGCCACCTGCACCAAGTGCCAATATCATCAGGCTTCTCCTGAGCACCTTTTGGAATGCATGGGACTCTCTAAGGGGGATCTTTTCATCAATCCTCTTCTGGTCTTTGACTTTCTAACTGTCAACGAACTCGTGGATCTTGTCTGACTCCGTCAGACAAAGAGGATAAGCAACAACAACAACAACAACAACAGAAAACCATATTTTCGATTATGCTTGTTCTATTCGGATCAAGTACTTCAGAAAATTAGAAAAAGGGACATTTATTTTGGTTTTATTAATACGGTACTAAGACCTTTTATAAATTTCCAAATTTTACAAACTTATTAAATAATAAATAATTAACATACCTTCTATATTTAACATTTTAAAAATATAAATCTTGATTACATTTCTTACACTTTCACGAAATTTGCATCGTTATTTATTTAAATAAAAAAAAAAAAAAAAAAAAATTCCAACATTGACACTTCTTGCTCAAACTTTTAGTAAGATTTGTAAACGATCTTTTTTTTTTTTCTTTTTTAATCTAAATACTTGTCTCTCAATGAAATGTTTTTAAAAGAGGGGTTTTATAAAAACTGAGTCTTCCTCATGTTTTTCAGTAAAGGTTCGATTAATACAACATTTTGAGGGTTGTTAATGAATTGATCAAAATCAATAATATATCAATAATATTTGTGATCACCCTGTATCGTTAAGTGAACGAACTGTTACTTTAGGATACCTTAATATAAACTCAGCACAATTTATGGATGAATTTCTGTGACGTTGGCATGTTAAATAACAAAGATATAAGCATTTATTTTATAACATATATATATATATATATATATATATATAAGCGTGTTTTTTTATTTATAATATACAGAGTTTTTAACGAAAATAATTTTCGCTTTTAGATAACTTGAAAAAAACATTTTTGAAACAATGTATTGCAATAGGAATACAAATATCTTAAATATCTGATGAAATATAAGCATTTTTATTACATAGATTGAAAGGTATAGATATTTGACAACTTTTGTCAAAAGTGAATTTGTATAAAGTAAAATTAAGCAAATTGTCGGAAAAAAAAAGAGTTACATTTTAGGTATTTTCCTTGAGTTGAAATTTTATAAGGGGTTTTTCACATGACGCATCCCAATTAGGGACCCAAATGTTACAACCACGCTCGAAAAGTACATTTTTGTGAAAAACTCGATATGATCTCACAAATCTTGGTAAATAAACAAAACTATGTTAGAGTTACAGGCATATAAAAGGTTTTTAACGAAAACATATTTTTGGAGCGTTGTTGAAATAATTGGATCTTCAAATTAATTACACGGTATGGGAAAAACCTCAAATAGAATTTCATTTCTTAGAAAATACTAAAATCTAGCTCATTCTTTTGCTGACAATTTGCTTAATTTTACTGTATTCAAATGCACTTTTACCCAATATATATCGCTTTCAACTTATGTAATATATTTTTTTCCCTATCTTTTGCACATGCGCAAAGAAAACGTTTTATATAAAAATTCTGATGTTCCATGAGATAGTTAAGAGATTTGTATTCCTATTCCAATATAATGTTTCAAAAGTGTTGTTTTAATTTATCCGAAAGTGACAATAATTTTCATTTAAAACTGTACATTGTTTTAAAATTGAATAAAACTGATCGTTTGTAATCCTTCATAAACTTTTGAGCAGGTGTGTATGTATTTTCTAATATTTTATGAAAGACAATCATTTAAAAATATATACTTTCATAAAATGAAACAACATTTGAATTTTGCTGATTTTTTTTTTTTTTTCACGAATAGCCTCATGAAATATGATTGATATATACAATATCTTTTACTTTTAAAGAAAAACTTTCAGAAATTTTCCTATAAAACATTATGATTTATAAAGAAATTCTGGTTTTAAATTGTCTCCATGCCAATCAAGAACAAAAGATTAATGTTAACGAAAGTACATAATAAAAGCACAAAAAGAGTAACAATTACATATGATTATATTAATAAGAATGTTACATAAAATTTCAGTATTATCTAACAATATATAATAACACTAGCAGACCCGGCCACGCGTTGCTGCGGCTAAGTAATACGTTGATAATTTGATAAGGTATATAGTATTTCCCCACAACTGGATTTGGCGATTTTTTTTTGGCGCCTTTTTGAACGATAACGAAGTCGTTCTGGATTCTTTGCAATAAAATACGGTAACCTGCATGCTTTTATTTTAGATTTATGATTTAGCTTATGATTTTATCATTTATGATTTTTAGATTTATGATTTAACCATAATCGCCAAATCCAGTTGTGGGGAAATACTATAGTTGTTACCCACAACTATAACATAACTTCAGTATCAGTATATCCCCACAGCTGAATTTGGCGATTTTTCTTTGGCGCCGTTTTGAACGATAACGATGTCGCTCTGGACTGTTTGTGATATAATATGACAGCCTATATGTTGTTTATTTTGGATTTATTATTTTATGTTTTTGATTTATGATTTAGATTATCATTTATCATTTATAGATTTATGATTTAGCCATAATCGCCATCAAAAAATTGCCAAATATCGTTGTGGGGATATACTGATTAATATATTACTGAAAAGATTAATATATTTTAACGAAGTGGGGAGAAGATTCTGAGTATGTTAAAATTTTAATAGTAAATTCAAGTTAATCAAGAAGGAAAGCATTGAGGATTAAGATAAGAAAATTGCAAGATTTTAAGATCGCATTTTCAGCAATAAATATGAGTCAAAATTTAATGCAAAATACATATATAAATCACAAATTTAATCAGAAACGTTAAAATGGTAAGTTATTAAAGAAAAAGTAAAGAAAAATAAGAGAAATAATCAATTAAAGTTTCGAACATCGATCATATAGATTAGCGTTACAAAACAAATAAACAGACTTAAACTCTTCCAGACTTTTAAATAAGTTTTAAATTAAGTTTTAAAATTTAATGTTAAATAAAACAGACTTTTAAATAAGTTTTAAAATATTGAAATTGTTGCTTTTTATTTAGAACGTTATGTATAGATCACAAATTTCTTAAAGAAAACGAAGTGATACAGATTAGAATAATGCAACAAAAATTGAAAAAGCAAGGTTATGTCGTAAATAAATTTTTAACACACGTGTCACGTGAAATAAATTGTAGCATATACATAATGTATCTGATATAAGATATTAACATGTTACAGCGGAATAAATTTCATATCTATCATCCTTGGCGGAAAAAAAAATAATATCGCCAAATAATCTGGCGCACACATTTAATTCCTTTAAAAAATCATGGTTATTTTAACAACTTATATTAAGAGAGTAATGAATAATATGAAACAATATTTCACACAATACATATTACGAAAATATACATCTAGCTTGTATATTTTCGTGTTACGTTTTTGATCGCCAAATACGAAAAACTCCAAGGATGACAGAGCTTTGAAATTTAAAATTAAAATTTTGTCAATTTAACAGCAAATTAACTCAATCTAAAGTATGCACATGATAAATAATACGTATATCTATACAAAAATATGGGGATTAAAATCCGGAACTAATTTTCCTCGTTTTTAATATTTTTTTACAAAAAATACAATGGGCCATTAACATAAGAAATCTTTTTCTTGATTTTACAGACTGTCAGTGACGTCACACTTCGCTTGTGTATAGCTACATACTTTATCAATGCGAATAAAATCTTTAAATTGATTATGACGTCAATTTTCGTGAGATGTATAATTTAACTTTTTATAATTTTTTAACGTTATAATTTTTTAACTTTAATAAAGGTCTATAATTAACAAATAATTGCAATAAAACAATATTGTGACAATAAATTGTGATAAAAACTATCCTATCTCTCAAGTTGGACCAAACTGCACACAGTGTGCAAATTTTCATTAAAATCGGTTCCTTAGTTTAGAAGTTTACCCGGACAAACATCGTGACACGTAATTTATATATATATATACAGATTTATAAATAGTAAAACTTAACAAAGTTGAATTTAAAAAATAATAATAGCATTTCTGTTATCGTTGATATTTATTTTAATAATTGTCTTAAAATTCAGAACGAATCTTTAATATTTTATTCGAATCTGGCTAAAACTTCATTTAATTTAAATTATTTAAATAATTTAGATTTTTTTTTTCGTAGTAAAGTCTGAATAAAGCCAAAAAAATATTTATGAATATTATTCACATCTAAAGATAAAAATAAATACTTATATTTTTCAAATTTTCTATTCCCTTTACTGTGACTTGAACAACTACAATATATATATATATATATATATATATATATATATATGTATGTGTGTGTGTGTGTGTGTGTGTGTCTATATGAAATATGATTTCAATATTTGAAACTGCTGCTACAGAATTAATATCTAAAATTTTATATTTATAATTCAAGGTAGAAATTTACATTATTAATACTGTGACAAAATGTATTACTAAGAAAAGATTTTATACTCTACTTTCTTGTTTCTTTATATAGAAATGAATAAATTGAAACATGTATCATGTATGTACATAGATATATTATATCGACACGTTTTCGTCCATAGAATAATTATAGAATTGAAGCAACAGTATTGATGTATGTAAATATTAATAAATTGGTAATTAAATCACATTTGAAAACATATAACAAATGCATTAGATTTTTAAAATCAGCAAACAGTAAAAGGATGCTGACGTCAGGTGCTGGTAATGTATGTCTGTTTAAATTTAAGTCGGCATTTGTTTAATATATGGAGACAGTGTTTAAAAGTTTATTATGATCTAAATTTAAAAAAAGTTTATAGCAAATTTTACATACAGGAATTCATGATATACAAATGTTCTGAATTAAGTTAATCAATTAATAAATTTTTTAATTACATATAATGTTTTTTCGTGTATATTGAATTAATTGCAACGGATCTTCCTAAATAAAGTGTTTGTTATTAAAAAGAAACCGAAAATTAAAACATGTTTACGCAAAAAATGCCATTGAACCTCTGCCCTATTTCCAATTACTTTCGTGTTATTAAAAAATACGTGTCATTTTGTTTTACACTGATTTTTATTATTATTATTATTATTATTATTATTTATTTATTTATTTATTTATTTTTATTTTTTTTACCCTAAAAAGAAAAAAAAAAACATTTTTTAAACCCTTCGTTAAATTTAATACATTGATGGAACAATGAAAGAAAAAAATAATCATTGGTTGCTTTGAAGCCAAAAGAAGATTAATCGACTAAAGATTTGTTCTATTTTCAGCGATTCAATTTTTTGCTAGCGTATTTTCTAATAACTACTTCGATTCGAATTAAACGATTTAAATTATTAAAACTGAATTCATTCTATACTGTAAATCAAAAATGTTTCTCATTTAGTATCAATTAAAATGAAATTTGGTTACTCACCCACCCGCCAGAATCCAAGAGAAGATTCAGTCACGGACGACACAAAAAATTGAATATCCTAAAAATTAGGTAATACAACAAATATTTATTCTTGATTTTATAGAACTCGATTCTATGAACTTATTATAAGATTTCCACAGGTGTGGGTAACAATGATTTGATTAACATCAAAAAATATTAGACTTGAATTGAAAGACTAGAGGCAACACAGACCTCTCTTTCCGATTGTTCGATTACGACTCCGTCTAGAACTGTGCAGTTTATTACATGAATTAAACAATTCGGCACATTGTTTGAATAAAACACAAGCTAGTCATTGGTTGGTGCTGGCGTCTCTTTTCTTTTGCGGCAGGTACAAACACTTTGCATTCATTCATATCCTCCGGGGGGAGGGGAGTACATGTTAGATGGGCCATGTGGTGCATAGGACTTTTGATGTATCCAGATGGTGTATGAAAGTGACACCACGGACGATATAGTTGCCACTAGGATGAAGCTCCATGAAGCGTCTTAGTGTCCACTGGGTTGGCTGAGTTGATGTCTCCAGTACCAGAGCCAACTCCCCTGTGTTCAGTTCAGTAACTTTGAATCTCCACTTGCTTCTGGATTCCAACGAAGTTAAATATGATCGTTGCCACGTAGTCCAAAAGATGCTGTTCTGTTCAGTTTCTGGAGAAGAAACCATCTAGAAAAAGGTCTTAAAGAAGAAGTATTAGTTGGGTAATTTGAGGGTTCAGGAAGCTGGATGAGCGGAGATGATAAAATTGTCTGGTGTGAGGACCTGCTATTCAGATGGTTCTGATTAATGATACATTATAGGGCGCGGATTTAAGCATGCCTCTACGGCTGTGAGTACGGTATTCAGTTCCTCAAAGGCTAGACAACTGATGCTACAGGTTTTGATAAGATGGCATTTTGCCAGTTTAACTGACGACACCCAGAGCCCGCCGAAATTCGGCTCCTAATGAGGCATAAAATGCTAATGCATTTTTCTATTTGTAATATAATCTTAAATGGATTTGTCTTTCGAAAGAGTTATAAGTTGCTTTAAATAGGCGTGAGCCCCAACAAAGTTGCGTCCATTGTCGAAATAAATACCTGAAGTATAGCCGCGACGGCCAGTGAATCTTTGTTGAGAGTGAAGGAAATTTTCAGTGGATAAATTTAAAACGAGTTCAAGTTGAATGGCCTTTGTACTCAAACAAATAGACATATATACGACTTAAATTTAGACATTTTTCTCTTGTGTTCACATTTGGTTTGAATAGGTCCAGCGTAATCCATGTATACATGCTAAAAAGATCGAAAAGGGTTGACTCTTGCATTGGGCAACTCGCCCATCATTCGACGAATTGGGGTTGGTTGTGCTTTTGCACATGTGCCGCACGTTCTTAGCTATTTTCTGACGGTTGATAGACCGTCAGGAATCCAATAGGACTGTCGAATCAAACTTAAAACTAAGTCTACACCTCCACGAAGGCTGTAATTTTGGAAATGTTTGATTATGGATGAGGTAAAAGGGTGATTTTTGGTAAGAGCATTAGGTGTTTAGTATCATAGGGTAGAGTGGTGTTTTTACTAATTCTACCTTCAACTCGCAATAATCTTTGTGCATCGAGAAGTACATCGAAATACTTTAACTTAAAAGTGTTTGCAACTGGTTTACCACGCTGCAAAAAGTAACCTCTGAAGCAAAAAAATTTTGTTGGACGAATTTAATAACAGTTTTTCTTGCCTCTGAAATTTCCTGAACTGATAATGATTCCTTTCAATTTCATCGTGTTCCGAGTATTGTTTATTAATCGCTGAATAAATGTCACTACGCGCATAACTTTTGCATAGGAAGAAAATTTCAAAATTAAGACTCATATCCTCTATTTAAAAAAGCGTATCTCAAGTTTGGGAATGCTAATAGGCGAATTAACGGAAGTTCCCGGTTTGGCAAGTGCATCATTATTGGCATTGCGTTCACTTGTTTGCGACTTACTCTCTAAAACTGCTGACAATTCTAACAGAGAGTCCTGATTTTTTAATACCTCCTCAAAATTCTCATTATTTTCTTCTTCCGAAAAATTTGCAAAAATTTCCTCGAATTTCGTTTCAGATGCATTTATCTGATCCTTTATCATTTCCAATTCCTTAACCACATTTTCATATTTTAACATCTCATTGGATTTTTGGAACAGCGCACTCTGTTCTCATTCATTTATTTTCGCACGTCCCTTTCTTCCCATTTTTTAGAGCAAAACTAATTACGAATAATTGAAAATTTAATTAAAAATTAACCGATTGAATTAATTATATGATTTTACAGATCAGGAAGTAACACATAAAGAATGAAAACAAAATAGAAAAAGAAACAAACACATATGTTATGGAATGTATGTATATATTACTTAAGTATATAATTCAGTAAGATAATTAATACATTTTTTTGGTATATTCATGCTTACAATTGATTCAAAGTAACTTAATATCAATTTAATTTCGCGAAACAGAAACCAGAATTGTTCATTTTGAAACCGAAAGGGAATGTTTCGGATTCATGTATTTACTTTAATAACAATTTATTCTTATTTATTTATTGATTAGTAATGTTATTTAATACATCAAATTGCTATTAAAATCGCTTAAACTATAATACTAATGTTAATCATGGTATTATATACGGCGTTTAATAATTAAATTTCAATTATCGATTAATTAAAATTGAACGAATTTTAAATTAATTGTCTAGCTAATAGATGATTAGGATCCGGCTCGACGGACTAATCAAGGCTTTGAAGCTAAAAGAAGATTAAACGACTAAAGATTTATTTTATTTTCAGCTATTCAATTTTTAGATAGCATATTTTCTAATTACTACTTCGATTCAAATTAAACGATTTGAATTATTAAAACTGAAATTATACTATAATATAAATCAAAATTAAATCAAAGAAATTTCTGATTTAGATTCAATTAAAATGAAATTTGGTTACTCTCCCATCCCTCAGAATTCTAGCAAAGAATCAGGCACGAACGACACACAAAATTGAATAGCTTAACAATTAGGTAACAGAACGAGTATTTATTCTTGATTTTATAGAACTCGATACTATGAACTTATTATAAGATTTCCCCATAAGTAGGTAACAATGATTTGATTAACCTATCAAATATTAAATTTGAATTGAAATGCAACAGGCAACACAGACCTCTCTTTGCAAATGGTCGATTTTTACTCCGTCTCAAACTGCGCAGTCGATTACATGAATTAGACAGTTCTGCGCAATGCTTGAATAAAACTCGTGTTCCAGTCGTTGTTAGGTTTTGTCTTCTCTTTTTCTTTTGTGGCCGGTACAACTCTGCATTCAACAACAATAGGAATAATGTATAATAAGTAATCTGAAATTAGTAGTAATTTAAATTCACTGAAGAACTTGTAAAGTTCAAAATAAATTTGAAAATTGATTTTCAAACAATGCACTCTTTAAAGATATCTTTATGTATAACAAGTCTGCAATTAATTATATGTCTGTAGTCTAGTTCCGGCATCAAATAAATGATTTTTTTTCCCTTATATATTCGAAGTATCTATACATATAAAAGTGTACTTCCACTCACTCACTCACTGACTCATCAACGCACAGCAAAATTTACTGGTGCTACTGACACAAAACTGGGTCAGATTATAGAACATATAGTGTAAGCATCCCCTAAGAAGCGATTTTGCGAAATTCGCCCCCTAAGGGGGAGTAGGGGGCAAAATGTGATTTCACAAATACCTTCATATCTCAAAGAAAAAAACATATATCCGTAAAATTTTTGCTTTAAAATATAGCTAACACAAATATCTAAAAATAAATTTCTGGAATTGTAGAAATTCGGTCCCCAAAGGGCTAAAGGGGGCAAAACGTGATTTCACGTGCGCAAAACGTGGTTTTACATAATCCTATATATCTCAAACAAAAAAACACATATACGTGAAATTTTTGCTCTAATATATAGCTAATACAAATACCTAAAAACCAAATTCTGGAATTTTAGAAATTCAGCCCCCAAGAGGGGGAGAGGGGGCAAAACGTGACTGGAAATAATTCTTAATATCGCAAACAGTATAAAAGATGCATGTGAGATTTTTGCTCTAAAATATAGCTCCCAGAAATACATAAAAACTAATTTCATTAATTTTAGAAATTCGTCACAGGTGGGGCGGAAAGGGGGAGGGCCTATGGGGCAAAAAAATAGAAATACATTTAGACCGTTCAAAATTAGTACAGATAGGTTTTAGTGGCCTGCAAGTCGAATGAGGATATTTTCGAAAGTGTAAAGTTATCAGGAGGGTCAGAAAGGGGTGGGACGGTGGGGCAAAAAATCTATACATATAAAAGAGTACTTCCACTCACTCACTCACTCACTGACTCATCAACGCACAGCAAAATCTACTGGAGCTACTGACACGAAACTGGGTCAGATTACAGAACATATAGTGTAAGCATCCCCTAAGAAGCGATTTTGCGAAATTCGCCCCCTAAGGGGGAGTAGGGGGCAAAATGTGATTTCACAAATACCTTCATATCTCAAAGAAAAAAACAGATATCCGTAAAATTTTTGCTTTAAAATAACTAACACAAATATCTAAAAATCAATTTCTGGAATTTTAGAAATTCAGTCCCCAAAGGGGGAAAGGGGGCAAAACGTGATTTCACGTGCGCAAAACGTGGTTTTACATACTCCTATATATCTCAAACAAAAAAACACATATACGTGAAATTTTTGCTCTAATATATAGCTAATACAAATACCTAAAAATCATATTCTGGAATTTTAGAAATTCAGCCCCCAAGAGGGGGAGAGGGGGCAAAACGTGACTGGAAATAATTCTTAATATCGCAAACAGTATAAAAGATGCATGTGAGATTTTTGCTCTAAAAAATAGCTCCCAGAAATACATAAAAACTAATTTCATTAATTTTAGAAATTCGTCACAGGTGGGGCGGGGAAGGGGGAGGGCCTATGGGGCAAAAAAGTAGAAATACAGTTAGACCGTTCAAAATTAGTACAGATAGGTTTTAGAGGCCTGCAAGTCGAATGAGGATATTTTCGAAAGTGTAAAGTTATCAGGAGGGTCAGAAAGGGGTGGGACGGAGGAGCAAAAAATAAAAATAGAGTTAGGTCGTTCAAAGTTGGTACATAGAGGTTTTTTATACTTAAAAATCGATTGCGGATATTTTCAAATTTGTAAAGTTAATAGGAGGGGTAGGAAGGGGGGTGGAGGGGCAAAAATATATAAATAAGTATTAGAGCGCTCAAAATTAGTGTTGTTAGGTTTTGAGGATAAATCGATTGCGAATGTTTTCGAAAGTACAGAATTATTACGAGGTGCGGGAAGGGGGGCAGGTGCAGGGGTAAAAATAAAGACATTCAGATATAATGTTGGAAATTAGTATTATTTGGTTTAAAAGCCCGAGAGAACGATTGCGATTATTTTTTAAAGTCTAAAATAATTAGGAGGAGCGGGAACGGTAGGTGAAGGAATATAGGCGAAGGAACGAACGGTAGGTGAAGGGATATAGGTAGGTGAAGGTATATAGGCACCGCGTGCGCCTATATACACTGCCGCAGGCAGTGGGGACCCGGACCGATTTTTTCACCAATGGGAGAAGATTTCTTTTTGTATTTTATATTTGTGTTTTTCCCTTACGATAATAGAGTGATTCTTTAAAAGTGTCGAATACAAATGACCGCGCGCAGCGTACAATGACCTGCGCTGCCGAAGGCAGTGGGGACCCAGTGCGACATTTTTTCCAATAAAAACTTTTTTTCTTATCTTTTATTTATTTATTTTTTTTTTTTTTTCATGATAAAAATTAATGCAATTTTGAGAATTCATTAATTATAGTGATTCATTTAAAAATAGTGACCAGCGAAGCGGGCGTAGCCTGCTAGTTTGTTTATAAAAGAAAATGTTTATAATATATGGATATCCGTAAGTAACTAATCTAATTCTGATTATTCTTTTGTATGGAGATGTTATTCAATCTTTATTTGAAGGCAGACGATTTACGAGATCGGAAAGTTGGTGTATCCGGTTGACATAGCTTTGCATTTTCAATTTCTTTTACGTTTATTGATATTATTTGATTTTTTTTCAAGGTTGAAACAAGCCTTTACACTCTTTAATGCTTCTATTTACTTCACGCATTATTTGTTTTTGTACAATGCCAGATGTTAACCAAGTTTATTTCTTTCTTTTCTTTTCTTTTTTTTTTTTTTTTCATTGTCTTTATTATTATTATTATTATTCTTTAACGTAGTTTGCCATACATTATATCCTAAAAACTGCCATGCATTTTTTAATGTACGAAGAACAAGGTGATTTTCTATTTTACGGATTCTATAAAGGTACGCTTCCTCGATCTTCCTAAAGCTATTGTTTCTCGAAGATTCAATAAAACGTATAGTTTACGCTACCAACAATATCATTGTCTTAACCGCGCAATGTTTGCGCATTTCACAGGCTCAGATAAGGTGGTTAGTTTCATATGATGTTTGACAATAGTAAGACATCTACAAAATTGGAGTTTTCGTATATGGTATATATATATATATATATATATATATATATATATATATATTTATTTAATTATCTTTTCCAATAGTGATCCCATTGTGACCCACCTTAAAATGATTCTAAAATGCATTATTTTTTTAATTAATATTTTCCTTCTACCAGCACTTTTAATTTTAAACTTTACACGTTTGATGCTATACTGATCAATTATACACTAATATGATCAATTATATCAATGGTATACTAAAATATTTTATTTTTAAAATTTCACACATTAAAATTTAGATTGAAAATTAGTTAAAAAAATTATAAATGCAAAGACATTTCAGGGTATAATTCAAAAAATCTTTATAGACAACATATTATACCTTATTGTGGATAGTTAACATGCAAAGAATATTTTATTAATACCATTATTATTATTATCAACAATTTCATTCCATATGAAAAGTATAGAGATATCTATGAAGTTTGTAAATAGACACATTCACATTAAATTTCACGTTTGTTTAACATTTTTCGAAAACATCTAAAGTGAAAAGAATAAAAATATCTTTACTTGGTTTAATAGATTCATGATTAAAAATAATAATAATAAAATAAAAATAAAATAAATACCCAAGTTCTGAAATTTATTTGAAAATATCGCAATAAGACTACATTTTGTGGGAATCAACTTTATACAACACATGGATCTAAGTGCTTTCTTCTTTTAAACAAAAATCTTTCAATCGAAACAAGTAGGCAGGAATTTTACGTCCATAGAGAAATACATTCCTTTTGAAACCACATTCTTTCATCTAAGAAGAGAAATGGTATTTCAGTAAACTTACATAAAATGAATGAAACATTGTTTTCATAACACAAACGAAAGAGAAACAGATTGAATTTATAAAACTAAAGGATATTTTTAGCGAAAAATATTTCATAATTTACATACACAATAAAGGAATTGTATTTAGCAATAAAGATTGAACAGTGCAATGGAGTAAAAAAAAAAATAAAAAATAAATAAAAACTTGGTTATTATTTTGTTATTTTACATTTAAATTTATAGTTTTGTACAATCTAGTTCAAGTATTCTTGATGACCTTTATTTGTACTTTTATGCATGCAATTTTAAATTTAAAAATCATTTTTTTAGACACATTGATTATATTATAATTATTTCATATAATAGTGATAATTCCGATGACTATAATAGAAGATTTTCCAAATAAATTAAAACTTACTAAAATAAGTCTTCTTAAAAATTACATTTTTTTTTTTTTTTTTTTTACTTAAAAATTAAAGTACATGATAAAAAAACAGTTACTGGTGTTTAGGATAAAAGAAGTAAGATTTTTTTTTAAGTCATTAAATTTACTTATTTCTATGCAAGAGCATGTGAATAAATATATACAGTAAACTCTCGTATAACACGCTCTCGCAAAACACGAATTAGTATAACGCGACAAAAAATCTTCTACTATTATTCATACAACGCGATAAAGAGTCTCCTATAACGCGTAAGAAAAAGGAAGCACGTGACGACATCTTTTCTACTTTCAACCTGTTCAAGGTTACTTACTTTTGACTGCAGATAAGGGTTGCCCCGTTACTATGCCAACACACGACGCTTTTGGTCTCATTACGGATTGAAATCGTCTGCTCAAAGTATGTATCCAATAACGCGATTTTCGATTACGCGAAACGTATCCCTCGCGTTATACGAGAGTCTACCTTATATATAAATGTAAATTGAATAAAAGTGAAATAAATTGGTGCATTATGGATGGTCAATTAATGATTACGAAGAACCGACACCATTGTTTAGCTTATTTCTTTGTCTGAAACAATATTTAAAATAAAAGTTTAGGTAAAAAAAACATTTTTTAAAAATAGAAGCTTTTTTGAAGAGCTATTGTGAAGCTCTAAAAAGCATAAAATAAAAATTTATTCTGGCAGAGACATGCGCTATAAATAAATGAAAATTTCAACACTAAGAAAATTCTAGAGAAAAATATAGATATTTCATTTTTGCAACAGTTGAAATTTTTTTAATTTTAAAAATATTTTAAAAAGCTTTCGAGACGTTATGAATTTTTGGCTTATCAAATACTTATATAAAAACTAATGACTTAGAATATTGGTCTCGAAAGCTTTTTAAAATATTTTTAAAATTTAAAAATTTTCAACTGTTGCAAAAATGAAATATCTATATTTTTCTCTAGAATATTCTTAGTGTTGAAATTTTCATTTATTTATAGCGCATGTCTCTGCCAGAATAAATTTTTATTTTATGCTTTTTAGAGCTTCACAATAGCTATTTTTATTAAACTTATTTACTGCTTAAAAACATTATGTGAGATCATGTTATTGCTTAACACTAATTTAATTAAGACACATTTGATTATATGTTGTTATTACTGTTATTATTATATTAATATTATAATACTAATCAAACTACAAACTGATATTTAATCTAATTTATTTGAAAATGAGAGTACATGATGTGTACGAAGCACAAATGAAACTACAAACTAATATTTAATATAACTTGTACGAAAATGAGGTCACATGATGTGCGTTAGTCACAAATGTGTCACATAAGTTGCAAAATCAGTTTCAAACAGCCATAAATCAGTTTAAATTCAAGAAAAATCAGTTCCCTACATCATAAGGTGGTAAGTTACGAAGACGGATTATTTCTTCTAAAGCATCTTTCTTGCAAATCTCTCCCTCGAACAAGCCGTTAGGTGTAATTTCATCAATCTCGATACCAGCGAATGACTTACAACGACTCAATGCAACAAATTTCTGTCCAGGAGTAAAGTATTTGCTTCCCAAATTCACTGCTGCTTTACTGATGGTACTTCCCTGCAATTTATGAACAGTGACAGCATAACATGGAACCATTGGCAGCATTCTTCGCTCAACAGTTCCGTATCCAAAATTCGTATCAAAATTGACAGTAATTGGTTCAATTTCTTCCACCTGCTGGGAATTTTATATTTTTATGACCACTTTAGGAATGTCATGTTCATTGAGCTATTGTCTTCGCCATCCTGGGAATTTAATATCAACAATCGATCCCATTGTACCATTTACTACACCTTTGGTTATATCAACATTGTATCGTAACATCACCTTTAAACCTCGATACAGTACCAATGTGCGAGGAACACCAGAAATTTTATTAATATTAGCTGGAATGATCCTTTCCAATGGGACATTGATTGCACGCATGTACTGTTCTACAAGTCGATCTTGTGCAACAATTTCGAATATTTCAATAGTAGGGCTCATATTTCTCATGACAAGCTGATTATGACCATTTTGACAGTTGACACAATTCGAATGGATTCTCCATACGCAAATGTCTCTTCTTGCTTACTATTTTCAGCTTAAAATTGAAAATAGGAAACGTGAAGGAAACCTCACCACTGAACAATATGAGATCCTCGTATCTCATATTGTTCAGTGGTGAGGTTTCTTTCACGTCAGTGGCGGCTCGTGACCCAAAAATAGGTGAAGAGCTCAAAAATAATATTTAATTATTTTAATGCATAATTTTTATTAAGCATGGTCTTAGCTAAAATTAACTAAAAAATACTTATTTAAATGTAAATTTATATTCTATAAACGAATACAGTGTAAAATACAGTGTACCTCTTCACATATTTTCGGTGCACGAGCCGCCACTGCTTCACGTAGGTTATTAAGTAAATCAACGAAAGTATTATCACCTCTGTCAGACTATTTCTTTCAGCTCACAAAAACTGAATTGATGGAACAAATGTAACAACCCTTCGATTTCCTCGGGATGAATGAATACTGGAGAGCCCAAAACAGGAGGAAGTTACATAAGTTCGCCGAAAAGTAAAACGTTGGTACCCCCAAAGAGATCGTTATAATTACATTTGAGCTCTTGCAAGCGACAGTGTAAATGGTGTAGCATTCTATATGGATCCATCGATATCTAGTCAATGATAACGAACCGTGTATGTCTCCAATATTTTCGCATCATTTCTAACCAAATGCTGTCAGTTGTTTGTATGCTGGTATAACTCTGCCTTTTTGAACAGCAATTTGGAAGACAGAATGAAGTGTTCGACCTCCAATCAACAACGCTGCCACACCTGTATAGGCACAAACTTTCACATAACATTGACTCACATTTGGATGCAATATAAACTTGAAATTTTGCAACAGTCAAGCGGTAGACAGTGCCACCTGGTACAGATTGCGCGATTTTTTTATTTAACAGTCACCAAAAATTTTTAAAAGTGGAATATGATATGTATAAAAGGCGATTAGAATCGAAGAAACGCCGATTATATATATCATCTATCACTTATTAAAACTATTGGTGAAAGTTGAATAAAAAAGTCACGCAATCTGTGCCAGGTGGCGCTGTCTACCGCTTCAAATGTTGCCAAGTTTCCGAGCAACATGACAGGCATCTAGTTTAGGAGCCTATGCTCTAACCAACGGAGCTAACGAGGAATGCATTGCATTGCTTATATTTACCTTAAAGTGGAGGCACCTTGTTTTTTGGCGTGTCACGAAGATACGATGAGAAATTCCAATTTCAATAAAAAGCTTCTAAAAATTTCTTTATTTATTTTTACTTACATTTTTATTTTGTGCTTTTTGTAACTATATAAAAAGCCGTTTAAGAAAACTCTTGAAAAATTATTAGGATACTGTTACACAATGAAATATTTTCTTTTATCAATTGACACTTTTTCTATTAATTATTTGCAAAAAATAACAC
Organism: Salticus scenicus; assembly: GCA_963930645.1. Classification (NCBI taxonomy): domain Eukaryota; kingdom Metazoa; phylum Arthropoda; class Arachnida; order Araneae; family Salticidae; genus Salticus; species Salticus scenicus. Next base: position 135,314,355 of record OZ005656.1, on the reverse strand, counting down.
CTCAGTCCGGCAAGGATCGAACACACGACTCTCGCGTTATCAACATGAAGCTGTAACCAGCTGATTCATTAAGAGGTACAATGAGTTGCTTATATATATATATATATATTTTTTTACACATATATATATATATATATATATAACATTTTATTTTGTGTTTTTTAATATCTAAAATGTTTTGTGTTGTCCAATATCTAAAAAAAAAAAAAAAAAAAAAAAAAAAAAAACATGCTTTAAAAAAAATCTCCTCAAAAAATCCTTAGTGTAAGCAGCGAAAATTTTTCCCGTATCAGTTGACACTTTTTCTATTAATTATCGGCAAAAAATTACACGCTGGCCTCTCCGGGGATCGAACTCACGACCACCACGCTATTAACGTGACGCCCTTAGCAACTGAGCCACAGAGTGACAAGCGAGAGAGCTTATATTTACTTTAAAATGAAGGCGCCTTATTTACTAGCGTGACACGAAGACACGATGACCAAGTCAATTTCAATTAAAAACCTTCTAACTAAAAAAGTAGAAAAAAAAATCATTTTGCTCTTTTTATCATTAGTTTTATTGTTTTTCATAGTGTTACTATGATGCTTTTATACGGACGATTTTATACGTTTTTAAACTATCGTTTAATATAAATGTATTTTGAGACTAAGATTTGGACATCAACAAGTATCGCTGTACAAAATGCATAATATTTTAAAATTTAATATATTTGACAGTAAAATTAAATCCGTTTTACACCTGTTAGTAGTATTTCTTCATTTACTATCTTTTCATTTCTTATTTTTAATACATATATATTTAGGAAATTTGACTACAGGAAAACTACACGAAATCTACATGATGTTTTTAAATTAAATGTACAAACCTAAAGGAAAGGTAGAAAACGTTAATAAGGATCAAAATAAGACAGAAAATCAGGTTCCCTAATTTACAGGTGGCGCTTTAAACCAATTCGCGATTTTAGCATGTGGAATCGTTTAAAATAGACGATTAGTGTCTGAGTTAAACATGAATCGTTTCTCTAACACTGGTATTAATTTTATTTATGGTGTAGGTAATGGGAGTTGAGACGCTGCTGTTAAGCTTCATCTGAAATATTTTCAAGGAAGCGAATAACAAATCACTAAATTTTTGATTATGTGCATCAAATCCAGTGTGAACTTGGATCATTTGAGTAGCACACCTTGCTGTTGTGACCTACAGGTGTAACCGACTTATAAGACGGTCTATTTGTTTTTGTGGACGGGGTATCCTGAAACGGTGTACATCTCCTTAACAAGTCTAAATCTGTATTTGCATCAACAATGTGGCGAGTTCTGCACAACAGAGGCTTACATCAATTTCGTATACAAAGTGTCCAAGTACAGGAAGTATAATATTATCAAAGGTGTGTAGTGTTTGTACAATTCGTTCGTTATTTTCCAGGAAATTAACCACACAGGTTATCCGAGGATGAAAAAGTATGACATCTAATAAATGTAGTTGCTTAACACATTTATCAAATGCTGTTAATAAAATATATTTCAAGACTTTAAATTTCGTTAAAAGGTGCAACTACACTGAAGAGACGACATTAAACAGAGATTGTCGATCTAAGTTTGAGAGACTGACAAAAGTTTTAGAGATAACGGTCATGGTAGAAGGGACAGATTTGTTGACTCTTTTAAACTGGGTTGCAAGTTTAGAAAAGGATGAGATGAAAAGATAAACCTGAAGATTTATGTATTCCATTATTGCAAGAAACAGTCCAGAATGAAGTCGAAAATGTCGCGCATATATCTCTTCAAAACATTATAAGATGACAGAGCAAACAGACGCCAATGTCCAACATAAGCTACCCATGATGACACTTGCTGTAAGAAGTTAAATTTGTTCTGTGCGCAGCCTACCGTCACATCCGAAAAATATTCATGTATGAAGAGTAGAAATAATATCTTTGATATTTACCGAAGCGGGTTAGCCACATCCTAGTCAGAGCGTCAAAATTGTGATGGCATGTCTACGGACTTCTGGAGTAAAAATCAGAACATCGTAAATTGTTCAATGCGTATGTATAGTGCGAAACTAAAAGAAAATTATCTTTAATCAACTCAACTAATATAAGGAAAACAGCCAACAATAGACATCATTTTTATTTTTCCAGCGTGGAAATCTTGGACAGTTCATACGAAATTAAAGAGCGAAAAAATTATCTTTGACAATTATAGAGATTGCCAAGGCAATGTCAACTAATTAGAAGCAAAATACTTACGAGTATCGAACGTCTTTCGCTGATCCAGTGCAGGAACAATTTGAAACCGATCTTCAACACGACGACACATTTACCTTCGTCATATCGCCTATCCAAATATTCCTTAAGCAGAAACTAGGAACTCTAGACTACGAGACTTTCGAAAAAATTATGGAGACAATGCTAATCCTTTAAAAATGGAATATGTGTCTGTTTTACTTTAACGATACAACAGTGTACTCGGAAACATTTGCAGATCAACTTATGCAATTAATCGCTGTTTTGGAATGTAATCAAAACGCGGGCCTTGTCAATAAATAAATAAGTCAATAAATAAATAAATAAATAAATAAAAATAAATATAAATAAATAAATAAATATAAATAAATATAAATAAATAAATAAATATAAATAAATATAAATAAATAAATAAATAAAATACATAAATAAATAAATAAATAAAAATTCTCAATTCAAAGAATTGTCTCTGATATTCTGGGAATGTATGTTATAGTAAAACAAAAGCAGAAAAACTGTGATAAAAATTTGCAGTTTGTACCATTTGCCTACAATAGTACATACAAACAAGAAACGACAGGTTTTTCCCCTTCCTATCTGCTTCATAGTACAGAGGTTTTTGACGATATTGTGCGCAATGCTTTTTTCCTGCCCTTGAAACATGAGACATAGATAGTTACATGTCAAAAATCATTTCTTTTGCCGAAGAATCCAGGGAGATAAGCAGGTTTCTAACTTTGGAAATGCAAGATATAAACCGTTGACGCAACGAAACGAAACATTGTTGGGTTATAAATAATGGAGATCTGGTATGGATTTATACCCCTGTAAGGAAGTTTAATCTTTCTGAAAAACTTAAAAAAAACTAGTATGTTGTGACCACCACATTATATTCTTCTATATTTTCCTATACAAATTCACTCAGTAAAATTAATTATTATTAATATATATATATATATATATATATATATATATATATATATATATTGGCTCATGAAATTCATTTAATTTTTGAGTATTCAATTTTTATTAATTTCAAGTAACATGCGAAACTAGAATGTTACAAGTCAACAGGATAGAATGCCATGCGAGGACTATTTTATCTAAAATGGACTTTATTTAAAAATATAAACTTTAAATATTTTACTTTCGATTTGAATCAGTCATAAGTTTCGGATGAAAAGTCAAGTCAGAGGAGCGGAAATGCGCTTTGGCCCCCCTCTTCTGTATTGTGGGGGAAAAAAGAATTTTTTCGCCTCGATATGATTGGTAGAAAAAGAGAGGAGTGATGGATTAGATATCACCGATGGTTTTATCTTAAGTTATGCCGTAATCTCGACGGTAAGGTACCGCGGAACGTTTCAGGAATTTTTCGATGAATTGTATATTCTGATATATTTTTTTAAAAATGGAAAATTTAAAGAAACAAAGAAGATTACTTAGAACACAGATGACGAAACTTCTCGGAAAAGAAGATTTAATTAAAAATACAGAAGATATAATGAAGTTAGAAGTTTTAAAAGAGCAATTACAGGAGAAGAAAACAGAATTGAAGAATCATGACAAGGAGATAATTAGTATAACAACAGAAAAAGATGAAGATATTTTGAAAGAGTGTGATGCTTCTGAAGAATACCAAGAAAAAATTATTGAAGCCTTGAAGAAAATTGGAATTAACTTAAAAGAAGAAAAAATGAAAAAAGAAAAAATAGTAGAAGTTTCAGAAAGTGCCGCTGATACAACAGAAAGAAACAGACAAGCACAGACGATTTCAGCACGTCTTCCGAAAGTCGAACTTCCTGTTTTTGAAGGTGATATTAATACATGGAACTCTTTCTGGCAAATATTCGATGCTACCATCAACCAAAGGCAATATTTGGCTGTGATAGAAAAACTGACGTATTTGATATCTTTATTGAAAGGAGAGCCATCAAGATTAGTAGCTGGCTTTGCCATGACCGCAGAAACTTATAAAGATATTATTCAACTTTTACAGAGTCAATATGACAACAAAGAAAGAGTAGTAGACTTAAACGTGAAGAGAATTTTGGAAATGAAGCCTGTGACATCTGTAGCGCAAGTGAAGGAATTAAAAAAACTTATTACAGAACTCTCTATTAATTTAAGGAATATAAATAATGTTGGCATAAATATTCAAAACTGCAGTCCTGTAATAAATACCAAAATTAAACAAATTATACCAGCAGAACTACTATTATTTTTTGAACGTCAAAAGGAAAAAAATAAAGAAACAAGTACAGAAGATTTAATTGCATTTTTACAGAAAGAAATAAGCTACAGAGAAAATGTCACCTTTAGTTTAGACCCAAATGCTCCAAGTTTTAAGCCTCGTAATTATTTCCAGTACAGATCAGCTCCTAAACAATTGCAGAATTTGAAAACCTTAGCTAAGGTGAAGCCGCCTAGAATGGGGACTTATCAGCCTACGAATGCCCGAGAAAACTATCACGAAGCAAGTCAGACAGCGAAGATTCCTCGTCCAACGACGACAAGAAAAACTAACTGGATTTGCTTCAAATGTAATGAAGCTGGCCACATAGCCCGAGAATGCCCATCCAAGTGATATCAATATACGCCGCCTATGAGCGTGCAAAATGCAGAACATATTTCTGAAAGAGTTAAAACTAATTTCCTACGGACTGAAATATGTTTTCCGGACACTGGACAGATTCAGTTATGTGTTTTGGATACTGGAAGCAATATTACGATTATACCATCAAATTTCTTAACAAATTTAAAATATATGCAGGTATCAAATGCAAATAAAACAATTCGACAAACGCAAGGCCACGTAGGGATAAACAAAGTTATAGAGGTAAGTGCACAAATAGGTAGCTATTCAAAGAAGATTCGTATGTAAGTCATTGACTCTGATTTACCTTATATTTTATTATCTTTAGAACATATGTTACTTTTTGAATTAGATATTGCTTTAAAAGAGGGAAAAATTTACCAAGGGAATAAAGACATAACTTATTATAATATGAACATTAAACAAGAGTCAATGAGTACATACTATTTGCATAAACTGGATAAAACTAAAATTAGTAAAAAATCTAAGAAACTTAAACAAAATTATATTAATGATAACTTTATTAAAATTTGTGATCCTAGTGATGAAAGTATTTATGATGATGTCAATAGTTCTCAGTGTAATTTTGTTGAAAATAGAAATTTTAAAAGTATTTATGATGATGTCAATAGTTCTAAGTGTAATTTTGTTAAAAATAGAAATTTTAAAAATATTTATGATGATGTCAATAGTACTGGGTATGATTTTGTTGAAAATAGAAATTTCTTTAACGGAAATGTGAATAATAATAATTCTAAGTTTTGTAGAGTTGATAAAACAAATATTCAGTGTATTGATAATGCATGTGTATCAAAGGAGAGCGTTGGGGATGGTAGCTTCCCTCACTTGGCTGAAAACATTGAAAGTCATTTGGCTATTCAGGAGTGTTTACCTGGATTCGCTGAAATGGATCAAGTGACGGAGCTGGCATCTCTAATACGATCCTTCATTCATATTTTTTCTAAAAATAAATTTGATATTGGAAAGATTAGAATGGAACCAGCTAAGGTAAATTTAACATCAGAAAATCCTGTATCTTTGAGACCCTATCGGGCATCGCAAAAAGATAATGCTGAAATTAAAAAACAAATTGATGAACGTTTAAGATATGGTATTATTAAACCATCCTATAGCCCTTACAGTAGCCCAGTAACATTAGCACATAAAAGAGGGGAGGGAAAAACAAGATTATGTATTGACTACAGGAAAATCAATGAAATTTGTAAAACTGATAAAGAACCAATTCCCAGGATTGATGGAATATTAGATCAATTGAGTCAAGCTAGAATTTTTTCAACTTTAGACATAACATCGGCATACTGGCATATTGCCCTAGAGGACAAAAGTAAAGAAAAATTAGCATTTACCTGTAATTTCGGATTATACGAATTTCAAGTTCTTCCATACGGTTATAAAAACAGCCCCGCTATTTTTCAAAGGTCATTAAAGCAAATTTTAAATAAATATCAAGTAAATTTCGCCTTAAATTATTTTGATGATGTGGTAGTCTTTTCAAACAATTTACAGGAACATTTAGAACACCTTAAAACTCTTTTTCAAATTTGCGAGAAGGAAAACATTAAATTAAAATTCTCTAAATGCCAGTTTGCACAAACAAAGATTTCTTTTTTGGGGTATGAAATTGGGGAGGGTACTTATTCACCAAATAATGCAAATGTGGAAACTATCAAAAAACTTCTTCCTCCATGTAATACTAAACAATTGCAAAGATTTTTAGGAAGTGTCAATGTATACAATAAGTTTGTCCCTAGGTATTCTGAAGTAAGAAAACCTCTCAATAATTTATTAAAAAAGGATGTGAAATGGGTTTGGGATGATGAATGTCAAAAAGCGTATGAAACTCTTAAAAATTGTTTAATATCAAAACCTATCTTATCAATATATAATCCTAATTATCCATGCAGTTTGTTCGTAGATGCTTCTGGAGATGGCATAGGGAGTGTTTTGAAACAGATGCATCCTGACGGTAATCTGCACCCTGTAGCATACCATTCAAGGTCCTTAAGACCGTACGAAATAATCTGGTGTGTCACTCACACGACTTTCTCTTACCCTGAAATTTAATACTATAAATACAGGTTGGAGATTAAGAGATAAGATAACGAGTACTGTTATGTAAACCTATGTTAAACAATTCATATTAGGCTTCTGAAGAGTTTTATATGATAATTAGTTCTGTGTGAGGGGGGCTCCCCCCGTTTCATTAATGCACCTACATTTATATAGAATTTAATTCGGTTATTAAAAAATATTTCATTTTAAAAAAATAATTTATTAAAATTATTATTTAAAAAAATTATTTTTTATGATAAGGCAGACGATTTCCATATTAGAGAAGTAGTTTAACACCAAATATCCAAAAGAAGTCCATTTTATTCTCAATATTAACCCGTTAGTAGTCGCTAGTTGGTCGATTTGCCGTCCATCCCTTCAGTGTTGCCAGATTTTTTTATTCAATAGGCAACAAACTTTTTTAGAGGAGGCATTTGAAATATATAAAAAGCAAATAGAATCGAAGAAACGTTGATTCTATATATCATATATCACTTCTTAAAATTATTGGTGGCATTTGAATATAAAAGTGCGCAATCTGTCTAGGTGGCGCTGTCTATAGCGACTGCTAACGGGTTAAAAAAAAAGTACGATTTTTTTTCTAAGTTTTTTTTTCGTTAAAAGTAAAAATAAATCGATAACTTTGTTTTAAATTATCGCAGATCGATGGTTCAACCATTCGTTTTAAAGGTATTTTCGAGCTCTTTTGAAAGATACCCATCATGAAAATTTACTCCCCTCGAGGGGGGACTTCCCCCCCAGGGGGGAGGCGAGGCTCCTACATACACAATTTTTTTTTTCCCAGTTAACTGTCTCTATTACAAAAAATATATATTCGTTTCATTTGGTTTAGTGCAGTCTATAGACGTTAAACTCTATTTTCCTGCAATTTCCCCCATAGACGTAATGTATTAGAATTCTCTTGATTGTCCCTGTACACGAACCAGTTGCTTGATCTTAACGAAAAGCTTACTGTAGCATCCCTATATGATACACATTTAGAATACCAAGTTTGAACTTTCTGCCATAATTTGTTTTTGAGATATGCTGATAACAGACAGACACACACACAGACACACAGACACACAGACCATTTGCTAAAAACATGATTTTCGTATTCAGGGGACCTCAAAACGTGTAAATATAACAAAATCTCGCGTTCGAAAATTTGAGCCAAAAACAATACTTTCTCTACCTTATGGGTAAGAGAAAGTAAAAAATTATAGTGCCTCTGAGTTAGAATGTTTAGCTATAATAGATTCTGTTGACAAATTTCATTGCTATTTACACGGAACCCATTTTACTATTTACACTGATCATGCAGCACTAGTGTGGTTAAAATCAATTAAACATCTTACCGGTAGATTATTTAGATGGTCCCTTAAAATGTCTATGTATGATTATACCGTAAAATATAAAAAAGGATCCACCAATCATGAAGCAGATTTTTTAAGTAGACAACCGATTTCTCATTTTTTAAGTACACAGATTAAATTATTAGACATAGATGAAATTAGAGAACATCAACAACTGGATAATTTATCTAACCCTAAATTAAAAAAAATAAATGATTTATTAACTATTCAAAAGAAGGGTTTAACTAAAATTGTAGTACCTTTCTCTTTAAGATTGAAATTAATGGAAAATGCACATATACAATTTGGCCATCCAGGGGTCCAAAAGATGTTACAAATTTTATCACCTATATATTATTGGGAATCTATAATAGTTGATGTTTCTAATTGTGTAAAATTTTGTGAGATATGCCAACTAAATAAAAAATGTCATCAGAAAAGATTTGGGTTACTACAATCATTACCACCTGCAAAATTACCTTTTGAATTAATGTCTATTGATACAATAGGAGGTTTAGGATATTACCACTCCACCAAAAAATATTTACACTGCATAACTGACCATTGTACAAGGTATGTGTGGACTTTTGCTAGTACTAATGCTACCACTGAGACCTATATTAATTGTTTGAAGCAAATTTTCCAAATTGCAAAACCTAAACAACTGTTGAGTGACAGAAATAGAGCTTTCACTTCTCCTAAATTTAAACATTTCTTAAAAAATAACGGTATCACTCAACGATTAACGCCTTCCCATAGACTACAATGTAACGGGAAACAGGAAAGGGTCGGGGCAACAATTATACAGAGGATGAGATGTAAAATTAATTCCGGAAATTTGAAAACTCCATGGCCAAAATTATTAGAACAAGCAACCGCAGAATACAACAATACACCACACCAAGTAACCTCATTTCCTCCTAATTATTTACTGTATGGCACACTACCGTATGAATCCCCCTTGCCAAATATGGAAATATATCCTCCTTTAGAACAAGCTAGAGAAATTGCATTTGATAGAACGCTTAAAGACCATGAGAAAAACAAAGTAAGGTATGACAAAAATTTTTTAGATTCTCCATTTAAGGAAGGAGATATTGTCATGGTTGAAAATTTTATATACCCAAATACAAGAAAATTAACTCCCCCTTTTGATGGACCTTTCAAAATCATTAAGAAACTATCAGAGGTAACATTTGAAATAAATAGACCCAATTTTTTAACTAACAAGAAAACCGACATCATTCATTCTACTAGATTAAGATTTTTTAATTCTGCTGACAAATTTAAATTAGTTCAACGACCTTCAAAAATACCCATTAAAAAGTAAACTTTTTATTTGTTTATATTAAAAAAAAAAAAAAAAAAATAGATAAAAGTTTATGAGAACTTTAATGATTTAATAGCAGGAAATTTGTGATAAATTTTAAATTATTTTGGTTTGTTTTGATATTCTTTTATTGTTATTCTTTTTATATGGAATAAAATATAGAAAGAGATCTATGTTACTCTTTCACGTATAATAATTTCATATTATTTTTAAGTGAAAATGCTTAAATTACAGTTATTATCATGAGAAAAGAATACTCTGATAAATTATCTGTAAACAAGTAAAAATGTTCATCTAGATTTTTTTTATTATATTATAAAATTATGAGAATACAGGACAATTCTGTTTGATTATTCATGAGTTGTTTATTTCAGTAATATATCAGTGTTATATTTCCAGTGTTTTAAAATTGTTTGTTTATTAGCGTATTGAGAATATGAAAATATTGATAATTGTTTATTTTGTAAAAGCATAATGTTTACGAACTTAATAGCTCACTCAATGAGAAAATAAAGTACATTGGAGTGACTCAGACAACATTGTGTAATTAGGAAAAGTTAATAATATAAAGAGGTGCACCTCTAACAAAAATTGTATGATGTAAATGAGGCCTTATCGTACCTGTATTTTGTATTATTTTTTTTATGAGTACTCATTAATAACTGTTGTAATATTTCATATGTAGTAGCGCTAGAGTATATTTACTTTGATTGTAATTTAGTGTTTCTTACAGGGCCCTGAAGATATATTTTGTTTATTATTATTATTATTATTATTATGGTTTTGTTTATTTTTTTTTATCCATGGTATACAATGGAAGTTTAATTCAGGATGGGATGCAAACATGACGGTAAGAAGACAAAACTTAGAAATCTTCTTGTCAGATATATTGTCTCCTTTCTTGTGTTATCACTATCCATTTTTTTTTAATGTTTTTATATATTAGTATAAATGGATAAAGGATTTGGAATTTGTAATTTTTGTAGTTTTAGGATTTTTCAAAATTTTGGGGTTATTCTAAGAGTTAATCTACTTGCTCCTGGGTGTCCTCCACCCTATGGACGCATAGGGTGTAGTCCTCTCGGGAGGGGGGATGTAATAATAAAATTAATATTTCATTAATCCGGATAATTAATTTAATTTAATTATTATTATTTATTAAGAATTTATTATTTTAACTATATATTTCATTCGGGATTAGAGATTGCATCAGCCTTGCCACGTGTCGAAAAGATGATTGCGTAAGATTCCTAATCCTTTGTCCATATCATGTCATTACCATATAAGGTTATAAAGAGTAAACGCAAAGTTAAAATGTACATGTACTACCATGTAGATGTAGTCTATATCTACTAGCTTGTATTCTTCGCACTTCGGAGTTAGACACTGAAGAATAAAGATGTGCGATATATTGGCTCATGAAATTCATTTAATTTTTGAGTATTCAATTTTTATTAATTTCAAGTAACATGCGAAACTAGAATGTTACTTATATATAAATGCAAACTAGTTAAAGCCAAATGAAAAATTAATCCCAAAACACATGAGGGCCTTCATCCGATCCTCCATGTAGAGAAAGGAAAATGAGAAGTTTCTGATGAAACGCTGGTAATTAAACCAAATAATACATTTCTAGCCCCCAACTTCTTACAGATTAATTGGTTAAATTACCAACGTTTCGTCAGCAACTCCTCATTTTCCTTTCCCTACATGGGGGATCTCCTTTGATAAAGGACCTCATGTGATTTGGGATTAATTTTTCATCTGGCTTTAATTATTTTGCTTATATATATATATATATATATATATATATATATATTCATAGTGATTATTAAAAAATAATTCTCTTTATGCACATTTATAGAAAAGATTGTCCTATACCACCATGTTTAGAAAAATCAGGATGGCAACGCAAGCTGTTGTACATTTTTATCAAAATTTGATAGGCACTAATTTATGTCAAGGTGTAACAACATATCAATTTGTATGAAATTCTGTGCAGTAGCACCTGAGATATAGTCGATACAAAATTTTGTCACACACATACGCAGATACACAGACAGACAGAAACTTTCTAAAAATGGTCAAATTGTGTTCTACAGCTCTCAAAACGTGTAAATCCATGTAAAACCCGTGGTCAAAATTTTTTACGAATCGAATACTTTCTTCTATTGAATATAGAAGAAAGTAAAAATATTTGAAGGCATATCAGACTCATCTTCAATTATGAGATGGGCATGTGGGGTACAGGATTTTTATCTCTTATCCAGAAAAAGGAAACAAATATATACTGTTCATATACTGCTTATGACACCATGCCTTGATCCGAAGAAGCAAATTCAAATCGAAAACATTCTCAAAAATATCATAATACAGAAAATTAAGAAACAAAAGGCAGATGACCCGTTTCCTATTCAAAGATTTCTTATTCATCCCGTTTCCTATTCAAAAATTCCTTATATCTCAGAGGTAGACGCTGTCATTTTAATGTGGGAGAAATACAAGATAAAACTATTATATACAATCATCATCACTCGTAAAAAGTTATATATTATTGTTAATTGTGCATTTCATTTATTTTATTCTTATTTATATTTCGATTATTGCCGCAATAATATTAGCTAAATTATTTTGTATAAATCTATTAAGTTCCTCGCATAGATTTGTTGATTGTTGTTTTGAGACTAATAAGTTAAGTTTTATAAAAAATAGCGTTATTATTTTCATTGAATATATATTTCTGACAATATGATAAAAAATTAGATGCTGCATCTAAGGTATGAGAATTCATTTAAAAATATACAGAAGCTGTATATAGTATGGATCTATAATATCCAAAAGTGCTGTTCATTCCTCTTTTTATTTATTATTTATTTATTGTCAAAAATAACATAGAAATATTTTTTTATTACATTTAATGTATAAAAAGAAAAATAAGAGAAAAAATAAGTAGAATATTTTAAAACCAAATATATAATGTAAATGTATTCATGATCTTTATCTAAAATATCATTTTTAATAAAATTATACTTAAAAAAAAAAAAAAAAAAAGTCTATTATTTGAAAAATTTTGCAATGTATATATTGATGCATTAAATTTATTTTGTTTATTTTTATGGTAATTTTCATGCCAAAAATCAAATGCATATTCTGTTTTCAACAATTCATTTGTCGACGCACTAGAAAAATGTTTTGAGTGCATAATCATCAATATTTATTGGCTAAATAAAAAAATCCTTGAAGGGCGTTTTGCGGTTTATTTTGTCAAAAATTTTGTATTGATGCCAAACACATTTGTTATTTCAATATCTATACAGAATATACATATATATATATATATATATATATATATATATATATATATATACATACGTTTAAAATTAATTTGATTTAAATTCCATCTTTTGTATGCATATATTATATAATCTAAATAGAAACTTGCATACAAATCTTCTTATAACTTTCATTAAAATAGTATTTTATAAATGGACAAAAATACATTTAAGTATATGGGGGAAAATATAATAAAATCTTTTAAACAAAAATAAGTTTTAATCAAACAATTTACTTATTTTAAATTAATTAATTAATTAATTAATTAATTTTTACTAATAACAGAGAAATTAGTTGTAGGCCCAACTTACAAAAAAAAAAAAAAAAAAAAAAAGGAAGAAAGGAAGAAAGAAAACATCGTATAATAAATAAATATCATTAAAATGAACTCATAACTATTAATTTGAATCTACTTAGAATAGGTTAATAAATAAAATAAAATAAATAAATAAATAAGAAAGAAAGATATAAACTGTATCCATGAAAATGTTGATAAGTTTAATAAAAAGATCACATGAAAATTTTTGACTGTTTGTGTAAACTTTGTAGTTTAGGCAGATGAACACAGAGATTTAAAAAAAAATGGTCAAGGCTTATCACGGATGGTCATGGACTATCTAAATGCCAGAGATAAATGTTATTTCACGTAGTAGAATAAGTAACAATAATGCATTAGAAAAACTAATCACAAGAATGTATTACTGACAATGCCCTCCTAAAAATATAGTGCAAAGTTTTCTCTTTAAACGATAAAAACAAGTATTACTGTCAATGTGGCAACGTATCACAGATAGATGACTATGATATTTTTGAAACTAAATGTTATTATGCAAAAGTAATCAAGTAAGAGACGGTGAACATCTTGCAGCATGTCCAGAGATCTCCGGGTGTCTTTATGATAGGTATTGGTGGGCTAGAGAAAAGCTACAAGAACTCCTGACTCGCTAATTTTTGTATTTTTTTTCTTCGTTTTAATTATCATTATTGTTATTATTTTGTTGTTCCTGTTCTATTATTACTTGTTTGTTGTTCCTCTTTCTATGTTTGCATGGAGAGTTTTCACTATGGCGTATAATGTTATTATGGAATACAACTGCTAAAAATTAAGAACTGTATATATAAATATATATATATATATATATATATATATATATATATATATATATATATATATATATATATATATATATATATATATATAACTTGTATCATAATTCATGGGTAATACATGAGTTAAAGTTACACAATGTATGTTTACATGGAACGAAAGTCATATGCGTATACCAGTAACTACATTTATATAGAAGTGTTACTACTGGAATTCGAAAACGTGATTTATGTATTTTAAGGAAAAGAAAAAAAAAAACAATTTTTACAAATGTATTTGTGTACGATGTACTTCATAGTTTAAATTTAGAAAATTATTTATAAAATTAAGGACAGAAGCATCAAATAAATAAGAAATTCTGAATACAAAGTTAAAGAAAAAAAAAATTGTTATCTGACTGCGTAGGGGAGAGTGTGGTTGAACGGGATGCAGGATGAATGGGACAATAGCTAGATTTTTATGTTTTGCAAGCACCAGAAACTTGACAATTTTTTCTAATATATGACAGGACTGAGATCATTCATCAAGTGTAGTTTCAGAATTGCACTATCCATAGAAGGGCAGAAAAAATTAAAGTGTCTTTTTCAGCTGGCAAAGTAAGTTTTTGCTGATTCAGTTAGGTAGTAGTTAAGACATGAACTATTTACTTAAAGTTAAATAACTCTTATATGGAGAAGAACTGAAATAACTCTTATATAAGAGTTATAATATAACTCTTGTATGGTGAAAAGGCATAATCCTTTTTTGTGTTTATTACATTCAAGAAGAATATTGACAATTGTTCTTTAAGCCTATTTCCTGTTTTATATGATCATGTTACGGTTGGGATGAATGGGACAGTTTAAATAAGGATGAATGTGACATTCTGTACTAATTTAAAATTTTACACAAGAATTATATTAAAACGTAAATTAGTCATATTGACTATCAAGATTCTTAATTTTGTGGACTTAGAAAAAAAAATGTAATTAATTGTTCTGATTTTTCTTTATAATAAATATGATTAAAAAAATTATAAGTTAGAATGTTCAAAGCAACTTAACTCAATAATAAAATAAAAAAATAAAAAAATAAACTAATAATAATTTGATTAAAATCACAATTACAACCAAGCTAATTCAATGAATCCTGGTGATTATTAATGTAATACAGAATAGAATGCTGATTTTCCCGATCAGTCGGAAGCAAAAATTTATCTGGATAATTTGTACTCTATTATATCAATTTATCTCTTTCTAGCGTCTTATTTATTTATTTATTTTTAGGTTAGGCCTTATTAGATTAAATTACCAAAGCCTAGAGCCCTAGGAACTGTACGAACCAGAGGAAGTTTGCTTTTTGATGTTAATTTGAGTCAATACATTAGTTTATGTTAATTTCAGTAAATAAATAGTGTGTAATAAAATCACATAAACCAATTTAATTTTAAAAATTTATTTACTTTCTATTTCGTTTTCTTTTCTTTGTTAATTTTATTTCTGTCCCATTCATCACCAATCATTTCACATTCATCCCCATAGGGATGAATGGGACAATGCATATATATATATATATATATATACAGGGTGATTCAAAAAAACGTGGACACAATGACATGGTAGATCAGTCATACAACGAGGATCAAAAATCGCGTAGGAACATGGGGTCGCAACGGCGATCCGGTGCCGCTACAGGGCGTCTAAAATAATACATAACACAAAGAGAAGAAACAGAACCATTGGAGATCATTTTATTAATAATTACTCACTCACATGCGACTAATGCAAGCCAAATGTTGAGCCTACAGGAGATGCTCAAAGTTTTTGCCCGATGCATCGAGACACGTCTGGCATCTACGTTGCATAGAACGCCGCATACTTCTCAAAGATACCAGGTGTATCTAGAACACATCCTGCTGCCACAACGATTCTTCCTACCAAGTCTTACGACGTTGCAACAGGTGTTTCATACACAAGTCCTTTTAAAAATCCCCATAAGAAAAAATCCAAGGGAAAGAGGTCTGGTGATCGTGGTGGCCATGCGATAGATCCACCGCGACCAATCCAGCCGCCAGGAAAGGCCTGTAGATGTGCTTTGATGTCTGTGCTGAAATGTACAGGAGTTCCGTCGTGTTGAAATCAAATGCGTTGACGAATAGGCATCGGAACATCATTCAGCATTTCTGGCAGAACCTCTTGCAAGAATGTTAGATAAATGGGACCGTTAAGTCTTTCTGGGAGAATGTACGGACCAAGTAAACAGTCTCCTACAATGCCTTCCCACACGTTAACGGACAATTTTCGTTGTGCGCCGTGCGGACGTGTAGCATGCGGGTTTTCATCCGCCCACGAATGCAGATTGTGAAAGTTCATCACACCCTCTAATGCAAAAGCAGCCTCATCCATAAAGAGAACACTTGCTGCAAAGTTTCGGTCCGCAGCAGTTTCTTGCAAAAATCACCGCGCAAAATCCATACGATTGTTGTAGTCACCCGGTTCCAGTACCTGGACACGTTGTAAATGATAAAGATGTAGTCCTTCGTCGTGTACGATGCGCCAGACGGTAGCTTGGGGGATATAGGTCTTTCGAGATACAGCTCTTGTACTCGTTGAAGGATTACACCGGGGTTTTTTGGCAACTCTTTCTTAAGCATCCACTGTTCGTGTTATTCATTGGCGACCAGCATTCGGCTTGTGCACGTCGAACGAAACGGTTTCACACAATTGTCGATGCAAAGTGGCAAAGAATGAGCGGCTAGGCACCTTTCTACCAGGATATTTCCCAAGATACATCTTCTCGACGATTCTTCTCGTCGAGTCATCTCGACGAGTCATCTCCCACGAGTCTTCTCGTCCATTGCAACTGGTCATGGCGTAAATTAAATGCATTTCAGTCATTTTGCGGTGCGTGTAACTAGCCATGTTACGCCCAACGGATCCACGGCTCGAATAAGACAATATTCGCTTGCTCAGCTTGTGTTTGTTTCGCAACGCCCTCTATAGGTGTTTGAGACCCCCTGTTCCTATGCGATTTTTGATCCTTGTTGTATGACTGGTCTGCCACATCAGTTTGTTTACGTTTTTTTTTTTTTTTTTTTTTTTTTTTTTGTAATCACCCTGTATATTGAATGGGACAATGCACGCACATATATGTCATATACATATATATATATATATATATATATATTAATTATTAAAAAATATAATTTTTTAGTAAAGTTAGTATATTTATATTTAACTGATTGATTACTGAAGTGTACTTATCAGCCATGTTACAAAATTCTGAATTACAATTGGCCAACGTTACCAATAAAAACATGAAAAATGTCCCATTCATCCCCACTCTCCCCCTATTTATCTTTTGGTGTGTAGAAATAAAAAAGTTTTTTTTTTTTTTTTTTTTTTTTTTTTTTTTACATGTTACATAAAAATATATGTGTGTGTGTGTGTGCGATTAAAAACGTTAAAATTTCGGTTATTTTACTCTCCCCCCCCCTCCCCGGATAAAAAGAAAATAATTCTGCTGTGCGAAAAATTTATTTATGAATAAAAACAAAAAAATGATATTGTTTAATCTTTCAAAATATTTATTTAATAATAATGAACATACTCTATTTCATTTAAAAAATATTGTATTAATTTAAAAATATTATTAATTATAATTTTTTGTACATTATTATTACAATTACTATTACTTATAATTAAAACTATTAATAATTATTTTAAAAATTATTTTTTATATGATTAGCGTAAAACAATTCATATTTCCAAGAATGCCACTTATTTTGCACGTATTCATTATTTTCTCTAAACTTTGTTCGAAGTAAAAGTAAATTTTATTACTGGTTACATCTTTTAAAAAAAAAGCTTTTGTTAAAATGGCGAAATTTCTTCACTGTAATAAGATTAATTAGTAGTCTATAAACATAGAAAATTGCTTTCTCTCATTAATTTTAATGAACCTGATGAATTTTAATTAAAATATGCGCATTCCAGTGAAGAGCATAATTTTAATTATCTAAATTCTTAAGTAAACAAATTTTAATTTTATAGTCATTACTATAATTATAAAAGAGTAATTAAGTAATAGCTATGTGATATTCGCGATGAAGTATTATATTTAAATAGAGCTATTTTACTATATTTAAAAGAGTTATTCTAGTTAATATTCTTATTCGTACAGTTAAACGTAACTTCAGAATTTATATAAATTAAAAAGTGCATAAAAAATAAGTGCATTTATCAATATATATATATATATATATATATATATATATATATATATATATATATATATGAAAAGAATGAACAAAAAAATGCAAATATTACACAATTTATATAATTTTACAAATTATTTTTATGTAAAAACCCATATCAATACAGAAATAAAGAGTAATTTCACTGAACTCTGATGATTTTTAATATTTATTCCTTACTTTGTTAAAAAAAATAATTTAACTTAAATATTTAAATGCTTTGGCAAAAAATATGTAAAACATTCATATTGAAATTCTTGATCAATTGTACATAAATGTATGTTTAAACAAATATGAAATAAATAAATGAATGATAGAAAAAATCAGATAATTATTTCATAATTACATTAACTTTAATACAATGATTTATATTAATCAGTGGACATAAAAATTTAATTGTAAATGACAATAAATGTAGGTAACAAGAAAAAAAGCACGTTTTTTTTTTTTTTTTCTTATGATTAAAACTTTTAAAATCTATTGTAACTTAATATTATATTTTAATAAATTTTTAGAACGATCATGAAGATGACATATTTTCTTTTTTTCTATTTTTTTTCTAATAAAACAGAAACTATGAATATATAAAATTGCTATTAACACCGAAGGAAATATTAGATTATACATCATATTCGGAAACGTAGGATTTGGGTAAAGATATTACGATTTTTGCCCCATAGTTCAATATATAGCCAAAAACCATTTGCCTATTTTTGACAAAATAACTAAAAGTCTACAGCCGCAGGGGTTAGTGGAGCTGTTGTAAGATTTTTATTGCAGTACCAGTACACAATATTTCAAGATGCGGCATTTGTTTCTTCTACAAAAATGTAATTCGATTAATAATCAATAAGAAGAAAAGAAGAAAAAAAAAAAAAAAAAAAACAATTACGAAAAAAAAAAAAAAACAAAGTTTTATTAAAAAAAAAAAAAAAAAAAAAAAAAAAAAAAAAACATATGCGATATAAAGACTATGAACATATATATATATATATATATAACCATTAAGCTAAAAGTTATCAGTTCAGTTTACTACACATAAATTATTTATTTTATGTAATCTTTATGTAGATAAATAGTATATATTTTAACCTCAATATTTAAAACGTATAAAGTATAGTAAATAATGAAAATAAAATCCAGACGTTTAATTCATATGTTGAATTTATGTATTAAAACGCGGTGTTGAAAAAATATGTATAAAATATTTTTACATAATTTATAATTATGCCAATTACTTAATTAAAGAAAATAATTATACATATATAGTGTGATCAATTTAAAAGAGTACTCATTGGTTTTTCTTATTACCCTTAAATATGACGGATATGGCACTTATTCTAACACTGAACTGTGATTGTTTGAACCTTATTTATGTGTGAGCGACATTTTCTAACACTGTTTGACTGTTACAACTTTATTTGTGAGGTAAAACAGAAATGGAGACGCGCATTTTTTTTTTTTTTTTTTTTTTTTTTTTTTTTTTAATATTCTGTAATAATTATATACATTATCATTATCATCAGTCAACGAACTCGTGGATTTTGTCTGACTCCGTCAGACAAGGAGGTTAAGCAACAACAAGAACAACATCATCATTATCATTTTTACCTTATCCATTTCATAGGCTTTTTCAGAGAAGTCCTGCAACCATCGATGAATTAAAACAGATCATAACTGAAGAAATCTCCTCAATAGCATCTACAATGCTGCGAAGTGTGTCAAAAACCTGGTTCGACGTTTTCATGTATGCATTCAAAATGGTGGCGAACATTTTCTGTGAGGAATGATAATGTAAAAAAAATAAAATATGTTTATTAAAAATAAAATTATTTCAGGTTAAAAAATGTTGTGACTCTGCATTTCTGTTTTGCCTCACAAATAAAGTTATAACAGTCCAACAGTGTTAGAAATTGTCTAAAAACCTTAAACAAGTTTCAAACAATCATACTTCAACGTTATAATAGTTGTCACATCCGTCAGATTTAAGGGTTATAAGAAAAAAACACGAGTACACTTTTAAATTGATAATCCTGGATATATAGTTGACCCTCGTTAACGTGAACACTGTTAACGTGGATTACTTTTAACAGGAACTTTTTCCACAATCCCGACCAAAATGAAGATTAGTTACTGATAGCATGAACTACTGATTCACGTTAACGAGGTACGACTGTATATATATATGAGCTTTTGGTTGGAACCGTATGTGAGGGATATATAATAGGTTTAGAAATAAACAAAAAAAATATTTTTTTCAAGTTATTGTTTTAAATTTAAACGCAAATAACGTAAAACATTCTTTTTCAAAATGGTCAATATATCATAGCATTTTCTTTGAAAAAGTAAAGTTTTTCCCTTTCCTCCCTTTTAGCCTATTTTCACAAAATGACTTTGTCTATATTTCTGTATTTAAATTTACTCTCTACGATGCGCAAAATCAAAAAACAAAAAGTTGCATGATTTAAATGTGAAAAAAGATTAATCCTTCATGAAATTTACAATACTCTATAGAAGTCAATGAAATGCAACTAGAACGGAATATTAGATGATTGGATTGTGTGAAATAAAATAAGAGACTTTACTTAGCTTACTGAACTCAGAAAAAAAGCATGAAATTCCTTCATTTAGTTAATAATATTAATAATAATGTATTTAATAATAATCAATCATCTTTTCTAATCAGATAACAATCTAATTTTTAGTGCATACATGGTTTTGCAGATTTTCGTGCAAGAAAGATGAGGATTAGGAATAAGAACGGTTGAATAACAATAATGAAAGGATTTTGATTCTACTATGAATGATTTTGATTTTTCAATCTTAATATGAAAATTATTAATTTGTCGAAATAATACATATAATTAAATAAAACTCGTGAATAATAAAATATTTTGTAAGAGATTAATAAATTACATAAAAGGAAAACTTTTTAAAATATAGGGAAAATATATTTTTCCTTTTAAAGAATTATTATTATTCGGCGGATGGCAGCCAAAGGTGTAATGCTGTGAAATGAAGTGACACCTTTAATCATTACTTCAGATTGTCAGGCCGTATGTCGGGATGTATTCAGGTTGGAATTCTCCCGTTTTTTTTTTTTTTTTTTTTTTTTTTTTCCGGGTCGTCGCCACACGCCTCTTCAAATCAAAGCAAAAATCACCATTGAATAAAATTGTACTCCCTTCAATGTCCTTCAAGGTCAAACTCCCCGGACACCACAGCAAATGGGCTTTTCGGCGTATAGAGTTCAATACCAGTCGGTGCAAGAGGCGCCGTGACCTGAACCGCCTATTAATGGTCCTTCAAGACACTGAAGTACCAGTCACTCGAAGGACCGATGATGATGATGAATCTGGGTCTCTGAGTATCGCTCTGGCGATTGATTATTCACCATGTCCTGTTATAACTCTAGGCTGACCGCTGCCTTCTTGACGCTGCGTTTGTCCATCGTTTCCCCATTCCTGCCAACATCATCTAATAGCGGAATCGTTCTTATCTGAATGCCAAACGATTCGCCGATTAGACTAACATGCTTCTTTAAATCTAAATGCACTCCTTTCTCAAATGCTGACATCTGCGCACATTGTTCCCGCACCTATATGCGAGACATAGATAGTGTCTACCTGAGTAGAAGGAATGAAATTCTCAAAGATTTATAATATGGAATTGAAATTTCTCCTCTTTAATATTTTGCCAATTGTGCAATTAAGCTGAGCTACAGCGTCACATGCTCATTCAATGGCAGCCAAACTTCAAAAATTTGCATTTTCCGTCAAAACCTGTGTAAATATCAAATCGTTTCCAAATCGCATCACTTCTTCTTGATGAGTCTTTTTTTTTTTTTTTTTTTTTTGTAAATTTTACAATTTAGAGTCCTTTGTTTATTATACAAGCCATTTTTTTTTCTTTATCATGGCTTCTTTTAGGTAGAAAAAACATATAACTTAAGACTAAGATTTTCAGTTATTTCAAGAGAAATAAACTAAAATAGAAAAGATATATAAAATATTTATATTGTAAAATCGGCAATTTTTAATTGAGAAACTACATTTTCATAGCTTTTGCTAACATTTTAAGATTTAGACATATTTCCAAATTCTAGAAAAAAAAATCAGAGCAATATTTCGCTAATAACAGCTATTTTATTTACTCTCGACTACAAATGGCATCAAATGTTTGACTAATGACAACGAAACCGATTTGAATTCGATGTTGGATAAAGCAAAAATAAAGAGTAATCCTGTAAATACATATTCTCAAAATAAAGACTATTAATAAAAAATAAAAATAAAATGTAATAAATGCAAACCTTAAAAAAGACTCACAAAATGATACACGACGCTGCATAACGCATACGATATTTCAAAAAAGCAAATAATTTGTTCATTCATGTTGCCATTTTATGATGAAAAATCTGTTGTTTTCTAAAGTATATCTTTAAATCAGTTTAAATCGAGGGATTTTTATTTCGTTTCGTAAGTTCAGGAAAATTTTATAAATAAATAATATCATTTAATTTTGATTATTTATCATATAAAAATGGTTAATATCTTGAAATTAGTTGATAACAACAAATTTAACCTCCGTGGATTTTCAACGACTAATTGAATGAATGATTGTTTTTGATTCATTGAATAACTGACGTCAAATAATTCCTTTGAAAGTAAGGAACTTTATAATCAGCCATCTTTTAAATTCATTATTTGCTATATATTTTGATCTTGTTAAGAACGTTCAGTTTAAAAATCTGTCTCTAATAATATAAGATTTTTATTAGTTTAAGTTAACATAACATCCATTTTTAACCGACTTCAAAAAAGAAGGATGGTTCTCAATTCAAACCGTATGTTTTTTTTTTTTATTTCTTTGTTAGCTCATAACTTCTGAACAGATGCTCCGATTTTGATACTTTTGGTTTTGTTGAAAAGGTCTTGGTCTGAAATAGGTCTGATTGTAATATCTTTACGATCTAAAGAAAATACAGGGTGTCCAAAAAAATCAGTCCCAACTCTTTTAACTGCTAAACGGCTGCAGCTATAGTACTAAAATGGTATGTAAGTATAGCAAAGGGGCCATGCAGTACAAGGTTAAACCGCTTGCAGCACCACCTAGTGGAAAATAAAGAAGTAAGTGTTCCTATCTTGAAAACGGTTCTAAGGAAAAAAGTGAATTACAAAGCTGAAGACATCACCGATTTAGTCCAAAAAGATTGTTCAGACATTCATGCTAACGTTCCTATCTCGGAAACGGTTCCCGACAGGGGGGAAAAGTGAATTGTAAAATTGCAGAGTATCATCGATTTAGTACGAAAAGATAGTTTAGACATTGATGCTAAAAATACAATGCTAAAAATGTGCATTTGTTTGTTCGCAATTTCTTACACTATGCACACTTGAGCTAAATTGCGCACATTGTAGCGTAGATGGTGAATCATACGCTATATAGTTTAAAATACGGTTACTTGATACTTTTTGTTTTGCTGTAAAGATCTTAGTCTGATATAGCTGTACAATCTAAAGAAAATGAAGCGCCATCTGGTGAAAAACAGGGGAATTAGCGCTCCTATCTCAAAAACGGTTCAAGATGGGAGAAAAGTTTCTTACGAAGTTATAGAGCATCAACGATTTACTACGAAAAGACTGCTTTTAGACATTATTGCTAAAAATAGAACGCTTAAAACGTTCAGTTGTTTGTTCGCAATTTCCTACACTGTGCATACTTGAACTACGTTGCACACTTTGCAGCGTAGCGGATGACATGTATACTCTGTGGTTCAAAGTACTGTTACTGTAAGCAGTTACATCGATTAGTGCAAAGTCGTTTTCAACCAACTTCAGAAAGGGGTGTGTTCTTAATTCGAGCTATGTGCTGTTGTTGGTGTTTGTAAGCTTATAACTTCGTAAGATATGCTCTGATTAACCGACTTCAAAAAGGAGGAGGTTCTCAATACAAAGCGTATGTTTTTTTTTTCTTTTTTTTTTTTAGCTCATAACTTCTGAGCGGATGATCCGATTTTGATACTTTTGTTTTATTGTAAAGGTCTTGGTCTGAAATAGGTCCCATTGGAATATCTTTACGATCAAAAGAAAACACAGGGTGCCCAAAAAAGTCAGTCCCTACTCTTTTAACTGCTGAATATCTGCAGCTATAGTCATAAAAATAGTATGTAAGTATAGTAAAGTGGATATGTGCAACGCGATTCAACCGCCTACGGAGGCGTTTTCCACCTGGTGGAAAACTTTAGAGTTAGCATTCCTATCTCGGAAACGGTTCTAGACAGGGGAAAAAAGTGAATTATAAAATTGCAGAGCATCATCTATTTAGTACAAAAAGATAGTTTAGACATTAATGCTAAAAACAAAGAGCTTAAAACGTGCATTTGTTTGTTCACAATTTCGTACTTTTCGCACACTTGAACGACATTGCATATGTTGTAGCGTAGCGAGTGATATTTGTGCTATGTAAAATTCAAAGTATGGTTATTGTAAGCGGTCACATCGATTAACGCATAAGCGTTTTAAACCGACTTCATAAAGAAAGAGGTTCTCAATACAAACCACGTTTCACATTCTTGTTGTTGTTGTTCAAATTTGTTAGCTTATAACTCCGTAAGAGTTGATTTAATTTTAATACTTCTTTTGTTGTCGTAATGATCTTGGCCTGAAATAGGTTTCGTTATGATTTCATTAAGATATAAACAAATTACAGGATACTCACAAAAGTATATTCTCACTGTAACAGCTGAACGCATGCAGCTACACTGGTAAAAGCAGTATGTAAGTATCGATGTTGAAACTTCTGTCCGTCAGCTGCAAAGCATATTTTGCTATTTGTTTGAACTTTACGCTTCGCAATTTACAGCGCAGCGGGTGACATGTATTCACTGTAAAGTTCGATATACATGCCTAACAGAATTTTGGTTACGAATACAGCGTATCCGTTCTTTACATTTCTAAAGACATTTTAATTTAATGTATGTTCAAGCAATAGATAGTTTTTTGCTCATATCCGATAAAGGCAAAAAAAGTGACACAACTTCAAAATGCAGCATTTGAGAAAAATCGACTTAAAAATAACTTAACTAGAATAAAACTGGCATAACTCTCTCTCGAGTGGATAACTTTGTATATGGAGATGTAACTTTTTTGTTCACATTGGGTGCATTTCATATATTTTTGAGTAACATAAACCATTTTTTGAGTTATGTCACTTTTCTTGGAAGTTGTGATTTGTGAAACTGCCGTCGAACGTCTTCTGATGTTCTGCTATATGTATAAGTTTTCACTAAAAAAAGAAAAAGAAAATCATTTTTGTAAAAAAATAGAACCGACTCCTAAAAGCAACTATTATTCAAACTAGAAGAAAAAAATGGTACGAAATGAGACTGTAAATTGCGACGCCCAAAAGTATAAAATAATTTTCTTCGCCAAACAACCTATAGCACTACAATTAATCATAACTACAATTAATATATATATATATAATACTTCAATGAACAAAACAGCACACGTATTATCGAGATGAATGAATTAGTGTTATTTTCACGAAAGAAAACAAAAATGGATTTTGGGTGGTAAAGAGGAATTCTTATTCTATTGGAGTGACCTGAGAGTGACCGAAGAGCATATTCAGCAGGCAACAAGGTGATGACTCGTTTAGAGTATGGGACGCTTCTCTCTTTTTTTTTTTTTTTTTTCTAAATGACAGACAAAATTTATATATATATATATATATATATATATATATATACTAGCTGACCCGTCCTACTTCGCACGGATTTATTTCATAAAAAGAAGCATGTCTTTACTCATGAATAAAAAATATTGAAAAATATACCTATAACATGAATATGTATTTGATAAAGTTGACGTCATAATTGCTTTAATTATTATTTATTTGTTCTTATAATATTAATTTCTATTAAACACAGAGCTTATGTGTTTTTAATTTTCTTAAATTTAACGTCCGCAAAGTAATCTGGTTATTGTTTTAGTAATGTTTCTCCAATAGTGATCGTTAATATTTTTTGTGATTTTGGCGGTGAATTAAAAAGGTTATCGCAAATACGTAAAGTCCTTCGAGTGAAACGTCCTCGCTATTGCGTTGCCAAATTTTAAATATCGCCAAAGAAGCCCTATACAAAAGTAGATTTCTAACGCGAATGTACATTTAATTTATTTTAAATGAACCGTGTTTCCAATCAACATAACGAAACTTGCATAATCAAATGTCATTTGCAATTCCCTAGCAGCTGTATATTGCGCTACTTGCTTTCGGAAAAGATCTTATATCAATCATCCTTGGCGGAAAAAAAAAAAAAAAAAAAAAAAAAAAAAATGATTGCCAAGTTATCTCGCAAATATATTTAATTTTTTCCATAACTGATGGTTTTTAATAATGTATATTAAGGGAAAAATCAATAATATGAAACAATATTCGTATAATATATACTATTACAAAATCTGGTGTGAAACAACCACACGACTTCCATTACCCACTATTAAACGTATTATATACATTTCTTGGAGATATTAAGTACATGCATTTTTTTTTTTAGATTTTCCAGTAAGAGAAACTTGATACACGTATAAAGACACCTACAACAAAGTTTACGTAGTGAGTTAAAAAATAAGGGGAAAAAATAGATTGTTATTTTTTTAAACACGAATTACCAAGATCTAAAACTGAACTTCCTAATCAGGATGACCGTTAGTATTCCTGTAATATGCACGTAATACTTGAGAAAGGTTATCTAAATTGAATTAATGAAACAATTTTCAAGAAAATCGTTAGAGCCGTTTTTGAGATACCAACTTTTACCAAAACTTGGCATACTCAATTATTGACCGGAAAACAATTATTACATACAAAAGGATATTTAGTATTAAGTTAACATGGCGAGTTTGAAAAAAATCCGTACAGCCGTTTTTAAAGGAAGGCACTTATGAGATCTGAAATTGAGCTGTTTATAGAGGAGGCCTATCAATTTTCCTGAAATAACCAATTATATCATTCGAAAGGACATCTAATAGATTGTTTATGTAGCAACTTTGAAGAAAATCATTAGGGCTGTTTATGAGGTACGGGCTTACGGTCCCATTTCCGGTTTTCGATGACCCAGTTCCGGTTTTTCAATTTTCACCAAAATTTGGAAAATTCATCTGTACATCAGTCCTGAATCAATTGTGAAGATTTGTAGTTCTATCTTTATTAATTTTGCAGATATGACACCCGGACAATTTCACACATTCGTACACACACACACTGACCAATTGCCAAAAACTACTTTTTTGGACTAGGAGGCCTTAAAACATATAAATCAGGTGAAACTCTATATCAAATTTTTGGACCGAATACAATACTTCCACTACTTACGGTAGTACGGTAATTGAAGTAAAAACATAGATATCGTATTTAATACGAAAATATACAGATTTTCGTATTACGTTTTCGATCTCGAAATACAAAAATCGCCAATTACGACCTATATCAAATCTATGCTTTGTTTTCAATTAAAATATTGAAAATTTGAATTAAAAATGTATTTTACTAAAATTTATTATAGCCTCTAGCACTTAGAGAAAGTGTAACTTTTGATTAGTATAAAAAAAGAAAGAAATAGAAATCGGCTTTTTAGTTCTAGCGATCGTTCTCTACATATACATATAAACCTTTCCTCTTTATATATTAGTACTAGCAGGCTTTGCCCGCTACGCTGGACATTAAACTTAAATCAGTTGTCAAAATGCCATATCTTTATTAATAACATAAGTTCTCGCTGTGATTGGAAGAGGTTTTCTCGCTCACAATGTGAGGAGTCTGGGTCCCCACTGTCTTCGGCACAACTTACCCACTGCTTACTTCCAAACCTCAGCGGGTAAGCTCGAAGTTTTGCAAAATCCCACTAATGTACATAATGCGTACACTTTATCAATATCCACACACCAAAATTCGCCTTTCTAAGATAATTCAAAGCGAATTCAAACGGAAAAACATGTTTTTACACATGTTTATTGCCCTCCGACTAAGAGAAGGGGGGGGGGGGATTTTGAATTTCGTGAAATCCAGTTACAATAAGTGCCGGATGTATATAAACAATTTACGAACCAAATTTCGTGACCACAGAAGTCTTTAATAGAAAATATTATAAATAAATAAATACAAAAAGCACACCTTTAGTATGGGAACCCTTTGATGACTTTAAATATTTTAAGCCATTTTTCCGATGAACTGAATTGGCTATCTGAATTGTGCAATTAAAGATCTTGGCGAGAAACGCCCGAGGTACGTCGGTGCTGAATTTCAAATTTTGCCAAAGGGATCCAATACTAAAGTTGTTCCATACCGAATATGGTTTGAAAACGGAAAAAGGGTAAAATAAATTAGAAATATCAGACCTATATTTATAAATTTGATACCTAATGAAAGGGGAGATTTTGCTGAATCCAGGGGTGCAAACAGTTTTTCGATGCGACAATTAGATTAAAAAAAAAATAACTAAAGTATGAAATTTAAGTGGCAACGGAAAAACGGAAAAAGAGAAAAATAAATTAGAAATATCAGACCTATCGTTACAAATTCAGTACCAAATGAAAGAGGTGATTTTTCTTAATCCTGGGGTGTAAACAGTTTTTCGATACGACAATTAGATTTTTTTAAATTAACTAAAATATGAAACTTAGATGGCAACACTTCATTTCAATCTTTTCATAATTTGCAGTGCGAATCACGCGAATACAAAAGTCTTTAACTTAAAAATTTATTTGTATATTTTATTTTTCCATTCAAAGCATTTTAGTGAAAAAATATTTATGGCGCATGCGCAGGCGTTTTTTACCCACAATTTAAACACTAATCATAATTTTGAAAATTTCTATAGATATAATTTCAAGTTGGGTGAAGACCTAAGTTTCTGCCAAGCGCCGTTGAATTCCGTCCAGCCGTTCTCGTGTGATGCCCGGACAAACGTGTTTTAGTCTTTTACCCCCTAGGGGCGGAACGGGGGGGGGGGAATTTCTGAAAAGTTGATAGATATAATTTTAAGTTGGGTGAAGACCTAAATTCCTGCCAAGCGCCGTTGAATTTCGCCCAGCCGTTCTCGAGTGATGCCCGGACAAAAAAAGCGACATTCGGACACGATGACACACACACAGACACACACACACACACACACACAGGCAAAATTTTCTGAAGCCATTTTCGGCTTTCATGGGGTGTGAAACGTGAAGATATCACAAAATTTTTCGATTCCGACAAATTTACAGACAAAAGTCTGATTTTATTAATATAGATAGAGCATAGATAGATTAAATAGGTTTCTAATTAACATTATGTAACTCAAATAATTAAATGCTATTTTCATTGCAGTAATGGTTGTATGCGCTATGTATATTGAGCTACTTGTCATAACTGATAGTTGCTAAAATTAGTCGTCAAATAAATTTAAACTTCTCAATTATTCTTTTAACAAATGCATAATGAAATGCAGACGATATTTTTTTAATTCACTTTTTATATTATTATTCGCGAGAAAATATATTTTATTGTATGTCGAAAAATGAATTAACCCGTAAATTTTTTGGGCAACAATTATAAAATAAATAATTTAATAAAAGTTTAGAAGTAACGCTTAGGTCATTACATTATATCATATCATATCAAATTATATTATTAGAAAAATAAATACTTTAAATTTATAATGACGTCAGATTTAACGTGTAGGTTTAACATTTTGCAAAGCTTTATATGAATTTCAATTTAATTCACGTGCAAATATATTTCTTTTCTTTTCATGTCAAGATATTTTAAAAACAAAATGTAAATATTTCTTTTATGTTGGCAACAGCTAATTTTTTTAATATTTCATTATTTCCATTTCTATTATGGCTTTTTTGGGGATTTTAATTAAAATGTTCAGATTTTAAACTAAAATTTATTCTATCAAAATTTAATATAGCCTATAACAATCAGGGATTGTGTAGCTTTTGATCAGTGAAAGAATTTTTTAAATCGGTTCAGTTGTTTCAGAGATTACCCTCCACAAACATACAATTTTTTGCGCTTTATATAATGATATAGATGTATATATATGGAAACTCTGCGTGAGCACGTGGTGCCTTTTGCAGAACTTCTAGGTGGTTCCAACTGAACTATTCAGGAGAACAACGCATAAATACACACTTTCCGTTGAACAAAGAATGTCTTAAATCTCAAAATATCAGCACTCAGCCCAGATCTCAATCCGATAGAGTAAATCTGGGCGAATACTCTCACATGAAGTCTGCAAGAATAGTAAACAGTATTCCTCATTGCAAAAACTCAAATCAGCGATCGAGGACGTCTAGTAACAGACTCGCCCGCTCCAAGGGAAAACTGCGTATTTGGAAAACCGTTCATGAGGTACAATAGAAAAGAAACATCATAGATGACAAAAAAAAAAAAAAAAAAAAAAAGAACTTTTGTAAAATGTAAACATTTCGGTTTTATACATTATTTTTTGCGACATCATAATTTGAATTTCTTTATTATTATTCTTATTATTGTTTTCCTTTAAATTAACTGTTTCCGAATTCTAAACATGTATTTGTAACCCAATTATTCAGATACAGTAAAACGTTAGAAGCATTATGCACAAACTTCTGTGTGACACTGTAGATATGACACCGTAAATATATTTTATACTATTATGCTATGAATATGTAGTTCATACACTAACTTTTTTTTTTTTTTTTCAGAGAGAGAGAGGATTTAGAATAACTGCCAACTCTTCTTTTTTGCAATACACATATTTCCAAAGTTAAACTTTTTCTTTATTCAAAGACTAACATTTATTTATACAAAAGATCTGGTGTTGAATGAGATGGAGATCATTTAGCTATGTTTTTAGATAAATAAATGTATAATATATTACGCAAATAAAAGCAAAGTCTAGTTTAATTTAAATTAAAAAATAAATACATTTTAAATTTTACAAATTAAATCAGTTTTATTTTATTATTTGTACAATATTGTAAGAAATACATATAACAAAATAGTAAATATTTATTTCCTAAATTATTAATTCCCCATGTTTAATTCTGAAAACTCAGAGGTAACGTTCATTGAACGGTCCTTTTTGAAATATAAGCAATAAAAATTGTATAAATCTAAAGAAACTTAAAAACTGTTTTATTAAATATTGCATTATTTAATTTGTGTTTTATAAAATAAATTTACTTTATAATATAATTTCAATTTATTTACTATTGCGTTTGACAAATAAAATATTAAAGTAAATGAATCGTGTTTTATTTTTAAATTAGGTATCATTAATAGGAATAAAACGAAAAGAAATTCATACAACGTGGGAAATAACATAATGAATTTTAGAAACACGCTAATGAGAATTTTCTGGTACAATAAAGTCCCTCAAATAAACCTCGTTAGAAACTCTTTCTCTATAGAGCAATGATAGTTTTCATTAGCTTATTTATTGGAAAACTGTTTCGAAATATTAAATAAAGTTCGAAAACCCATTTGTTTCACAATCACTATTGCAGAGATTCCCGGATGTTGTAATAATAACATCTACTTTATTAAATTACTGAAGCTATTGCAGACTCAAAGTTACTAAGTACGACGAAAAGGAAATTAAACTTTCATTCCAGAAAGTTTAATTAAAATGTTAATTTAGGAATCTAGTTAAAGAAAAAAAAATATAGAGCTATTTCATTTACGGAAAAAAAAAAAAAAGTTTAATTGTGTAGTTGTTGTAAAATAAATAAATAAAAAAAATAAATAAAATGAAACAAAAATAAATTAAAAATAAATAGAATAAAATAAAATAAAGATTGCTTTTGTAAAATACGAAAACAGACCTATAAATTGTTTGAAAATACTAAAACTGTAAAGTATCTCAAAGTACTAAATTCTTTCTACTTTTAGTTGCATTTTATTTTTAATTTAGCTATTTTTTATTACAATACATGAAATCGCAGGATGTAGCATATATAATACAACTTTATATGCACAGCATAAAGAAATATCCGCATAAATTTAGTTTAATATAGTAATTTACAAGAAAAATATAAACCTTTTTTAATACAATCGTATATCATTACCATTAAGAAAGTGTAAGTTGAGTATACTTTTTTAAAACATGTGCTTCTCAAATTATTTTAAGATTCTTAACAATTTTACATACTTGTCTAATTTAACATTGAAATCAAATATCCCGAGTACGCTTTTTGAGATATGTTTTTTTTTACTTCATTCTGAAGTAATTTTTGCTAGTTCTGCGCATGATATACGGAAATATTACAAACATTCTTTTTTTCTTCTAATGTCATTGTTTTAAGGCAGGTGACTTTCAACACGATAAAATTGCACCAAAACTTTAATATTTAAGTTTTAGTAAAAATTTAAATTACATAACAGTAGTAACGTGTGGCAACACAAAATTTAATTTCGCATCATCCTATGCTGTGTTATAACGATTTATATTTGAAAACAAACGTATGATCTGAAGTAAACCTAAAAGTTCAAACATCAATTTCTCCAAACCAGTTTTTACGTAGTTGCGTCAAATTTATATTGATACACGCGTCTTATTATTTCTTGAATCCTCATAAAACTTCATTTAATGGTTTTTTTTTTTTTTTTTTTAAATATATATATATCTTAACACACTACCTAGTTTATATGATATACTTTCTGCTTTTACATAGTTAAAAATTTTGAAATAACAAAAATATTATTTAAAAGAAAAAAATAAAATGTGATTTACGTGTAAAAATAAAAGAATAAGATAATAATAATAATAAATAATAATAATAAAAAAAAACTTGCATAGTTAAGATTGTAAATAAAAATACTAAGTAACATTTGTTAAAATCATGTTAAACTAACTGAAAAAAAAAAAAAAAAAATGGTTTGAAAATGTAAGCCAAAAATTAATGCGCAAGCTGCATTTCGAAATTTAAAAATTAATTAGTAATTTTAATTAATATATTAATGAATTTTAATGTAAATTGTAATTTTAATACGGTATTTCTCATATAAAAATAGTATTATATGAAATTGTAATATTTTGCATTTTATTTTATTTTTGAAGCTTCACTTTCACCTTAAATAATGCCGTGTTTCAAATATAAATAAATATTATTACCTGATATTATTTTGACAGTTACATATTTGTAAAATAAATAAATAAAATAAAATAATATATATATATATATATATATATATATATATATATAAAGATGTAAGGCCTAAATAATTTAAATTGTAAAAATAAATGTTACAATTCAGAGATTTTTTTTTCATTTCTTATTTATCCAAAATTTATTACGGGAACATAATGAATGTAAAGGACATTAATTCTTCATCGTACTATAAGTTTAAAGATTCGTTGAATGAGTTAATTCTTAAAAGTCATTATAGAATATAAATTAGTAATATAGCATCATAACATAATTAAGTAATCTTAATAAATTGTTTAAAGTATTTTTGTAACCTTAAGAGAGCAATTATTAATATATAAAAGTTTGGAATGAAGAAAATTGGTAAATGTATGGTACGTAATAATAAAATATTCATTTTTAAAGTTTTTTTTTTTTTTTTTTTTTTTTTTTTACGTATCATAAGTTTTATTGAAATATCTAATCCATAAATGTCACAAAACATCTGAATGAAAAATCAAGTAATTTCATTAATATGATGATATGAATATTATAATTATAATAATATTATAATTATATATTATACCTATTATTGATTTCGGGATACCTTTTGATACTATTAACACAAATTAAAGATCTATATTAAAAAAAAAAAAAAAAAAAAAGTTAAAGTTACTTAGATACATTTTTAAGATTAAGGCTTTTTTTTTAAGATAAATCATTTTTTTTCTTTTTTTTATTCATTTCTCTAAATCAAGGATATATTTTTTTTATATTTATTTCCATACATTTTGGTAGCTTCAGCATAAATTTTAGCATAACCCCGTAAAACTTAGACTTTTATTATGGAGAACATATTAGGTTTAGGTAATGTTTTAATTTGTTAAAATGATTTTGATGTAATATTTTCATGTGAAACTGTGATAAAATTTACAGTAATCGAAGTTATTTATCATTTGCCACAAAACGTATGTTTAGCACAAAAAATAAAGCAGCATTATATAAAAGTTCGAGAAATTATCTAAGACTTGCGAACTGATCTTGTTTCTCCTGAACTAAAGGCTTCTTTTTAGACTAATTCCATACCTGGTAACTCTTGAAATAAGAATAACTTCAAATTCATGCATTTTTTCATTTTGGCGAATTCAAGGTCTAACCTTTTATTTCATCACAAGTCAAACACAGATATTTTCCTCTTTTTCCGTATCATTCATTTTTATATATTTAAAGAAATGTATACTATTAACCTTTACCCTTGGCATAAGAAGATGCTGAGAGTCAAAATTTCACAAAAAAGAGTCTTTTGTTTGCATAATTCCGAATGGCTTTTATCCTTTGTTCCAAGAATTAACCATAAGTATTTATTTCCTAATTAAGGTGGAAGTAGCAAAAAGCGCAACGACTGTCAAAACCACAATTCACTTTTGCCGAAAAATGTATTGATGTACATAAATTTGTATGTTCTCCGTAAAAAGAAAAATAAATAAATAAATAAATAAATAAATAATAATAATAATAATAATAAATAATTAAATAAAGCGAAAAAGAAAGAAAAAGAAAGAAAGAAAGAAAGAAAAATAATTAAATAAAATACATAAATAAAGGCTTGTCAAAACCATAATTCGATTTGGACATAAAAAGTATTGCCTTACATATATTTGTATATTTTTCGTAAAGAAGTGGTTACCTCCATCCTTGATCCATCACTTCCCCACCATTAAAAAAAAAAAATAAATAATAATAATAATAATAACAATAATAATAATAATAATAATCCGGTGTGTCACTCATACGAATTTCTCTTACCCTGAAATTTAATACTATAAATACAGATTGGAGATTAATAGTTAAGATAACGAGTGCTGTTATGTAAACCTACGTTAAACAATTCAAATTAGGTCTCGGCAGAGTTTTATATGATAATTTGTTGTGAGTGAGGGCCCCCGTTTCATTATTGTCCTCAATCCCCCGTTTCATTATTGTAACTACATTTATATAGAATTTAATTCGGGCATTAAAAATAATTATGTTTTTAAAAATAATTTATTAAAATTCTTATTTAAACAAATTATCTTTTACGATAATGCAGACAATTTTCATATTAGAGAAGTAGTACAACACAAAATATCCAAAAAATATTGAATTTATTCTTAATATTACATAAAAAAAATACTAGGAACTTTTTTTGGTTAAAAATGAAAAAATCCTTAACTTTATTTTAAATTATCCCAGATCGATGGTTCAACCATTCGTTTTAAAGATATTGGCGAGATCTTTTGAAAGATACCCATAATGAAAATTTACCCCCTCTGGGGGGGGAGGCGAGTTTCCTACATACACATTTTTTTTTTTTTCCCAGTTGA
The DNA here is from genome assembly GCA_963930645.1 of Salticus scenicus. Lineage (NCBI taxonomy): Eukaryota > Metazoa > Arthropoda > Arachnida > Araneae > Salticidae > Salticus > Salticus scenicus. The sequence continues at coordinate 135,278,554 of OZ005656.1, read as the reverse complement.
CTATCTCTATTACAAAAAATTATATTTTCGTTTCATTTTGTTTAGTGCAGTCTATAGATGTTAAACTCTACTTATCTGCAATTTCCCCCAGAGACGTAATGTAATTGAATAATTTTGATTGTACCTGTACACGAACAATTTGCTTCATCTAGACGAAAATATTACCTTAACATCCCTATATGATACAAATTCAGCATACCGAGTTTGGGATTTCTGCGGCTACTTTTTCTTGAGATATGCTGATAACACAGACGCATACAGACATACAGACTATTCGCTAAAAACAGGATTTCCGTATTCAGGAGACCTCAGAACATGAATATATATAGCAAAACTCACGTTCAAAAATTTGACCCTAAAGAATACTTCGCCGACCCTACGGGTAAGAGAAAGTAAAAAAAGTGAGATAGAAAGAAATTAAAACGTGTGTAATAATTTTACATAAAGCATATATCATTAAAATTTCATGAAAATGCAAACTATACATGCCTGCTTCTTTTCGCTGATTTTAAAACAAAAAAGTTTATATATTTACTGTTATTAATAATGTTTATACCATTTGCTTTAATATTTAGATTACGTATCCTACAATATTTTTTTTCTCATTAAGAAAAATAATATTAAGTTTTTACAAATATTATTTCCGGATTTTTTTTTTTAACCTTTAATATAATACTCTATTTGTACATATTATTTTCTGCCTATCTATATCTATATTTAACGTTAACTGTCTAAATATATCACATTGTTTTAAGAACATAAATATAGAAATTCTAAAATGATTTGAATAATTGGCATTTCAAACTACAAAAATTAAATTTTCTTAAACGTTACGTAAACGATTTTACAAAATGCATGATATATATATATAAACAAAAGTAAAAAAAAAAAAAAAAAAAAAAAAAAAAAAGAAAATGAAAATGAAAAAATAAAGTGTTTGGATAAGAAGAATTTTAGTTTACAAAATATATTTTCATGTTTAAATTATTACATGTAATTATAAAAATCCATTTTCTAGTTTTTTTAAGAATTATTTTTAATATAAACATACTAAATAAAATGCAATGTTATTTTAAATTAACTTTTTTTTCATTATCTATAGTTGGAAAATAAAACTTTTTTTTTTTTTTTTTTTTTTTTTTTTTTTTAATTATTTCGCAGAAAATTTTAACAAAAGTCAACATTTCAATTAAAAATAAATAAATAAATAAATAAAAAATGTAAACACAAAACATAAAAAAAAGAAAAAAGAAGGAAATATTGAAGTATTTTATTTTCATTAAAGATAATATATTTCTATATATTTTCGTTATTTATTATAATTATAATTATAATTATTATAATTATTTAAGAGTTTTTGGGGATTTTTTTATTGGGATGATATATCGAATCATATTTCAACAAATTTTAATTTTTAAATTAAGTATAGTAATTAATATTCATATGTATTTGAATCGATTTTTAAACTGGAATACAATAATGAGTATTTTTTTTTCCTTAGAAAGTTAAAGGGAGAAACATTTTTTAAACAAAAAATAATTTATGCAATGGAAAACTAAATAATTTATCTGCTATAAATAATAAATCATAAGTTCAAATATATAACTATATAATTGTTTGAATACTGATATTAAATCATGTTTAAATTCCAACTGTGTGTACTGATAATATTTAATAACCTTTATATTTCTACTGTACGTTCTGATTATCTGTCTATCTATCTATCTATCTATCTGTCAATCACTGTCTGTATATATATGTATATATATATATATATATATATATATATAAATAAATAAATATGTAGCGCGCCTATGCTACGTAACCTCAGAGCCCCCTAGCGACCCGTTTGGCAACACTGCCAAGAAGAGAACATTCAGAGACCCCTAGGCTTCCAGAGAAGGAAGTGCTTACCCTAACGTATCTTGATGATATCATCGTGTTGTCTGAATCATTTGAAAAGCACCTCTCAGATCTACAAGCAATTTTTGAGAGACTCATACTTTTTAAACTTACAGCAAACAGAGAAAAGTGTCACTTTGTATCTCCTAAAGTGAAATATTTGGGATTTTGGATCACACAAAATGGTATTGAAGTTGATCCAGAAAAGGTTTCTTCTATCCAGAAAATTCCGCCTCCCAAGAATGTGAAAGAAGTCCAGTCTTTCCTCCAAACATGTTCATGGTTTAGAAGATATATTCAAAATTTTGCTGATGTGTCAAGACCATTATGTGACCTCACAAAAAAGAAAGTCCCATGGAATTGGGGAATATAACCAGCAAAAAGCATTTGAATTATTAAAGAACTGCCTCATCACTCCCCCAGTGTTAAAACAGGCTGATGGTACAAAACCATATATCATTCGTACAGATGCAAGTCAGTATGCTATTGGAGCTGTCCTACTACAAGGAAACGATTCAGAGGAACATCCTATAGAATATGCTAGTCGTTTGCTTACCCAAGCTGAACGCAACTACTCTACAACGGAAAGAGAAGCCCTTGCTGTTGTTTGGGCCCTGAAGAAATTCCGAGGCTACATAGAAAACTCTGAAATAACTGTGGCATCCGACCACCAACCTTTGAGATGGCTGCTCACTCTCAAATCTCCAACTGGCCGACTTGCTCGATGGGCATTGGAAATACAGTCTTTCAACCTGAAAGTGCAATACGTCCCTGGAAAAGCAAATGTCATTGCCGACATGCTTTCTCGCCCAACCTGTGAAGAAGAAACTTCTTGCGACTTACAGACCATCGTTCTTGATGTCCCAACAAGAACTGCGAGTGACCTCAGGTCAGAACAGCTAAAAGATCCAGAACTGAAGAAAATTATAGATTGTTTTGAAGATGTCAACCAAGGAGTAGATTTCGCAAATTGGACGGAACGAGGTTACGTCATGAACCAAGGTGTACTTTACCGCTATTGTCCACACTCTGAAATGGAGGAAGCCCAGTTAGTCGTTCCTTCCCATGAAAGAGAAATGGTACTCAAGTTGCATCATGATGCCCCCACAGCTGCACATTATGGAGCTAATGGAACTTTTTCCAGAATATCCTCAAGATATTATTGGACTGGTATGAGAAAATACATCACTGATTATGTAAAGAGTTGTGCAGAGTGCATCAGATATAAAGCCTCCAACCAGAAACCTGCTGGTTTGCTGCGAACACCTGTTCCAGCTCAACGTTTTGAATCTATTGCAATTGATCTCTTCAGACCCTTACCAAAAACAAGTGAAGGTATGAAGTGGATCTTCATAGTTGAAGACTGTACTACAAAATGGGTAGAGTTATTCCCATTAAAACAAGCGACTGCAAAAGAATGTGCCTTAACCCTTCTAAATGAAGTATTCCTAAGATATGGGTTGCCTCGTCGTCTAATAAGTGACAATGGTCCTCAGTTTGTTAGTGCAGTCATGCAACAGTTATGCTATGTTTTAAATATCAGTCAAAGTCTTATTCCTGTGTACCACCCACAAGCGAATCCTGTTGAAAGAAAAAACAGAGACTTAAAACCTCGTTTAGCAATGATGGTTGGTAACAATCATTCTTCCTGGGCTGAACAGTTACCAGCTATTCGAGTTTCAATGAACACTGCAAAATGTGAAACTACAGGTCACACACCAGCATACTTAAGTTTTGCTAGAGAACTCAGAACAGTAGATGACGTCACTACTGATTTTCGTTCTGTAATTCAAAACGACAATTTTGTACCGGAAATCACACCTTATTTGAAACGTTTTGAAAAATATATGTCACAAATTAAACATTGAGAAAAATCAAGATCGTCGAAAAGAGTATGCTGATAAATCACGTAGAAAAAGTCCAAAATACAAACCAGGTGATTTGGTCTGGGTAAAACTTCACCCATTAAGCAACGCCAACCAAGCTAAGACAGCAAAGTTCATGCCACGACAAGATGGACCTTATATTATAAGATCACAAAAATCACCAAATAGCTTCGAAATAGCCACCTCTGAGGAGCCAAATGAACCTCTAGGAGCCTACCATGTGTCAGCTCTAACTCCATTTCAAAATATAACATGTACTAATTCTCCTATGGTACCCATAAGAAAAAGAGGTAGACCAAGAAAACAACTTCCTGGCTCCTCGCCGAGTCGTCGTCAGAGCCAGAGGGGGAGATTGTAGCGCGCCTATGCTACGTAACCTCAGCGCCCCCTAGCGACCCGTTTGGCAACACTGCCAAGAAGAGAACATTCAGAGACCCCTAGGCTTCCAGAGAAGAAAGTGCTTGAAACGTGTGGTCGCTGTTAGCCGAAATGGCCCACGATCACAAAGTAACAGATATTGTAGGGTGTCGGACTCATTATTTCTACAATTTCAACTTACCCCTTTAACTTACCCCTGTAAATAGTAACTTTATGTGTTGTATATTTAGTGTGTAACTTTAAATGTAAATAATAAATAATGGTTCACTAAAATTAGCCTATTTTCTGAGTTCCGCCCCTATAAATTGGCGCCCAACGAAAAAATGTGTCATGGATTTTCCGTTAAACGTTCTATTATAGTTCTATGGGGCCATTCTCACAAAATTGGCGCCCACATGAAAATTTTCCGTCGTGAATTTTTTTTAAAATAAATTCCTTCGAGTCTGCACCCGCTGGACACACAAAAAATCCGCATCCGCTGGAGAAAGATAAAGAGTCCTCATCCACTGGACTGAGTCAGGTAAAGTCCGCATCCGCTGGACATCCACAGGATAATACAGGTAAGTGCATTTCACTTTCCGTTTTGTGTTAATACGTTATTGTTTTTGTTGTTCTGAAAATTCTGTCATTCAGTAATTTTGAAAACGTAACTTTTTTTGTTTGAACGTAATTTTATCCTTTAATACTTTTATACTTTAAACGTAATTTTATACTTTATAAATTATTTCGATTTCGTATTGCTATAATAAAAAATAAAATTTTTATCTATTCATTTAGAAATAATGTGCACATTTTTATTCATCTGAGAACAGATTCTGTGCACAATTTTTTTCATTTGAGAACAACTTTGGTTTTAGATACCAATATTTTGATAGTAAAAGTAATACATTACCCTATGTATTAAGAATCAGGTTTATTTATTTATATACTATTATGGAATAAAGATTTTTTTTTCTTTCAATATTAAGAGAATTTGAAAGTTATGTTTTTAATTATAATTACTTCGGAATTGAGATTTCCAGTAATCTAGTATAATAATATAAAGTAAGGGCAGACTTAACTTTCGGATGCTTGTTATTTAACGAGGTAAGATATTTTACTTTATTCGAATAAACTATATGTTTTAACATTTAATTGCATTCTTTCTCTTATTGTGTCTATTCTAAACCAAAACAAAAATTTTATTCTGACACAATCTTTTAAACTGATATATATATATATATATATTTTTTTTCTTCTGGCGATTAGTTGGAAGGAAAGGATAATTAAATAGATGTATGACTCATTTTGATAAAATTGCTTGAAAGAGATTTATTTATTTTTCTTTCTTTTATCAATTGCTTTGCAGATTTTTTTTATTTACTTTTGTTTTCGAGTATAAAGTGAAAGAGTCATTTATTTGTTTTGTTTATTATTTTATCACTTCTCTGCAGAAAAGGAGTGTTTAATAAAATAAATAGAGGAAAAGATATATATATATATTAATAAGTTACTTTTTATATTATAATTACTTGGAATGTGTGTGCTTTAAGCAAGCCACCTCTTTTTACTTTCCGAACACTATAGTGAGGAAAGTATTGTAATCATGTCAAAAATCCGAATTCGAGATTTTGATGTTTCTATACGTTTTGAGGTCCCCTGAGTCCGTTTTCACTATTTTTACGATGATGTATGTATGTGTGTGTATGTGTGTATGTGTGTATGTGTGTATGTGTGTATGTTTGTGAACACGCTAGCGTCTAAAGGCTTTGTTCGATTAACCTGAAAGTTGGTACGTATATTGTAAGTCACCATAGTACGAACCCTATAGATTTTGGTGAATCTAGCACTTATAGTTTTTTTACAGGGACACAAAGAAAAATTCTTTATCATTATGGCCTATGGGACCAAAATCTTAAAAGTGCGATAGCATCTAAACGCCTTATTCAATTGAGCAAAAATTTTATACCCATATTATAGGTCACAGATATTCAATCTGTATAGATTTTGGAGAATCTAGCACTTATAGTTTTTTTACAGGGACACAAAGAAAAATTCTTTATCATTAAGGCCAATGGGGCCAAATTTTTAAAAGTGTGATAGCGTCTAAACGCCTTATTAATCTGAGCAAAAAAATTGTACACATGTTATAGGTCGCATTTGCACCAACTGTATAGATTTTGGTGAATCTAGCACTACAGTTTTTTTACAGGGACACAAAGAAAAATTCTTTATCATTATGGCCTATGAGACCAAATTTTTAAAAGTGCGATAGCATCTAAACGCCTTATTCAATTGAGCTGAAAATTTGTATGAATATTATAAATCACTGTTGCACTAACTATAAGCATTTTGGTGAATCTAGCATCTATAGATTTTTACAGGGACAAAACGAAAAATTCTTTATCATTATGATCTAAGGGCTCAAAGTTCAGTAGCGTTAAATAAAACCTCGTGTGATATATGGAGAAAAAAACACTCTATTATGGTTTTCTCTCTTTTGTTTGTTTAGCAATTCCTCTTTCTTTATTTTATCTACAAAACTGTTAGTTACTCAATGTTCGGAAAGTCGAGTAGAGTCACTCCAGATTTTTTTTTTTTCTTCTCTTCTTTTATTTCAAACATAATGCTAAATATTTTATTTGATGAATAAATTCATGTGCCATTAGTTTATTTTATATTTATATAAACATCCGGTTAAAGGAAATATTTAATTTTAATTGGTTGTTTTCTGTTTCACACATAATAGTAAATTGTTATTTACGTGTACAATTTTTTTCCTTATATCAGCAGTATTTACAAATATATATTTGTTTAATTTTGTTTTATGCAAAATTTGCTTTGCTTACTTTTTTCAATAAATCATTTAACCCTTTAATGACATTTGGTAAAATGGAAAGATTAAATTTTAAAATTTTCTGTTCTATTTTATAGATTTTATAATTACATTTGGTTATTATTATTATTATTATTTTAAATAAACTATTTTCAGAGTTCATTAACGTTAAAATAAATAACTGAATTAAAAGGAATTTTTTTTAATCAACTAATTTTTTCTTTCTTTTTAATTACAATTGTTCAAGTATAATAAAGATATACTATTTACTTTTGATTCATTAATTCTAAAAATTTTATTATTCTAAAACTTTAACTGAACTCTGACATAAATATTTAGTTATTATTATTATTATTTTTTTTAAACAAAATTTTCGAAAGCAAACAAAAATGGCTTTCCTAGGCAAAGGTCGAAAAACAGATCTTCTCACATTGTGCCTGGAAATCGGCATTGCAGTGACTTCTGATGCAAAATTATATGAAATAAAAGATTTAATTATTAAATGTGCCAACTACGACGAAGTCTTCGTTCAAAATTGCCTTTCCAATATCATCGAAGAACGCAGACAAAATGAAGAGCAGATAAAGCATGCTCGTGACAAGGCTGAATTAGAAGAAAAATTAGCACGTGGAAAAGATGAACTCGAACAACAAAAAAAGTTAGAACTGGAAAAACTTAGACTCCAGATAGAAGCAAATAAAATTACACCAGCACCTGCTGAGGCTCAGCCTATGCCATTTCCCACCCAACCTTTCCAGTTCAAGAAATTACTTCCAAACTTCAACCCCAAGGAAGACGATTTCTCTCTTTTCATAAACTTGTTTCAAAGACAAGTAAAATTTTTGAAAATTGAGAAAACAAACTGGGTAGCTTACCTACTTGGAGTTCTTCCTAGTTATGTTGCCCAGCTTATCGCAAGAGAACCTGAGGAAAAAGCCCAAGATTTTGACCATGTTAAATGCATACTTTTAAAAAGATTAAAATTAAGTGGTGATAAATATCGAAATCTTTTCCCCACGCATAGAAAATCGCCTGAAAAAACATGGAAAGATTATCATTTTGAACTACAGAGTTATTTTGACGGATGGATCACTGAGCTCAACATTAATGATTTCCAAGCATTAAAAGATTTAATCTTAGTTGACCAACTGAAGAAACGAGTTCCTCCAGATGTCAAGGAACATTTTTTAGATATTTGGAATGAATGGGTAACTCCTGGACAACTTGTGGAAAAGCTTGATGCTTACGACAACCTTCGTCTACCTAAGAAAGAAATCAAGATGACAAGCACTGATGCAACTAAAAAGTTTTATCCAAAACAGACAGAACAGAAACACAACTACACTCGAAAGAAAATTTATTCCCAAAATTATGATTTTCATCAATACCCTCTGTCAGGAGTCCCCAATCAAAGTAGGTGGGATTCCGGGGTCCCCAGTCAAAGTAGGCGGGATCCCATTCACAATGACAGAGCTCAAGATAAAAATTCTGACACTTCACGAGGTAGAACAAACCCTGTATCCTGTTATGGCTGTGGAGCTCCTAATGTAATTAAATCAAAATGCCGTTCCTGTAATCCATCCATGCCTAAAGCTGATGTCATGACATCCAGTTTCAACAATTTAAACTTTTACAGTTTCTCAACAGAGGATCACCCAAATAGTTTATTAGAAGTGTCCATCTGTAACCAAAGAGCAGCAGTGTGTGCTGATACTGGTGCTACACACTCTGTGGCTGGTGAAAAATTATATCGCCTTCTCCAAGAAAATGGCCATACATTTGAAGATAAAGTCCTGAAAATGACGCTTGCTGATGGCCGCAGTCAACCTACAGAAATCCTCACATCTTTTGTTGACATAAAAATTCAAGGAAAAGTTGTTCCAATTGAACTCTTAGTCCTCAAACATGCCAGAAATAACCGTACACTTCTTGGTGTGGATTTTCTAAGTAAAGCAGGAGTAGTTCTAAATCTCCAGAAACGTCTGTGGTTTTTTGATGACAATCCTCAGGAAAAATTTAATTTTATTGAAGTACCACCTAACATCAATAGTCTATTGGCAGTACATGCTGATGAGTCATATTCATGTGGACTTCGTGAAGATGAGGGTCAGCATTTGACATTCCAACAACAGTCACAATTGAATTCCCTTCTCCAAAAATATGAAAAATGCTTTCAACCAGGGGGAGAACCTACCCCATTTATAGAACATCGAATAAAAACTGGAAACCACTTCCCAGTATCAACGCCACCATATCGCATGAATCCTAAAAAGAAAGAAATTTTACGACAGGAACGAACTGTTAAAGGAAAATATCATAGAAGAATGTGAATCACCTTATGCATCTCCAGTCGTGTTAATCCCGAAGCCCAATGGAAGTTTTCGACTTTGTATTGATTACAGAAAATTAAACAACATTACAGTTGCAGATACTTATCCATTGCCCCGAATGGATGACTTACTCCATGAAGCAAAACAAACTTCATACATGTCAACTATCGATCTTCGTGCAGGTTATCATCAAGTAAAGGTCCACCCTGAAGACCAAGACAAAACAGCCTTTGTTTGCCCTTTTGGAACATACCGCTTCCTTCGGATGCCATTCGGTCTCAAGAATGCACCAGCAACTTTCCAGCGTTTAATTGACCGTTTCCGCAATGGTCTTGAAGATATACTTACCCTAACGTATCTTGATGATATCATCGTGTTGTCTGAATCATTTGAAAAGCACCTCTCAGATCTACAAGCAATTTTTGAGAGACTCATACTTTTTAAACTTACAGCAAACAGAGAAAAGTGTCACTTTGTATCTCCTAAAGTGAAATATTTGGGATTTTGGATCACACAAAATGGTATTGAAGTTGATCCAGAAAAGGTTTCTTCTATCCAGAAAATTCCGCCTCCCAAGAATGTGAAAGAAGTCCAGTCTTTCCTCCAAACATGTTCATGGTTTAGAAGATATATTCAAAATTTTGCTGATGTGTCAAGACCATTATGTGACCTCACAAAAAAGAAAGTCCCATGGAATTGGGGAATATAACCAGCAAAAAGCATTTGAATTATTAAAGAACTGCCTCATCACTCCCCCAGTGTTAAAACAGGCTGATGGTACAAAACCATATATCATTCGTACAGATGCAAGTCAGTATGCTATTGGAGCTGTCCTACTACAAGGAAACGATTCAGAGGAACATCCTATAGAATATGCTAGTCGTTTGCTTACCCAAGCTGAACGCAACTACTCTACAACGGAAAGAGAAGCCCTTGCTGTTGTTTGGGCCCTGAAGAAATTCCGAGGCTACATAGAAAACTCTGAAATAACTGTGGCATCCGACCACCAACCTTTGAGATGGCTGCTCACTCTCAAATCTCCAACTGGCCGACTTGCTCGATGGGCATTGGAAATACAGTCTTTCAACCTGAAAGTGCAATACGTCCCTGGAAAAGCAAATGTCATTGCCGACATGCTTTCTCGCCCAACCTGTGAAGAAGAAACTTCTTGCGACTTACAGACCATCGTTCTTGATGTCCCAACAAGAACTGCGAGTGACCTCAGGTCAGAACAGCTAAAAGATCCAGAACTGAAGAAAATTATAGATTGTTTTGAAGATGTCAACCAAGGAGTAGATTTCGCAAATTGGACGGAACGAGGTTACGTCATGAACCAAGGTGTACTTTACCGCTATTGTCCACACTCTGAAATGGAGGAAGCCCAGTTAGTCGTTCCTTCCCATGAAAGAGAAATGGTACTCAAGTTGCATCATGATGCCCCCACAGCTGCACATTATGGAGCTAATGGAACTTTTTCCAGAATATCCTCAAGATATTATTGGACTGGTATGAGAAAATACATCACTGATTATGTAAAGAGTTGTGCAGAGTGCATCAGATATAAAGCCTCCAACCAGAAACCTGCTGGTTTGCTGCGAACACCTGTTCCAGCTCAACGTTTTGAATCTATTGCAATTGATCTCTTCAGACCCTTACCAAAAACAAGTGAAGGTATGAAGTGGATCTTCATAGTTGAAGACTGTACTACAAAATGGGTAGAGTTATTCCCATTAAAACAAGCGACTGCAAAAGAATGTGCCTTAACCCTTCTAAATGAAGTATTCCTAAGATATGGGTTGCCTCGTCGTCTAATAAGTGACAATGGTCCTCAGTTTGTTAGTGCAGTCATGCAACAGTTATGCTATGTTTTAAATATCAGTCAAAGTCTTATTCCTGTGTACCACCCACAAGCGAATCCTGTTGAAAGAAAAAACAGAGACTTAAAACCTCGTTTAGCAATGATGGTTGGTAACAATCATTCTTCCTGGGCTGAACAGTTACCAGCTATTCGAGTTTCAATGAACACTGCAAAATGTGAAACTACAGGTCACACACCAGCATACTTAAGTTTTGCTAGAGAACTCAGAACAGTAGATGACGTCACTACTGATTTTCGTTCTGTAATTCAAAACGACAATTTTGTACCGGAAATCACACCTTATTTGAAACGTTTTGAAAAATATATGTCACAAATTAAACATTGAGAAAAATCAAGATCGTCGAAAAGAGTATGCTGATAAATCACGTAGAAAAAGTCCAAAATACAAACCAGGTGATTTGGTCTGGGTAAAACTTCACCCATTAAGCAACGCCAACCAAGCTAAGACAGCAAAGTTCATGCCACGACAAGATGGACCTTATATTATAAGATCACAAAAATCACCAAATAGCTTCGAAATAGCCACCTCTGAGGAGCCAAATGAACCTCTAGGAGCCTACCATGTGTCAGCTCTAACTCCATTTCAAAATATAACATGTACTAATTCTCCTATGGTACCCATAAGAAAAAGAGGTAGACCAAGAAAACAACTTCCTGGCTCCTCGCCGAGTCGTCGTCAGAGCCAGAGGGGGAGATTGTAGCGCGCCTATGCTACGTAACCTCAGCGCCCCCTAGCGACCCGTTTGGCAACACTGCCAAGAAGAGAACATTCAGAGACCCCTAGGCTTCCAGAGAAGAAAGTGCTTGAAACGTGTGGTCGCTGTTAGCCGAAATGGCCCACGATCACAAAGTAACAGATATTGTAGGGTGTCGGACTCATTATTTCTACAATTTCAACTTACCCCTTTAACTTACCCCTGTAAATAGTAACTTTATGTGTTGTATATTTAGTGTGTAACTTTAAATGTAAATAATAAATAATGTTTCACTAAAATTAGCCTATTTTCTGAGTTCCGCCCCTATAAATATATATATATTGATTTATAAGATATGATAAGATTTTTATCCTGCGAGATTAATCCAAGAAATATGCATTGAACATTCGTCTGATATTTTCTGCCATTTTTATGCTAGAACTTAAGTATATAACGTAAGAATTTAAAATTTCAAAGCACGTTAAGTGGTTTAATGAAAAATGGATATCACTGTACTAATTTTGGAAGGCAATAGAGATCTATTGAGAGTTAAATATTTATTTATTTATTTATTTATTTATTTATTTATTTTTTGGAATACGATTTTTAAGAGATACATCACATGTATTGATATATCAATAATTTAAGTTTGCATGAAAGTTTTAATATTTGGTTAAAACCTGGTAAGTCATAAGAAAAAACATTAATTATGTAATATTTTATTTGGGAATGAATAAGATACATGATAAAAACATTAAACATACTATGTAATTATTTCCTATTTTAAAATTAAATGGAGGTCAGTATAAAGACTTTCAGACTTAACAGATTTTAAACCTCAAGAAAGTATGAAATAATGAATTCACCAAACAGATAACTACTCCCTTATACTCGAAACAGCTGAAGATTTGATTTCGCACAAAAACCATCAGTTTTAAATATTAACGTATAAGCTTTTTCTGAAATTCCTTTACAATATCTATGAAACATAACTAATGTTATCGCCCTCAAAATTCTCCATCCGCGAAACAACACCTTTTTTTATTTCAGAAGTCTCAATTAAATAAAATATATAGAGGACGGTTCACTTCATTTTCCGAAGAATATTCAGCATGGAAATACATGCATCCATCTGACCACGAAAAACTTGTTACAAATCTCCACTATTACAAAACGAGAAATTGCATTCGCTTAACTGACAACCTTATTTTACACCTCTCCAACACTTCTATGATAAGCTTCACACTTTTACTGTAACCATCACCATCTAACACTGGCTCCAACTGATGACTTTGACTCATTTTACTAAACATTTCATGGATAACTAGACGCGATTTCAAGCTCTTGAAACCAAAAACGATTTCATGAGGCCTCACACTTTACAATATTTCCAAGCATTTATAACTGAACAGGAGTAGATTATAAATAATTATTATGTATATACTGTATACTTATAATTCAATGTACTCTCTGTCTAGCTAACATTGAAAATTCACAACCGACCTTCCAAAAATGCGATGCCAAAGGCTGGCCTGATTTCACACTAGTAAACCCGAAAACATACGCCAAAATGAGCGACTGGTCGGTCCTGGATATAGCCAACTGCTCAGATCATAAATACATAACATATACCCTAAAATCCTCACCAACTAAATCAACTCTTCGAAGGTTTGCTACAAAACGTGGCAACTTCTCAAAATTTAATAAAATACTTAAACTATCCACCGATAAACTAACTGGCACCATTAGTACAGTAAGGAACACCCAAGACTTAGAAAATGCAACCTCTTCTATTATCTCCACAATACACGCTGCTGCCTCTTCAGCCTTCAGGCTCAAACAATCGGGACGGAAATTCACCTACAATTTCTGGTCCCCTCAACTCAGATCCATGCGTAACCGCCTGACAGCACTCCGGAGACAACAAAAATATATCAACCCCTCAGATCTAATGCAACACAAACTTAAAATCCGCCAACTCTCGGCAACATTCAAAAAACAAATAAACATTGCAAAACATAACGCATGGAAACATTTTTGCACAACACAAACAAACATCCATGGCACTGCACAGAAATTCTATAGTAATAAATTTTTCACACCAACAGAACTCAAACTTGAACGTCCTCCAGCTCTTTCCTCTAAACACAACAACCTAGAATATATCACCTCAGTTCTCTTCCCTCCGAGTAAATTCACCAGCCCATATATTCCAATTTTTTCAGGTCCCATGGACGAAGCCTTCACGGAGGCAGAAATCCGGGCTGCTCTTTATAGCTTTAACGTAAATAAGGCCCCTGGACCTGACAGCATAGACTTCAGAATCCTTAGACACTCCTTCAATACACTCACATATATTTTTCACACATGGACAAACTTATGCCTCGAACTACAATATTTTCCAGAAATTCTCAGAAGGGGTGAAGTGGTGTACTTTCTGAAGCAAGGGAAGCTTCCCTCTGAACCCTCCTCTTATCGACCGATCTGCCTGCTCCCAACAATAGGCAAATTACTAGAAAAGCTCATTGTCAATAGACTAAATTTCTACCTGGAATCCAATAATCTTCTACACCCCAACCAATTCGGGTTCAGAGAGGGCAGATCATGTGAACTCGCCTTGCAGCAAATTTTAAACTCCTGCGCTCTTAACTTTCAGTCTGGAAAGTACACCACTCTTATTTCACTTGACATTAAAGGGGCTTTCGACAACATCGAATGGCCACACATCCTACACACTCTACAAACACTTAACTGCCCGAGAAATCTTGCGGGAGTCATCAGCTCTTACCTCTCCAACAGGAAAATCTTGATTAACTGGGGCCCTAACTACAGTGTTTTTCCACAATCTAAGGGCTGCCCCCAGGGATCGTGCCTAGGCCCGATACTCTGGAACTTGGTGGCCAACAAAATTCTTCTAAAAATGAACTCAGAGGGTTTTAAAACCCTCGCATATGCTGATGACTTCTCTGTGATTCTCTCGGGTTTAACGAGAAAAGTTCTGGAGGAACAGGCCCAGGCTGCCCTCTCCCTCTTCAGCTCCCTATTAATAGAATCAGATCTAACACTCTCACCCTCGAAAACGCAAGCATTAACCTTCTCCTTTCCAAGACTCCTTAACGGAACCCAGTGATGAGGAGCGATGGCGTCAGTGTCCGTCATGTTCCACAACTAAAAATATTAGGAATCACAATAGATAGAAACCTAAACTGGCTGGCACACATACAAGACCTAAAAATAAAAACTTCTAAAATCTTCCACAATTCAGCAAAAATGGCAGGGAAGAGGTGGGGTATATCCACCTTCTTCCTAAAAACCTGGTATAAAATAGTAATAGAAAAGATCCTAACCTACGGCGCTGGCATTTGGGGGGGCAACCTCACCAAAGCAGCGTCGAATAAACTTAACTCAATACAGAGAATGTTTTTGGTCCAAATCTCTAGAGGTTACAAAACAATCTCTACTGATGCCCTCACAGTCATCACTGGTATTCCACATGCTCACCTCCAATTAAAATACAACTTTAACAAAACTAACGTCCTGCAATTAAATAATTCCATTCTCACAGGTACTCTCCTCCCTAATATTCATGTCCAACAGCTTTCTAACAGCTGGCAAATACACCCAGCACAGGATGCTGCTTCCCTTTTCATAAATTGTGCAAAAAACAGCTTCTCCCCGTCTGCTCAACTGGCGATCTACACTGATGGCTCCAAAACCGATCATGGAGTGGGAGCTGCACTCTGCGTTTTAAACAATAACAAAGTTCTCCATCAGTGGGCAGGCAGGCTCGCAGACCACAATTCGGTCTTTCAGGCTGAGCTCTTTGCCATCCTGAAGGCAGTTGAGTGGTCAGAAAATAACTCTCCAGACTACAATCAAATCTCAATCTTCAGTGACAGCCTCTCGAGCCTGCAGGCCATAGCTCGCCACAAGAGCAGACACCCACAAGTAATTGAAATTAAAATAAAGCTCTCAAAATTAAAAACTAAAATCTCCCTGGCACACGTTTCTGCCCATAAGGGGGTCGTCGGAAATGAACTAGCGGACTCTCTTGCAAAATCAGCAACAAAATCTAGTGACATAGCTTATTCACTCCCAGCTCCCCCTTCCTTCATAAAATATCACCTAAATCAAAAACTAATTAATGACTGGCAGAGTCTCTGGAGTGTGTCTCCAAAAGGGAGATACACTCACGAGCTAATACCAAATGTCTCACTCAATATTTGGGACCTCTCTCCGGAAATCTCTGCCTTTCTGTCAGGTCATGGCCCCTTCCCCAAATACCTCCACAGATTTCATTGCCGACGATCACCCTTATGTTCATGCGGTGAGGAGGGGACTGCACAACATTACTACTTTCACTGTCAACTTACAATACCTTACCATTTAAGGAACCCTTATCCTAGACCAGCAACCTGGCTGAACAATATAATAACTAGAAAGCCCCTAAGGTTCAAATTAAAGCGCATTTATGCCTTCCTTCAAGATTTATCAAATTCAACAAACTAAATTCCTTCTCTATCTTTCCTTAATTTTTCCTCCTCTCCTACATGGCGAATACTGGTCATGTCTGATGCTACAGAATTCCACTGAAGTGCTCTCGGAAAGCAATCATCCTGCGCATGATGTTGCTAACCAACATTGTTCTTAGGGTGTTTGGGCTTGATATAAAGACTGCGAGAACATTGTATAAAGACTGTGAAATTTGTACATTACCTGAATGAACTTTGTAATTAGGCTTCCACTTGGCACCGGTCCTCTTCACTTTCATGCAACTTTGTTGCCTTTTGTCGCGGGAGAGCTCTGCTCTGGCGACCTTTGTAATTTTTTTTATTTTTTATTTTTTATTTTTTTTTTTGTTATTTTCTATGCAATAAACAACGGGGGAGGCTTAACCTTTGGAGACGGGCTCTTCTGAATCTCCACAGTGGCTTTGGAGCCCCTCTCTAAAGGTTAAAAACGCTCAAAACCACTGCATAGTGGTGAGCGGCTTCTTTCCGTCTTAGAATCTTAGAATTCAATGTACTCATATACTATTTACTACTTATATTCAATAGCAGCTCGTGAATTTCGGGAGGGCTGCAGGCTTGTGACTAAAAACAGTACGTTTAGTAGATGTGAGTTCGGGTTCTATTTTTGCAATCCGAGCCCGCCCGGGCCCGAAACATTTTTGAACTGAGTTCGCCCGAGCCCGAAAAATTTTGTGTGATCAGAGCCCGAGCCAGAGCCCGCACGAGCCCGATATTGAAAGTGGTACGCTATGCAACGCATACACAAAAGTAAAATTAGGTACCGTTTTCATTTTCAAATTAATTTTCTTATTATCAATCCTCAATTTAAATAACTATAAATGTTGTTATAACAATTTATAATGTCTGTGCCTCTGTATACATGTACATATTTATATAATATATATTTAATAATGACATAATATGCATCCCGTTGAAAAAAAAGTTCTATTTAGAAAAAGGAAAGTCAAAGCTACTAAGGTTTGGAAGTTTATTTTGTGATTTATAACCTATCATGACTATTATGGCATTACTAAAAGTGCTCTCAAAATGAATAAAATTTCTTTTTCTTTATTTTTTTATTTTTTTATTTTCATTTTCCAGTTAGGGAAGAATAAAATAAATGGAACTTTTAGCTTGAATCCGAATCCGCCCGGAGCCCGAAGACTTGCGTAAGATTTGAGCCCGATAAGGTTCGGGCTCGGGCTGAGCCCGTCTCAACTCTGTACGTTAGTATAGTAAGCTTTTCTTTAATTGGTTCTTGAAATGTCAACATAGTTACGTTGATTTTCGGAAGACGTGAATCAGCCAATGAGGTGAATGAAGAATAATTTATATATGCTTCTGCTAGACATTTTGCTGCAATACCCCCAGGGGGGTGCCATTTCATAGATGCGCGAATTTTTAGCTATTTGAGATTTCTCGCGCACTACGTCTTAAGGCGGATGGATCAAATCTTGTTTACATTTGAAATAACTGTGTCTAAATTGCGTTTTTATGATTTAATATTTTTTTTTCTTTACTTTATTTTCTTATTAAATTAGCAATAATCATGTAATAAGTATGTTTGTTAAATGTTAATGCTACTTCCCTTTGATTTTCAAGTATACTCTTTTGAAAGCAGACAGTAGCCAATGCCTGTTGTCTGCTGTTAAAAGTGACATTTTTTTTTAAATTCAAATAGGGGCATAATTAAGATTTTGTTAAAATTTATTATCTTTATGAAACATGAAACAAATTGTGGTATCTCATAATAAACAAAATGTTTAAGTTATGTAGTGGATAAAAATGAGTACACACAAAAATATTTCTGCAGTTCAAAATTAAATTTGCAGTTAATACAATTAAAATGAAATAAACCTGTGTGTAAAAAAAAAAAAAAAAAAAAAAAAAAAAAAAAATCTTAGGTACTTTTTTTCATTCTTTCTTTCTTTAATCCTCTGTAGAAAGTATCTGGATAATTGAAAATTTTATGAAATTGTTTTTATGTTGTAACACATTTCAATGTAACTTTTGTAATAACTTGTTAAAAGTGTCAGTAGTAGCACATGTTTTCCAATGAAAATAGTTTTAAAAATACCAACAAGCCAACATGAGCAAAATGTTTTGAAACTATTTCTGTCATACCATATTTAAACAATGAATATAATTTTTCTTTTGTAAATAATTGTTGATCATTGCTTAAACATTTTGGAGTATTATATATATATATATATATATATAAACCACAGAACTGAGGTTTAAAAGTAATAAGTACAAAACTTTGAATAAACACCATAAAATGCAAGAGTTCACAATAATTGTTTCAGGTGAAAAAGAAAACATGACCCTTCGGCAGCGCTCTATTGGCAGCACTCTTGCCTATTTTATTCGCCTTGATGAAGTGTTGTGTTTTCTTTTAACCTGAAACAAGTGTTGCAAGTTCTTGCATTTTATGGTGTTTATTCAAAGTTTTGTATTTATTAATTTGGAGTATATTCACTGACAGGGTTTAACCTGGCAAAAAAATTACTTTAGCATTTTAGCGAAAATAGGCAAGCACTATTTTAGCTTTTTCGAAAGTTAATTAATTCTTTGGATACCATTGACTTCTTTTACTTACAAGGAACATCACCCAAGTGTCCGGCTCGGATTTCAATGAGAGAGAGGCGTTTCTTTTCTAGAGGCGTTTCTTTCATATTTGATATGCTATCAAACTTTACTCAAAAATATGCGAAAAATTTGTATTTATACAGCAAGTGAATGCTCAAATGAATAATTCAGTTGAAATAATTTTCAGTACTACTATAAATTTTCATTTGTAACTTAAAAATGAAAGCGCAATATCATTTTGCTTTGTTTTTAAACTGTGCTATCATAATGTTAGACCCACCACCACGTATTATTTTTTTTTGTGGATTGTGTTTTATCAACTGCCCTTCCCTCTTTTTCGGTGCAAGAATGAAAAAAGTGATCAGCAGTTCATTCTCATACCAGACTTTTTTGTATATTCATATTACTTTCCGCTACGATACATATTTTCCTGCAAGACAAGTTAGCTGTATCCGAAGATTTTTTTTTAGATTTTTTTTTTCATGTACATGAAGCATTTTACTGATTACATAAATACATATGATACATATATTGATTGCTGCAGTACAAAATTCCATGCATTCCTTCTTTCATGCAAAGTGAAGTATAATCATCTCTCAAAAATCCACAATTCTCTGAAGTCAACATATCAATTGCAATGTAAACAAACACTGTCACAACTGATTTGTTGATTAGTGGATTGCGAAATTTTAGCTGTATTAGAAGATAAATCAATTATTAATTTGTGCTGATCAATCACCAATCACTCAGCATGTTACATGGGACGAAATAATAATTGTAATTATTTATTATTAAAATACACTTGGAATTCAACAACAAAATATTCGGTAAGTGATTTTAGTACCCTTCTAATTTATGTTATTAAGGAAACTATTTTATTTGTAAACTGATACTAATAATTATTTTGAAATATATTGTTATGCTGAAACTTTTTTTTAAATGGGGAAATAATAAATTTAATATGAGTTTAAAGTCTGACATAAATATTAAATTATCCTATTTCCAATCTCCTATTTCTCCTATATTCTCCTATTATAGTTTACTTTTAATATTGAAATTCATAATATTGAAGTATTTAAAAGGTAAACAAACATATCATAATATTACAGATAACTGAATATATTATGTATTTCTTTTTAAATTGAAAAATATAAGTGTTTTATTTTGAACAAACTATTTTAAAGAATGTATTTTTATTTTATTTTTTACTCATAAAATTAAAATTCATAATTTTACTGAAATATCTGAAATGTAAACAAACAAATCACGCTAGTACAGCAAAGTTTATATATTTTAGAATTTTTTAAACAAATACGTGCGCTTTCTTTTGAGCAAAACATTTAAATAGCTGCATTTTTATTTCTTTTTAATATAATTTAAATTCATCGTCTTATTGAAGTAATTCATGACAATATTGAAGTATTTAAAAGGTATACAAACATATCATGAAAAACGGCAGTTTTTCGAGTGACGCAAGCGGAAGGACAAACGGACGGAAAGCTGCGAACTCATATATACGCCTAGTCTGACATCAAAGAGATTTGTAAAAGCCGACACTTAATATCTCAGCAAATAAGCCATATTTTGTTCTGATTTTTTCGAAATAGTCTTTTATCTTCGGTCTTAATCTATCCTGAAAATTTTACATTTCTACATGCAGTATGTTTTGAGATCTGAATCTCAATTTAAAGCGAAAAAGGGAAAATGTGTGGTGTAACAATGTAAGGATGTAATAAAAATATCTCTAAAACCGCACGAACGATTTTAATTTAATTAATATATGTTGTTAATGGGATCTTTCTGAATCTAGTAACGTTTTTGTTTTTTTCAGGAAAACTCTTGTTTTTTATATAAATCGCTTTAAATATGGAACTATATTACTCCGCCAATTACATATGTTTCTTCTGGTGAAAAGGCTGTTATTCGATTCCTACTTGTAAGGTATGTGGGTTGGTTTGTTGACCGACCTGAATGCAGCCAATGAATTATTTAGATTTTTTTTTTTTTTTTTTTTTTTTTTTTAACGCAAAAGTACTTTATTACATGTTTAAAATATTTATTGTATATATACTAAGTCAAATTCACTTAAATATATTTTCTCTTCTGTTATGAAAAAAATAGTTTTGATCTCAAAATTTCATATTTAGTCAAAGAAATATTTAGATAATATTTTAAATAAGGAAGTATTTTGTAATTTTAGATATTCCATTTTATCATAATAATGATTAATTTACAATTTTTTAAAGCGAAATTTTTTTTTTAATCATTCATGAAAATTGATTTTATAATAACTCAATGATTTGCGATTCCTATTCATGTATCCTTACGCTCCGGGAATAGAAAAAAACAGCAAATACAGTTTTGGCGCCATCTATCGTTTTTATTTAAAACATACTCTTTCGTAAATACACACATATATATATATATATATTTCTTTTTAAAAATTAAAAATCTCTTTTGAAAATACAGTTAGTGTTTATTCATTTATTTATTTTTCAGACTTTAAAATGATACATATTTAAAATATTAACATAATCATTTTTTTTATTATTATTATTCAAAGCAATGACTAGAGGATGAAACAGTGTTTGCACTGTTTATTAGAAAAAACAGTGTTTTAATAAACAGTGTTTAAACAGTGTTTTAATAAAATTCATTTTTCATGAATTTCAGTAAAATTCATGAAAAATTTGTCAAATAGCAATTATTAAAAAACACGTCAAAATAAATAAATAACATCTTTACTTTGAAAACCATAATAATTTATTTTAAAAAAATTATTCTTTCTTTTCTTTTTTTAATTAATTAACTTGTGCATGAAAAATTATATTTCATAATTTACAATTACAGTAAACAAAAAATCCTCCTTTAATTTTAAATAACTATTTCTACCTTTTTCTAAACAATTTTTTTTTTTTTTTTTTTTTTTTAATGAAAAAAAAAAAAAGTTAAATCTGAATGTATATGATTAAAAAAAAAAAAAAAAAAAAAAAAAAAAAAAACTACTAGATGGCGCCACTACATTTAATTTATTTTTCTTAAAAAAAAAAAAAAAAAAAAAAAAAAGAAAGAAAGAAAGAAAGAAAAAAAAAAATTAATAGCTTCGAAACATGTAGAAATAATTATTTAAAATTAAAGGAGCGTTTTTTGTTTATTGTAGTTGTAAAAATATTTATAAAATAGTACTTTTACTCAGAAATTTCATTTTTTTTTTTTTTTAATTTAACTTATATTTTCCATAAAATTTTTCTCCAGGTGATTTTATCTTATTTTTAAAATTATAGAAATGTAAAGCTTAATTTATATTTTGTCTATTTTTCCCCCCAAACGTTTTATATGAAAATATATAGGAAGTAATTTTTACCTGCACTTTTGATGAAAATTTAAGTTGTGAATATTGCAGCAGTATACTTAGCCTCAAAAGGGGAAAGAAAATATATTAAATTCCATTTTTAATATTTACTTGATACATTTTTTTAATTGTTTAATTTGTAATTCTCAAAGAAACTTGCAAAATGTAAATTACGTAATTTTAACTTAAATTAGAAAATTTTTACTTACTTTTTTTTTTTTTTTTTTTTTTAAGAGTTTGAGAATCCCAGTCAATAAATTTTTCTAGTGCGAAGCTTCTCCATTTTGTTTCCAAGTGGCAGGCTACTTGAAAATTTGTGAGTATGATAACGTTTGAAATACTGAATTAATTCACACTAAATTTGTAGTGTGGATTTATCTCAGAAATGTATTTGATATGTTCATTTGCCAACTTAATCCACCCTCTTGTTTCCCTGTGCCAACACACTGAAAATTTCAAATTTACATTAGAAAGGTTTTATGAACCGATTTGCTTAAAACTCCATATATAAATAGCCTTCATTTATAAATCCACTAAGTCCATTAATAAATTGTAGCTGCCATTTTGAAAAAAAAATGGTGACAACTTCATACGAAAAGATAAATTAGTTTACCCTTCCTAGGAGCCAGAAGGACTTGTTTTAATTTTTTGATCAATAACCACTATAAAGTAATGATATCAGTACAAAAAACCCTTAACGGCTTAAAAGTTTGTGACGCCGCTACTTTGTGGCTATAAGAATTTGAAATATGAGTCTTAAAAATAATGATATTAAATTTTAAGTGACGCTTTGCAATTAGTTAAAATATACATAGATTTTCTTATTTGATCATTCACTTTTATCTTTTATTTATATTTATAATGCAAACGTAATATTTTTAACTTCAAGATCAGACAGATATTTAAAATACACTCACTGATGCTTTTTCATTCGCATTTCAAATTCAAAATAACAGTTTTAAAAGGAATGATATAAAAATTCCAGTTGCGCCTCGGTGTTATTTTAAATGATTTGTTTTTAGATTCCATTAAAATTACTTTTGTTTTGCTAATAAAATATATTTACACATTTAAACAGTGCTTTTAATTTTCAAATATACTGTCAAATAATTATACTTTCACTGAGTTAGCATTATAAAGTAAAATTATTTATTTCAATAAATTGATTTATCCTTTGCGTCACGCTATCCAAAACTGCAGGTAAAATTTGTTTAAATGTTTTCTTTACGTCACACTACCTCTTTGAGCAAATTTTCACTTAGTTGGACACTATGATACTATGTTTTGATAGCGTGATGCAAAAGATAAATCAATTTATTGAAATAAATAATTTTACTTTATAATGCTAACTCAGTGAAAGTATAATTATTTGACAGTATATTTGAAAATTAAAAGCACTCTTTAAATGTGTAAATATATTTTATTAGCAAAACAAAAGTAATTTTAATGGAATCTAAAAACAAATCTTTTAAAATAACACCGAGGCGCCACTGGAATTTTTATATCATTCCTTTTAAAACTGTTATTTTGAATTTGAAATGCGAATGAAAAAGCATCAGTGAGTGTATTTTAAATATCTGTCTGATCTTGAAGTTAAAAATATTACGTTTGCATTATAAATATAAATAAAAGGTAAAAGTGAATGATCAAATAAGAAAATCTATGTATATTTTAACTAATTGCAAAGCGTCACTTAAAATTTAATATCATTATTTTTAAGACTCATATTTCAAATTCTTATAGCCACAAAGTAGCGGCGTCACAAACTTTTAAGCCGTTAAGTGTTTTTTGTACTGATCAATATTACAGATAACTTCATATATTGTGTATTTCTTTTTAAATTGAAAAATATAAGTGTTTTATTTTGAACAAATATTTTTAAAAATGTACTTATATTTTATTTTTACTCATAAAATTAAAATTCATAATTTTACTGAAAAATCTGAAATGTAAACAAACATATCGCGATCGTACAGTAAAATGTATATATATTTAAAAAATATATATGTGCTTTCTTTTGAGCAAAACAATTAAATAACTGCATTTTTATTTCATTTCATTTTAATATAATTGAAATTCATCATTTTATTGAAGTATTATAAATGTAAACAAATGCATTGCAATGGTGCCGAAAACGCAAAAGCTTTATAATTTTTTATGAACTTATATGTATTTAAAATAAATATTTTAACGAATGTACTTTTATTTCATGTAATACCGTACATGATTTACGTTTTTGGGTAATATTTATATCAGATTATAAGATATATCTTTCAGTAAGTAATAGTTAGCTCTGTGCTAACAGCTGTATATTTGCATCGTAGTTTGTTTCTGTCTTCCGCCCAGTGACGTTTCACTTCTGCTTGCTTCTGATTGGCTACTCTTCAAATGGTCATACCTTATGATAGAAAAACCTTGAGTACCCCCAATACAACATTCACAAGCCGCCACTGCTTCTATTGCATATGTAGTGGCATATATAAAGAAATAATCAGTATATTTTGAAACCAAAGTTGATCCCTTTTACTGTCCATTAGAGAAAATAACAGTAATTATTTACAATTTTTTATCATAAATAAAAAAATTTAACTCTATTTCTTTCTACAGATGTGTCAAATAATTTTTTATGAGAACAATTCAACCAACCAATTTAACAAGAAATTGATTATATGCATCATTATATATTTTCGTTAAACCTGTGTAAAGTGACTTTATTATTAAGAGGCGATCTATAATTCAATGCTGCAAATGAACGTGAGGAAAAAAGTTTTCGAAATTACAGTCAGGCTTAAAGGAGAAATAAAGGACTTGTTTACATTTATGTACTTGTAAACGATACATCCCACTAAGATTTCAATACAAAATTTTTGCTATAGAAATTAAACTTCTGATTAACAAGAAACAAACTAAAGAGGGAAAAAACGTGAATAAGAACTTGTGACGCAAAGTCGTAAAACGATTGTGTTGATGCGTAGGATTATGGTACAAAAATTATAAAGTACATTTAGTTGTATACCATGCCAGTCACAAAATTATTCGAATCAAAATAATTTCTTTTAGTGTTACAAATCATTGACGAATTATTTAGTTTAGATGTTCATCGAGAAAAATTAGAAAGTTATTTAATAAATTGCATTTGTAAAATTTTGCCATTACGTTTTGTTAATTATTTTCATTCTCTCATCTATAAATTTTATTTTATTTTATTTTTATTTATTTATTTATTTTTTTTTTAATATATATTTTTTGTTGTTGTTATTGTTGTTTTGACCATTTTCTGTTTACGGTAATATAATTTTAAATATTTTAGAAAAATCATTTTTTTTATTCACTTTCTATGTAATTGAGTAGAATATTAAAATTTCTTTATAGAAAAATTAGACTAAATTAAAACAATGCTTCCGAATACATGCGGATTTGTAGGAAATCAGTTTTGTATTAAGTCCTATGAAACCATTAAATTTTAAAGAATGAGATCCACTTTTAATTAAAAATACTTAACGAAATAATTATATTTAATGACGTTAACTATGTATTTAATGAATAATATTAAATACAGTTGAAAATGATTTCTTTAATGTTTTCGTTCTCTGTAAAACGTAAAATAAATTGATTGATTTGTGTTTGCTCTGCTAAGCAAAAAATAAATTATTTAATATATTGCACATAAAAAAAAAAAAAATAAAAAAAAATATCAGAAGAATATGTAAACAGCCTCTGTTAAAACATTTTAAGCTGATTTTTAAGATTTTTTTTTTATTTTTTTTTTTTTTTATAATAATTAGGAATTTGTACACATGGGGGAATTGAATAATGTCATTTTTTTTTGGTAATTTCAGGCCCATAAATTTCAAAAAGTTGACTAAAAATGCAATAAAAGTTCTCATTAATTTAAAAAAAAAACTTTAAAATTAACCAAAAATCACGTGACTTCCAGACGCTGCCTGACGTTACACTTTATGATTCTTCAATGTTTACATTTTGTTAGCCTGGTTAGTAAGCAGCAATTCGTTTTAACTTTCGTAATTATCAATTGTTTATGTGATTTCTGAGCATTTCTTTTTCACCTTATGATAATTTACTACCATTGTCACCATTTTCCATTATCATTATTTTCAATTGTTTTCTTTTCATGGTGATTGTCGAATGTTTTCGTATTATAGGATCTTGTGGAACGCTAAAGACTAACTTTTGGAAAGCTTTAGCCGTTGTATTAGTGCAAAATGGTACAATACAATATTTGTACTACGATTTTTTAATATCCGTCATTATTATAACATACAAAACCTATTTCATTGATTCAAGAAGCAAAGCAAAGTACGAAATCGAATGTAAACAACGATTACTTCCGTTTGTTGTCATAAAGAGTGACGTCACGTTACATTATACTGCGTTTCATCGATAGAGTAAAGAGTGCGATGTTAAAATTGTTATAAATCCGTTATTAGATTTAAAATAAAGAAAATGTATGTATTTATTTTCTTACCCTTTTATTTTCTATTATATAAGAATAAAATCAGAAAACGTGTATATTGTCTTTTAAGTGCTTTTTTTTTTTTTTTTTAATAATTTGCTTTGAAAATGCAGAATATATTTCTATATTTGTTATTGATGAAGGCAGCAATTTGGATGTTTTGCTCCGTTGCGGAATTATCATGAAACGTTGAATATCGGCTACAAAACTGACTGATTTAAAATCAGATAGCCGTGTTTGAAAAGTTAGTAACAATAAAAATAAGAGTAAATGAATACCCGAGCATGAATTTTTTCGTTTCGAAGTAGAATCAGTAGACTTTAGTCTAAACCAAAGACTCAGTGTGAAATGTGACGTCATAAAAAAAAAAAAAAAAAAAAAAAAAAAAATGAAAATGAAAATCGTGCTCTGGTAGGCACATACCAGTTTTTCTTCTGTGTTTCTTAGCCTGCTAGTGCTGGAAATTTTCGTGCTACAGGTACCGTTGCAACGCTATATATGTTTTTTTGCTATGGAGAATCCATTTCAATAAAAAATAAAATAAAAAAATAAGTGTTGCCATTTGAAAGTTTTTAAGTTTTTTCACTGTAACCGTAACTGTTACAGTTTAACTGTTTTTTTTTTATAGAATTCTTGAGCGCATACCTCAAAATACCTTCCACCAAAATTTTATTCAGTTACTGTGAACCGTATGACAGCTATCGTCTCATATATCGTGGTAGTTTTTTTAGAATCACCCTGTGTGTATATATATATATATACCATATATATTCAGTATTATAATAATCAAACATCTAGAAGGAAGACACGAATTAATTCATAAATAATTATATATGGAAATAAAATTTTACAAAAGGCAAAAATAAATTTAGAAATTTCCTCCTAAAATGCCCTTCATCAAGGGAATGTACAGTATCTATATCTATCTATCTATCTATGTATCTCTCTCTCGCCCCCCCTCCCTCTCTCTCTCTCTCTCTCTCTCTCTCTCTCTCTCTATATATATATATATATATATATATATATATATATATACATATAAATTTGTGTATTTATAACTTAATTTATAGGAATTTCACAATATTCCCTCCAAATATAAGACAACTATTTTACCGTATATATATAATATGCGATATACATATATTGTATGTATTTTTTTAAGAGATTTAAAAAAAAAAAAAAAAAAAAAAAAAAAAAAAAAAAAACTTATTGTTTTATATTTTAAATAATTATATGATAAAGCATATTTTAAAATATAATAAAATGGATTTATTTTCAGTTCATCAGAATTAATCGTATTGATTGAAAAAAAAAAATCCTTTTTTCTATCAAAAGCTTAATCAAGAATGTTTCTGCTCAACCGCCCGTTAATTATGGTTTTCTTAAAAGAAAGGGTATATTGATCTTTTAAAGAAAAATGTTGAAACAATTCCTTTGAGACTTTTAACGTTCAGACAGAAATGTCAAGTTTAATATATTCCACAGTAAATCAATGAGTAAATGAAAAGTTTTTTTTTTTTTTTTTGTTCTATATATATATATGATATTTTCCATTTCAAATAATTTTAATAAAACCTCTTTTGAAATATTTCGTATTAAATAATTTTTTTGATAATTGAAAAAAAAAAAAAATCAACATAACAATTTCTGTATTTTAAAATAGTTTTAAAATCTGTAAAGAAAAATATATTAAATTCTGATTTTTTCATTATTTACAGTACCTAAATTGGATTATACATCATCAGTATTACTTTAAAAACCTTATATTTTTGAGAGATAACTTAATTAAGTTGAAATTGTGAATAATTTAACTTTAGTTACCCTTTTGTTGACAGTCATTTTTAGATTAGCCGCAACTCCTAGATTTCAAATTTATTTAATATTTGTACAGCAAAGTGATATGCCTTGTAATTAGAGAAATAACTTATCACCTCACGGAATTCTGCAAGCAGTATTTAATTTGCAATGATATTGCAGATAAATATAAAATTTGTATTTGTTTCGATTGTCAACCCTTAGTTTAAAATTTAAAATATAAAAAGAATTTCTTTAGAAAATGCAATTTCTTAAATTTAGTTTTCTGTATTTTTTGTTATTTATAAATAAAACAAGATTAAATAAAAACAATCGCGTTACTTTGAAACTGATGATACAGTTTTTTTTTTTTTTTTTTCTGATATATAATAACATTTTAAATATAAAAACATGTTATTATCTAAGATACATATATCTGCATTTTTTTTAATACATATTTAATGTCATAAGTAAAACAAATTTTCCTGTGATCATTTATAGATATTCATAAATAATAAATTACATAATTACATATATGTATATATGGAGGAAAATAGGTGAACATTAAATATTGAATTTGTTTATCAAACTGAAGTACTTTGAGTCATTAAGAATTTGACTATTCTAAACGTTCAAATTGGTTAATGTGCTTGTGTGGGTTTATGTTACAAAAAAAAATAAAAAAAAGATCTTACATGAAAAATTTCTAGTTAAGGAAAAAAAAAAATGCTGGTTTTGGGTAATATGGACCAAGTGGATATGCAATAAGGAATATTTATGAAAATAACTACAGAATATCCAGTTACGTAAAAAATAATGCGGATTAGGGTAGTAATATTACAGAAAATCATGAATAGATGCAATATAAAAATTTTATTTTTTAATTTTTTACTGAAAATAAAGAATATTGAAAAAAAAAAAAATATATATATATCAACTTTCAAGTTGTATAAGACTAGCAAACATTATAGTATAATTAATATTCAGAATAACCAGAATCGACATTATGGAGAATAAATCAACATTATACACCTGTTGGTAGAAATAAACTCTTGGGAATCTGAATAATAACTGACTAAATTTCCCTATAGAAAACGACTCAAAGTTTTCACAAATTTTATTGTTTCGTAAATAGATTACAGAATTCGTAATGTTTCCCGAAAAAAAAAAAAAAAAAAAAAACATGAAATTTGATAAACCAAAAAGTTGTATAACACAAAAATTGCACTTCTCACTTGCACAAGGTGAACTATAGTTCAGTACAGGGTGATTAGAAAAAAAAAAAAAAAAAAAAAAAAAAAACTACCTCGATATATGAGACCATAGCTACCATACCGTTCAAGGGAAACTGAATAAAAATTTGGTGGAAGTTATTTTGAGGTATGCGCACAAGAATCATATAAAAAACAACAGTTAAACTCTAACAGTTACGGTTACAAGGAGAAAATTTCGAACATTTCGAATGGCAACACCTACTTTTTTATTGAAATGGAATCTCCAGAGCAAAAAAAAAAAAAAAAAAAAAAAAAAACATAAATAGCGTTGGAACGGTACCTCTAGCATGAAAATCACCAAAGCTCGGCATACAAAGAAAAAAAGAGAAAACAGCTGTGATGTGCCTACTAGAGAACGACTTACATTTTCTTAATGACGTCACCTTTCACACTTATTCTTCGGCTCTCACTAAAGTCTACTGTATCTGCTTCGAAACGATAAGAATAGACCACGGTATCCTTAATTTCATGTAGGCCTACTGAATAAGGGTTTTAATTTCGTTGTTAGTTGTAAGACACCGTCATGAGTGACGTCATCACACTAAGTGAAAAATAAGGCATTGTGAAATACGTGATGTGTATTGTGTATCTTGCTTTCTTGCTCTGTGGCAATATCCCGCTTATTTCTATTATCATCATCAAAATCGGTTTAGATTGCCATTTTACAATGCCTTGTTTTTCATGTACTGTGATGACGTCATCATGACAGCGTTTTACGACTAACAACGAAATTAAAGCCTTTATTCAGTAGCCTTACACGGAATTAAGGATACGTTGGTATCTTCTTTTCGTTTCGAAGCAGAATCAGTAGACTTTAGTCTGAACCAAAGTGTGTGAAATGTGACGTCATTAAAAAAAAAAAAAAAAAAAAAAAAATGAAATTGGTGCTCTGGTAGACACATCATAGTTGTTTTATCTTTTCTTCTTAGTATGCCTAGCGTTGGTAATTTCCGTGCTAGAGGTACCATTTCAACGCTATTTATGTTTTTTTTTCTATGGTTATCCCATTCCAATAAAAAAAAAGGTAGGGGTTGCCGTTTGAAATTTTAGAAATTTCCTCATTGTAACCGTAACTGTTGGAGTTTAACTGTTGTTTTTTATACAATTCTTGAGCGCATACCTCAAAATACCTTCCAACAAATTTTTATTCAGTTTCTCGGAACGGTATGGTAGCTATGGTCTCATATATCGCGGTAGGTTTTTTTTTCCTAATCACCCTGTATATAGGCCCAGAGAAAACATTTGATGTGCCTTCGATAGGTCGGAGCACCATACAAGTGAGATGTCATGGTGTTCCATTTAACTTGACTATTTCATATTCCACGTCGTTTCTCTTTAATAATGTAAATTATTGTTATCTAAATAGACATAATTATTTTCCTAAACAAAAAATATTTTAAAAAATCCAAGCATGTGATTATTAGCGCTTTCCAAAACTATGTACAGTGTGTTTCAGTAAAACATTTCAGAAAATCTAGGAGAAGTATAGTCCATCAACAAGACTCGGAATCCCGTAGGAAAACGGAATCGGAAATTCGTTTACAAATAAATGGTATACACTGAAACATCAGAAACAAAACGCCACATAAATGATTATTCGATTTAATAAGGAATATACATCATTTTGTAATAAACGAGTACTGTACTGAATCCAGTGGGCAAAATTTTGAACACTATTTTTAACGTATGATCCTTATTTTTATAAACATTCATCATTAAAAGGAACCTTCACTACGTGGCGTTTGTATTATTATTATTACTTTAATGCGTGATGTTTCTGTGTATACCCCGCGTCGGGATTATTTTCCAAACCCTCAGTTTTATATAATTTCGAGTCGTTTTAATGCACTATGCCCATTCTAGAAATTGTGAAAATTCGTACTGAAACACTTTCTCTATTAACTTATATACTTTTATTTATATAGCTTAGTCAATCACCTATTTAAATATGAATGTGATGAACGTTGTGCATGTAGAAATAGATTACAATATACGTAACAAATTTCTACAAACATAATATGCATTCTTTAGGCAAAATCAAATGTATGTTTTCGTAAATAATAAATTTATTCCCCAGTATTTGACCTAAATAAGAAATTTAAACGCCGCCGTGTACTTAAATAAAATACTATTTTTGAGTAATTAAATATTATATGTATATACACACATATACATATATATATATATATATATATATATATATATACATAAATTTCTAGAACATTAATTTCTAGAACTAGCAAGCCCTAGCGAAATTCCCGCACATTCTTTCTTTTCTAATGTACTTTCAAATTTCGATACTCATACATTTTGTACCAATTTCACACCCTAAATAAAATTTTAATTTACAGAATCCAAGTTATTATTAGAACCAAATTACTTAATATTGTAAAATGGTGAAACCAAAATCTTTGAAATAAATGTTTCAAAATAAAATTCACGGTTGACCACCGAGTTTTCATATTTCACAGGCAGTACAGCTTTAGTATAGAGCCCCCGTGACTCCATTTAAATTCATCTAATCATATTGGCGATGATATTTAACTTATTTGTTTTAGTATAATTGATTGTTAAAAAAAAAAAAAAAAAAAAAAAAAAACCTTCTTCCTACTTTGATTATACTTTTTTTTTTCGTTTTTTAGTCAATTTATGATAATAATTCCTATTCTGTATATATCTTTTAAGTATTGGTAGGTTTAAAAGACTCAAAAATTCTGAAGAAGCAACTTTTAAAAATACACTTTTCCTTAAAATAGTCTTATAAGACAAATGTCATTTTTTTCTTATTAGATAATTAAGCTTGAACCGAGTGCTTAAATATTGTCCATTTATAAATATTATTTTTTTTATCCCTGTGTATTTTATTAATTGCATCGCTATCGTATCATTTCGAGAAAATGTAATCGTAGTTGGTCCACACTAGAGAAATATTATATAGATGTTAAATAAATAACTTTTAATGGAAGTATTTACCAACCATTACTTGATTTAAAAGCTCATTAAATACAAACGATATCATATGTATACACACACACACACACACACACACATATATATATATATATATATATATATATATATATTGCATTCTGGTTTATTCAATAAAGTAATTGAAAGCATAGGTTCTTGAATTCATATTTAGATAACATACCTTTCATTACTTTTGATTTCAGATACCAGATATCGTGTTTGGTAACATATAAAGTGTAAAACCTTTTAATATCAGTTTATTTTCTATTTAAAGAACTATGCTGATTGTTTGTGCGAGGTTAAGGCATTGTGTAACTCCCTGACCTTTTTGTACTTTACCACAATATCCCCAGAAATACAATGCGCATAAAATTTAAGTTATTTCCATTATTTTGTTTATATATGTTGTTTATTGCAAATTATGAAACCATTTCACATGTAAACTCAACAGCAATCACATTACAACCACTCTCAAAGAGCGAGTTGCTTAAATTCTCCCGTGATCAAGACAATATTGAATTTTCAGTGCTGACAAAGATTGTTTCTCAACAAAACATACTTCTCTTTTGAGATAGAGTTCTTCACGTTGTAGTCACGTTTATTATTGCTGTGCTTACAAGATCCCTATCCAATGGTGTAATGGAGCAACAAAGTTGGGGCAAGTTTCCATGTTTCCTGATGTGTTTCATTTGCTCTTCTCAATTTCACCGTTACAGAAAAGTGTTTGGATTACGTTCATTACAAACACGGATTTTGTTTTTCAGAAGCAGAATGCACTATCTCTATATGTTAGAATTTTTTCTCTTTAATATATTACTGCAACAAGTCTTCTGATCTGTAACTTAATTATCTTTCTAACAGACCCGTTACAGCATATTTTCAATCTTAATTTTTCTTACAGTTACAGTCTTAAATATTCTAATAAAAATATAATTCTTCTAAATTATATTCACTTCTTAAATAATAAAATATGGATGGGTATCACCTGAAAGCTTCTATCGCAAAAGGTCCGGATGTGGAAGGTGGCAGCTATGATCCATTATCACAAACTCTATGAAACTAGCACTGCTTAGATGGGAAAACAGAATTTAATGGTTTGTTAGCATACATGTAAAACGAAACAGAAAAAAACTATTTACAGTTAAATATTAAAGTCTTTCTTAACATTAAAATTGTATGTTCTGAGTAGGTCATAAATATTAATTCTATTTCGATAAAGTTTTAATTGTTCTGTTTTAGGACCGGGGCGTCTGTAAACAAAACGATCTTAACGTAGCCCCATCTCTATTCAAGGTCCTTTTCTGTTCTGATTCTAAAAAGCATCTGTCGAATACTTCTCATTTCAAATCGAAAGAGTGGTGCAATCAGAAAAAGGAGCACGCGCCAATCTGTCTGGACAGTCGTTTGTTCTGAAAACAGAAGAATGAAAGTGGGTATCCCGACAATATAGTAACGAATTTTGTTGACGCTTGTATTTTTTTTATCTATAAAGCATACAAAAGTTTCTCTTTAAAAAATACAACAAGGAAATAAGTACATTTCAAGTACAAAAAATCAATTTATATATTAACGGATCATAAAATGTCTGCAACATGACATTCAAAATATATATTCAGCCTATTTTTATATTTTTTTCTTCAAATATGTGAATATATTTCCTTCCATCCTTGCATTTTTGTAAATATTTTTAGAATACATTAAAATTAATATACGGCTTTTATATTAATAACAGGGAGTTTTTATTTGAAAAAGATATAAATAGCTCTTAAAGTTTGTAGACAAGAACTTACAAATACTTCGTAAAAATTTACGGCGGATTTGACAAAAACCTGTATAAGGACGAGTTATGATCCATTTCAAATCCAAACGGAGGGCATTTGAACGAGGCATAGACACGCATTACCTCCTTACTACACAAAATCCTTACTAGGAGGGGTGATAATAAAACTACACAAATTGACCTTTCCTACTACACTACACCAAACCAGATAATTTACTGTCTGCGTAAGGTAAAACTTTAAAGCACATCCATTTGCAGTAAACTTAACCATCCATTTCAAAATTAACTGAAAATAAACCATGTACAGCATTTGTAATTGGATAAAATGAATTTACTGTCTAATGTTCCTGTCGCACATAATACTCAGGGACATTATGTGACATAAATAGCTATCATCCGAAAAGTATTTCCTGTTATGCGTATCTAATATTTCCCAGAAGACTTAAAAGTTTCTTTTTTTTTTTATTAAGATTCATTTATGAGTTTTTGTGTCTCTAATCTCATTTCTGTCTTAGCATGTCTAAAAATCAATAAATATCATTAAATTTTATTGATTTGATAATATATAATAACAACAACAACAACAACCAAAAAAAAAAAAAAAAAAAAAAAAAAAAAACATTAAATGTAAAAGTAGATTTACCTATGAATAAGTAAATATTTGATATACATTTTAGAACCTCTTTGAAGAAGTGAGTAATTTTAGAAAAAATATTTGCAGTATTAATATAGTGTAATGATTTTAGCAAAATTTAAAGCTTTAAAACGTTAAGTGCAATTATTATAAATAAAAGTGCTCATATATATATATATATACAGTTCCCGCCGCTTTT
Organism: Salticus scenicus; assembly: GCA_963930645.1. NCBI lineage: Eukaryota > Metazoa > Arthropoda > Arachnida > Araneae > Salticidae > Salticus > Salticus scenicus. The sequence goes on along the minus strand of OZ005656.1, from coordinate 135,243,092 downwards.
TAAAATCACTGGTTAATAAAATCAGCCGCTTAATCTAATCAAATTGCTGGGTCCGGAATCAAATCAATAGAAACCGCCGCTTAATAAAATCAGCATCTCTGGTTAATAAACTCAAAGCAAAATCTCTTCAACAGTAAAAATGAAACAAAACATTGCAAGCCATCACATTATTACTCTTTGCCAAAAATTTTACAGCTCCAAAAAAAAAAAAAAAAAAAAAAAAAAAAAAAAAAAAAAACCCGACCCTCCATGTGTTGTTAATAATTCAGAGAATGAATTCTTCGACAAATGATTGGCCGTAGAGTATTTTTTTCTGTCTTTAAAAATTCAAATAAAGTTTCTAATTCCTATTTTGAAGCAACTTAGCTGCAAGATATGCAAGCGGATTTTTTTTTTTTTTTTTGAAGGTAACGTGTACTATTTTGGTAAAGTATGATCGTTTTCTGAAAATGTATAGTCAAAGAAGGAGACATCGAAGCTTGAAATTTCTCAATTTTCTTCATGTAAACATAAGAATAAAGATAATATTAGTGTCTAAATTGCACAAATCGGAAGAGTGAACCGAGCGAAAATGAATTGGAAAACCAAAAATCATCAACACAGCACTTCTAGGTAAGTACAAGAATGCCAGGTCTAAGAAAATTTCCATGTTTTACGTAGTTTTGTCCATAAAAGCTGAAAATTTTACATGAATGATAAGTAACAAAAACTCCATTCCTAAGGATCAAGGCATGTCCCAGTTTCAGGTAAGTATCCATTCCTACGGATGGCTAGTTGATATATGGAAGGACGAAGAAGATTTTCTTTCCATATTTTGATCAATAATACTTTTTAATTGAGTTCGGGCACGTTCTCCGGATATAAAAATCAGCCGCTTAACAAAATCATTTTGATGAAAACAAACGTGATTTTATAAAACGTCGGCTACTGTATATATATATATATATATGCGTGTGTGTGTGCATATATATTAGAAAGTCAATAAATATTAGTAATTTCTAAACACATCATAACAATTCAGTCATCAGAAAACAATTTGAACTAAATTTTATTATTATTTAACTCCGTAAGTAATGTTATTTTGATGTCTGTTTTCCGATATTCCTTTACATTACATATAATGTCAATTTTAAAGATCGGAACAGAAAAGGTAAATGATTGATCATCTTCTTTGAAGCTTATTATCAGCCGTACAAATTATATAATTCGATACATGTTACTTAAACACTTAGTTACTTTACACAAAAACACACAAAAACACACATTACTTAAACACATGTTACTTTATAAGAAATTTAGTGGAAAATGTTCATGTTACACTGCTAGTCTACATTTCATTTCATTGTTTATGATTTCGAACGGTATTTCCTATTGCTGATGATTTTCCAGAATTCCAGGTTGTGAGAATTAAATTATCATCCTTGTACTAAACTATGACTTACTGCTCTGATTTTCATTCACGCGTAACGCATTGCTCTACAGAATGTATATATATATATATATATATATATATATATATATATATAATTTATGTTGTGTAAGACGTCATTTAATGAAACAAATAAGATTTTCTCTTCATGGAATGAAAATATGGTGGTCAACATTGTCCCTACAATTTCGCTTTTCAATTTTTACAGTGAGTTTGTCTTATACCAATGTTACATTTTTTTGTCATTTTAAAATGAAACATACTTTTTTATTATTATGCTTAATAAGCTGTAAATTTGATTTATAAGTCATATAAAATAAAGTTAATGTTTCATTTTAGTTAATACCATTACTGTGGATACGGCACGCGGTTAAACTTTTACTACTAACACAGATGCAAAAGTGGGCGGTATGCATAAAATGGTTCAGGATACCTGGGATAATTTATGATGGAAATACTGATAAAACAGTTTCAAATTGAAGTATAAAAAACTAAAAATAAAATATATCGTTTTTTAATTAAATATTTAATAGTAAACATATTTGAGTTTATGACCCAAATTTTCATCTGAAAGTTATGAAGATGACTAAGATTATTTTTTGGAGGTACGGCAGATATTTTTGGTGATACATATTTCTCTCCAGAAGTCATAAAATTATTAATTAAATTATTGATAATGTAAATAAATGGGAATTTCATATTTTAACTGATTTTTTAAAATATATGACTGAGTTTTATACAGTATTTTTCAAACACTTCTCTAAAATTTTTATCATGCAATACTGAATTTTCTTACATAATAATATTTGTATGGAAATCATATTTTTCATTTAAAATGTATTCCATAGGAATTGTATATACTACATATAAATTTCAAATGTTTAAAACTTTAGTTGTCTGTAATTTTTTTTAAATAAAACTTTCATAAATCTCTATATTTCCTATGCATTATTTTATTTTATTTTATTTTTATTATTTTACTTATTTATATATTTATTTCAGAAAATTGCAATAGGTGAATTAATAAATAAGAAAATTAGGTCAGCTTTTACAAATAAACTGAGTGTAATAAGTGTTTTTTTTTTCAAGTTTATTTAATGCTATTTCAGCAATCTAGATACGTATACACACACACACACACACACACACACACACACACACACACACACACACATATATATATATATATATATATATATATATATATATATATATATATATAATTTTGAAATCCCGTGATATTTGTAATTGTCATAAATTTAATAGATGTCCATTTATTATTGACAAACTAGTTATTAATTCTCCGGAAATTTCATCTTTCGAAAAGTAAATTTTGACGTTTGTTTAAAGCTATTGATTCTTATATTCTGCCAATACTTAAAGTTCACTGTAGACGAAAGTTTAATATGATCTTTCTTTTCCATATCGATTCGCAGAAATGGATTTTTTAATATTTTTGTATCCTCGAGAAGGAATGTTTAAAAATGAAATATAAAAAAATTTTCAAGTTATTTCGAAGAAACATATTGAAGCACATGTAGAGATTATTTGAAAATAAAAATAAAAATAAAAATAAAAATAAAAATAAAATGGTATATGCATGCTTACATGTGTATAAAATCGATTCACTATGGCATTATTTTCAATTCCACAGTTTGTGGTTTTAGAATGTATGAAAACAAAGAGATAAACATTCATATATAAATGAATGTTTAAAAATAATTAAAATTTAAAGAAAGTGGGTTTCAGTTCCACACATTCCAAATAAATTCCAGCTTTGAATATAAAATTATTTATCTAAAGGTAACTTACTAAAGGATTTAGAAAGTAATTTCCAAGTAAAATATATGGTTGAAAAACGTAATAAAGTAAAATTGATAATAGGGAAATATATCTAGAAATTTTCAAATATTTAAAAAAAAAAAAAATAATAATAATAAATAAATCAAAGATTGATTTTTTTTTATTAAAGTAATTTTCGAGAAATTTCAAAAGATTATTATTCTTGAATGTTAATGCATTTGGATGCAAAACATTATTTTTCAAAAAAAAAAGATGTAAGTGTATGGTCAGAATTTAAATTCATATTTAAATTATCAACATATAGTGAGTAATACATAGAGTAAACACAATAAATTTTACATTTATATGCATTTAAATATAACAGTATTAAGTATTCTATTCTTTTAAAAACTATTTTAATTGAAAAAAAAAAGAAAAAGAATCAAAATTTGTAACAGCATTTGAAAAAAAAAAAAAAAAAAAAAATGCTGCATATTAAGCCCCCCCCCCCTTTCTTTTCTGTGAATTTCATTTAAATATATTTTAGCAGAATATTCCATACGTACTTGAATATTGATTCATGGATTGGTTGATACCTATATATATATTTATACATATATTTCTTTTGTGCGTGTGTATGTCACTGAACTCCTCCTAAACGGCTGGACTGAGTTTAATGAAATTTTTTGTGTGTCTTCAGGTGAATTCGAGAATGGTTTAGATTTACAAATGAAAGTTGTAACTTAATTAGTTCTTTCGTAATTAATTTTTAAAAAACTCTTTCAACAACTTTTCCACCTAGATGGCGTGAGTTGTCGTAAATACGATGTCAGAATTTATTTAATGTTGAAATGAAAAATGAATTTTTAACCGTATCTTACGAAGTGTTTAAAATATTTTTTCAAAGTTAATATTTTAGAATCGTAAACACGATGTCAGAATTTATTTAATGTTGAAATGAAAAATGAATTTTTAACCGTAAGTGTTTAAAATATTTTTTCAATGTTAATATTGTTAAAATGTTAAAATAAATTAAAATGGTATATTCTTTTAAAAAATTCGTCAATATCCGACGGAGTTATTTTATGTTAAAATGAAAAATGAATTTTTAGGCCATTATTATTTGTGCAGATGGAAAATGTACTAAAAGTTTTCCGAAAAATTTCACGATCACAAATGTTGACGGATATTCAATATATCGTCGAAGAAATCCCGATAATGGCGGACAATCTTATCATCTATGGCGGTCATCTATGTCAACAACATAGATATTGACATTGATAACCGTTGGGTGGTCCCATATTCGCCTCTTCTGAGCAAAACATTCAATGCTCATATTAATAGCAAGAAATTCAAACTTCTTCACACACCATAAATTTTAAATCAGCACAACCGGTTTCGAAAGGACGTAGCCTTTCTTCATCAGGTGCAAACACGTGCAACTGCCTTGGAGGCAAAAGCAAGACTGAAAGCAGGACAAAATCCAGAGGGGGAAGAGCAGCACAAACAACCAATAGGAAGCAACATGCAGGACAGGATCAATCAGAGAGGAACACACGTACACACACACCACAAAATGAGGAGGGAGTAAAGGAGTAAACAATTATTATTTTTTTTTTCAATAATATTAAACTAATAAGTAAATTTAATAAAATTTATCCATTAATTATTATTTTTTTTATTTAAATTAGAATTATTTTATTATAACTAATATGATGTTACAAACATAATGATGGAAATTATTTAATTGAATTAAACAAATTTTTCCAGGCTGTAGACAGCAAAGTGGAATCAGATTTTTCATTGACAATTTTATCACGATTACGGTAAATAGCTAAATTTTCTAAAAAATCCAGTTCGGAAACGCGTTTGGCATGGAAGATAATTTTGGCATTCTTAAAATTAAAACTATGCCCAAGTCGAAATTCATGCTGGTATTATTTTGCTAGGCAAGCACTACATGCTTCATCCCAGCTAGTAAAATAGCATAAAACTACCATAAATATTTGCTAGTTCCACCAGAACTACCAGCAAGTCATGTGGTGTTTTGGCACACTTTTTATGCTTGTCCAGCATATATATTCCAGCTTGTGTAGCTTGAATATTTTGCTGGTCTAGCAGCCATCGCGACCACTACTTGCTTGCACTTTTTGCTATTCTAGCAGAAATTCACAACCAACAGATGCTTTTTTTCTTTGCTAGACTAGCATTAAATGCTGTATCCCAGCAAGTAAAATAGCATAAAACTAGCATTAATATTTGCTGGTTACACCAGAATTACCAGCTTGTCATGGTGTGTTTTGGCACACTTTTATTGCTTGTCCAGCATACAAAATCCAGCTTTTCATGCTGGTATTAGTTTGGTGGACCAGCATTAGATGCTGTATCCTAGCAAGTAAAATAGCATAAAACTAGCATTAATATTTGCTGGTTCTACCAGTATTACCAGCTTGCCATGGTGTGTTTTGGCCCACTTTTATTGCTTGCCCAGCATAATCCAGCTTTTCATGCTAGTATTTGTTTGGTGGACTAGCATTAGACGCTGTATCCCAGCAAGTAAAATAGCATAAAACTAGCATTAATATTTGCTGGTTCTACCAGAATTACCAGCTTGTCATGGTGTGTTTTGGCCCACTTTTATTGCTTGTCCAGCATACATAATCCAGCTTTTCATGCTGGTATTTGTTTGCTGGACTAGCATTAAATGCTGTATCCCAGCAAGTAAAATAGCATAAAACTAGCATTAATATTTGCTGGTTCTACCAGAATTACCAGCTTGTCATGGTGTGTTTTGGCCCACTTTTATTGCTTATCCAGCATACATAATCCAGCTTTTCATTCTGGTATTTGTTTGCTGGACTAGCATTAAATGCTGTATCCCAGCAAGTAAAATAGCATAAAAACTAGCATTAATATTTGCTGGTTCCACCAGAATTACCAGCATATCATGGTGTGTATTGGCTTACTTTTATTGCTTGTCCAGCATACATAATCCAATTTGTGTTGCTTGAATAAGTTGCTGGCCTAGCAGCAATCTAGACCACCACTTGCATGCACTTTCGGCTATTCTAGCAGTAATTCACATCCAATAGATGCTTTTTTATTGCTATTCTAGCATTACTTTTCTACCATCAGTTGCTTTTAATTTTTGCTATTATAGCAGGACTTTCCTACCATCTGTTACTTTTTGTTATTATAACATTATTTTTCAACCAGCAGTTGCTTTTAATTTTATTTATACTAGCCAAATTTAGGGTATTTACCTAAGGCCTGTGTGAATACCACAAAACTGGGTATTTTTGAAAGTTAAATCAGTAATCAATTTTTATCTAAATATATATATATTCAAAAAATAAAAAGGGATGCAAGGAATGGTACTTATAATGGAATGCAAATAATTAACTCTGTTTATTTCATATAGATGGCACCTGCAAAGCTTCTAATAGTGATTTCTTAGAATGTTGTGCTACAAATGAATTCTTATTTTGATTAGTGAACAGTTAACCATTTAATTTTTATGCTAATATTACTATAAGTAAATTTTATGCTACAAGGATGTTAAAATGGAAGATTAGTTACCTTACCCACTTATTAACACGGTATTCTGAAATTGGTGGGAAATGGTGAGAAGCATTTTTAAAGCTGTTCTTAAATGGATAACATTGTGGTAAATAATGCACAATTTTCAACAGATTCACAGAACTAATTTTTGATGAAAATGTATGACTTTTTCTGACATTACCATTGACAGGGTTACCACTCAAATAGGAGAATGAAATTCCCTGACTTTTCCAGGTTTTCCAGATGTGTTCTAAGAAAATTCCAGTCTAGCCACATATTGTGCATTGGTTGCATTGAGGGCAAAATAATTATGGTAAAACTTGAAAACACAAAAGTTACATATTACTTTGACCTAAGGACAGATTGCCCTCCATGCGGGGGTCTTTCTAAGACGTCTTGTTTTTAAAAAATGGCAAAAGCTAAGAAAAAAACAAGAAAAATGACTCTACATTGGAGGAAAATTTAATTTTTTTTGGCAATCATTGTATGAAATTCCCTGACTTTTCCAGATTCTGGCTAAAATATTAAAATTCCTTGACTTTAATATTTTAGATTTTTCCCTGACTTTCATGGTCAATTTTCAAATTCCCTGACTGTTCCAGGATTTCCAGGTAGCGTGGCAATTCTGCATTGAAATGCCTAAAACGGGAAATAAGTTTAAATTTTTTCTCTAAATACAATACTTCTCAAAACTCTAATTTGTAAACTTTCACATCACAAAAAAGGGATGAAAATCATCAACTAAATTGCCAACTTTGACGTACTTAAAGAAAAAAAAGAAAAAGAAAGAAAATATATATATAGACAGAGAGAGCCAGAAATCTGCCGATCTAAAATCCGTCAAAGTCTGAAATTTGCATAGCTTTTCAGATACAAACAATGAAATTTAAGTTACAAAACTGCAAAGCAGAATTTTTGTAAAGTATCCTGAATGCAGACTTTGTGCTTGCATTTTATGATTACAATAATAAAAATATGAAAAACTACAAGAACCAAGTTTCATATAAAGAAATTATCAACAATATATTAAATTAATCCAAAGAAAATTATGATTATTATGATGATCATTATCAATGAGGAAAACAATAAATAAATTTTTTAAAATGCTATTTGATAAATACATAGTTTACGGAAGAATTCAGTTAAATACTTTGAAAAATAAATTTGAGTTACAAAATAAGAATTGATAACTATTTACAATAGACAAAAAAAAAAAAAAATCTCGATGTATGTGTGCATGTTAAAGTGTAGTTTAAAATAAACTGCATGTGAACAGATTTTGTCTAAATTTGACGAATATTTTTTCATTTTTCATTTATTGTTTTCTTTATATATATATTTAATGTTCAGTGTTATTCTTATATACCTAATAATTTAATATACAAGTGAAATTGTGTTATTATTCACTTGTATATGTTTAATTTGATTAATATTCTGGTTTTATTATTCAAACTGAAAATGATTTTTTATGGGCTCCAAAATCCGCCAAATGCACAACATCTGGTCCTGAGCTGTGCAGATATTTGACTCTCCACTGCATATATATTTCTTTATTACTACAAAAATAATATCTCAATTATTAAGAGTTTACAAATTAAAATGGTACGGAGCTATACTAGAAGATAATTAAAATAAAAAATTTCTAAAAACATCAAACATTATTCTATTTTCTACTGTTTAAAAATGATATCTACATTTTTTTCTTTTTTCAATCATTGAAAACAGCCTTTATATCATCTCAAAAAATTGTGAGTTTTTATTTGAGAGCAGCCTTAAGGATTCTTTGAATTACTTTTCAAAAAACTTTAAAAAATAAGTGTTGTACAATGGTACAGTAAAAAATATTTTAAATTTAGTTAGTTTTGAACATTTGGTTTTTTTTTTTTTTTTTTTAATATAATTTATATTCCTTTTAAAAATAATTATAACTATTTTAAGTTTTAACCAAAATGTTTCTTTCCTAAATGTTATTTTAGAAATGAGTTGCAAGTATTGCCATAAGTTTTAAGATATTTAAATTAGTATCAATCCGCCCCAGTATTGCATCTTAATTTTTGTGATTATTACCAGCTCTTTCTCATTTAAAAAAAGAAAGTTCTTATTAATTTAAATAAAATGACTTTATAAAGATCTTCAAATATATTATTCAAAAAGTACTGTTATTTAAATCAAGTAATTTGCGAAAAATGTATGATATAATACTGCATTATTATTTTCAGATTAATATACATTTTTTTTAGCCTTTATAAAATAAAAAATAAAAATTCTGTAAAAACTTTCAATTTTTTTCTTAAATTTACCTTAAAAATCTCTCTCTATATATATACATAATATCATACTATATACTAATCATAGATACTTTATATATGAATAGAACTCACTGAAAAATAAATACCAAGGTAAGTACCCAAAATGGGTAAGGACAGAAAAGGACAAAGCAAATTATTTAAAAAAGATTTATTATGATTTCTTTTTTTTTCCATTTATTAAGGAAAAGGCAAAAACACACTTTAAACATATTTATTACGAGGTACACATATCGATTGTAATTTTTTATTTCAGCCTCACTTCCACACATGTCTTTCCCTCTTTTCAGTAGATATTCTCTCATTTAACCTGGAATGAAAATGAAACAAGAAATATATATATGTATGAATCTAGTATTTAAAAAAATGTCAAAAAAAAAAAAAAAAAAAAAAAAAAAAAATCTAATAATTTGATTACCCACTGTATATAAAAAGGAAAACTGACTGAAAAAGTATATTTGAAATTTACAGTTTGTAAATTAAGTGCTATATATCCAAAGCTTTAGTCATCAAACAACATTCTTTAAACAGTGTTGGCACAGTTTAAAACAAACAGTCCCCCCCCCTCCCAAAATACATAAATAATTTTTAAAAAAAGTCCACTTAAAACAAAATTGGTTGTAACAAAGTATAGATTAGTACAAACTTTTATTGCTCCCTTTGAATCTACTATGCTTTAACCCTTTGAGTCGCAGTGTTCCCGCTGATGGAACACCTAATTTTAATTCTCAAGAGCAAAAACTCATCCCAGAAATTTTTTAGCAAAAATTTACATTTATAACAAAGCAGAAAATGCCCTTTTTTCAACATGAACATTTAAAATTTCTTGTATTATAATTATGTTTGTAAATTCCGGTGGCAGTGTAATTTAAATGATCAGAATTACCTTGCCCCGCAAAGGGTTAAAATACTCCGGAATATCTTGAAATGTTGGGATCTATGCAACTTTTACAAGTTGATGTTGCCGGTAATGTTTACTTATAAAGTGATTTATTTATTAAATTAAATATTATTTGAATTTAATAAGGTTTACTTACAGATGTTTCAAACCGAACATTCCTCGAAAAGGAACAATGCTAATTTTTTATTTTTTAAATATTTATGATCAGCTATGTGGCTAAAAGCCATTTTTAAAATTAGTTTAGTAATTTTTAAAATAAATTAAGTAGTGAACCTTAAAGGGTTAATAAAGTCTGAGACTGGTTACAGTAAACAACTGAAAACATTAGTATCGGATATTGCGAAGTTTTTCCATTTGAATAAGTTTAAACAAACTTTTAAAGTTAAAACTAAAGCTTCACTTTTCCTATGTATTTTCTTTGAATAAATGCACAATTGGATATGTATTTCTGTCTGTTCCTCTCTCATCATTCAGAAATACTTGTTTCTACTACTTTAGAGCATGTGCATTTTGCTAGCTTGTACAATGATTAGTTTGATAACTGTGCTGCCCATAAACACAAGCATTCAGCTTAAAAACATTACATAATGTCATTTTCATCAAATGCTACATGAAAAATTCAACCTTTAGATATGGGCGTAATAAACTGTATCAAAGGGAAATACAGGATGAATATAATCTAGCAACTTTTCTTAAACCTTGAAATGAATCAGAGTTTTGTTCCTGATGTTAAAACCATCTGTGGATTTTTAGAAGATAGGTGGTGAACTTCTGTTGAACCAAAATTATAATATAAAAAATTATAAAATATTAAATTATGCATCTTTGAAAAGTTGACGTCATTATCAATTTGAAAATTTTATGCACATTGATAAAGTGCTAATATACTTTATGATAATATTACATGTTGTTCTAACACATTTTTTTTTTAACTACTATTTTTATTGTCAAGTTGTTATTTAAAAAAAAAAAAAAAAAAAAAAAAAAAAAAAAACTGTCCATGATGTCACATTCGACTGCATAGCGTTTCTTTACTACAATAAACTCTATGAATTATAAATTTATTTTATCAGTTTTACTTATAGATCCTACTATTTTTTTTAATTTTGGCGTTGAAATATACCGAATGTTTTTCGCCAAGAAGTTTAATTTAGCAACAGCCATTTTAATCTAAGTAAAGCATCAAAAATATAAATAAATTATAAAATATTACAAAAAGACAAAAATTATAAACTGAAATAGTAGCCACACAAATGATCTATTTTTATCTCAGTAGATAATTTTATAGAAAAAAAAATGCAGTTTTAAAAATGGAAAATTTATTTCAGCAAGTCTAAAAACTATTAAAAATATAAACAGAATATGAAGAATTCTTATAAATTAACGAAAAGGTGTCCGATAAAAGTATTAGCAAAATAGGGCTCCTCCTTTTATACAAGAAATTATTTTAAAAAATATATATACATATATCCATTGCTAATATGGCGCCAAAAATTCAAAAGCCGCCAAGGGAGAAATTTAATAAAGTTGTGTGGCACGATAATGTTTATTTATTTATTTATTTTTCATATACCAATCACTACGCTAATTTATCATACAAATAAACGAACTGATATGTGTGATTCCACTTGTATGCCGTCGGGCAGAAATATTTGATAAATTCAAATTAATATTTAAATAAATAAATAAAAATAGATTTAATGGGAAATATATATAACCATAAAAACATTAGTTGTCTAAAATGAGGCAGAAATAGTGCTCATAGCATATTGTTATAAGGGATTAATTCTTTGCCCTGCATCAGTTGTACTGTTGCAATGAAAGTAGTTTTACAGGCAAAGTGAAAATAAAAGGGCAGTTCATTCACTTTCAGTGGGGTCAGCCTTGGTGACAAACTTGATGAGTGGACGACCAAATTTGGTGAAAAATGGTAGTTTAGAATTCCCGAAGCTCTCTAACACACGGGAGCACAGATCTCAATCTTTCCATGGGATTCTCGATGGAATCATCTTCAAAAGTTATAAATAGGAGTGAGTTGATTTCTGCGAGAGAGTATGTAGTCACTGCGATTCAGAGACTTCTTCTGAGTGAGTGCACTTTAGGGATTGAGCTCTAAGCGACTGGATATTTTTTGTCAGCTAGCAAAGATTTCTGCTCTGGAGTATTTGATGTTATTGTCTTTACTCCTGTGGGACAAGTGACTGCTTTTTAGACTGTTCCAGAACATTCATCGAATAGTGACTTTTGCTGCATGAGTAACACCTTCGACTATTTCCAGAATATTCGAAGAATTAACTTTACTATTGGACTGTATTAGAGAATATTCGTTTTAATGAGTTTTGTTGTACAGATTCGAGAAGTTCAAAAAATATTTAATATCGCCAAGGAGGTCCCATAATAAAGCTGTGATGAAAATAGTCGGCAATTGAAATATATTTATTGAAAAGTTTCAATTATTCAATGAAAAAGAAATCATTTAAATATACTGATCCGCGAAGCGGGCAAAGCCTGCTAGTGTATACATACATATACAGTCATACCCACTTAATTGGGTAATGAATAATTGAATACGCCGCTTATTCGAATAAAATTCGTTAGAACCAAAATCAGTCTCACAGGAACAATGTTAAATTTCCCCATTTAAACAAATATTTTTCACATACCGTCCTCGGTTATTCGAATAAAGTTTGAACAGTCTTCCTTATTAAAAAATGTGTTCTTAATCGAAAAATACAAGATTTCCTTTTCTAAAAGTAATTAAAAATTGTTTATTGTTGTTGAAAAAAGCAAAATTGGAAAATATCGAATGTGAAATATGGGATGATGAAAAAGTTATTAATGATTTTGAGCACAGTGAAATTTGGTATTTCGAAGACTTCGGGATAGGTGATTTCAGACAGCTGAAATTCACTTAGGCAGAGCTCGTGCAATTTAAAGAATTGGATGGAAACGAGATGACAGAAGATGACAAAGAAATTTTCACTTCTTCCTCGCAAGAAAAATATGAAAATGAAAGTAATGATGAGCCAATCGATACATTCCCCCCTCTGAAATAAGTAAATGAGTCATATGCTATAATTAGCCGACATTTTAAGGTTTGTTTAGGTGACTATAATCTACTTTATAAATTAGAAAAAGAATTGTAGAAATATTAAACATCCGTGAAAAGGAAAACATTATCACCTATCAGAACTTTCTTCCGAGAGGGAATAAAATATTATATGAGTGAGTGATATTGAATAATTCTACTTCTTTATGAGCTCTGGAATCGAATTAGGTAAGTTTAAAAAGACATTTTTGCAATTATGTTGCAGATGGAGAAAAATTAGAAATTGCAAGTATTACAGGTGGCATGTGATTGCCGACTGTTGGGAGTGGGTGGGAAACACACACACACACACACAAAAAATAAAAATAAACAAGTGAAAGATATTGAACAATTCTACTTCTTTATATTTTCTAGAATCTCATAAAGCAAGTTTAAAAAGATTATTGCATACCTGCCAAACTGAGAAAATTCCAAGGAGTAAAACAGTGCACGAACAAAAAAATTTGCACCCCCCCCCCCCCCAAAAAAAAAAAAAAAAAAAAAAAAAAAAAAAAAAAAAGAAGCAAATGGGATTTTTTCTGTTTTGGCATATAAGATTTTAAATGTATTTAAAAAAAAAAAAAAATCACTAATTTACTTTTTAAATACGTTAACATTTGATAAAAAGTAATATAATGTAAAGTTTAGCTATCATTCATAATTATTTACTATACTTACAAATTTAATATATTCACACAGTGATGCAATTAGTCTGAATTTCACATTAGATTTATTTTAAAAATAGTTTTCATTTCAAACTGCTTAGAAGTATCAGATACAGTAATTATTTTTAAATATTTCAGATAACTATTTTTCAATTTAATTAGTTATTACATTTACAAACTCAAAAAAAGAAGAAAAAAAAAAAACGGAAAGGAAAAATAAATTTAAAAGCTTCATTTATTAAAATACAATGTAAAAACTACATTTGTTGAAAGAATTTTTTTTTTAAACACTTTCTCAGAATATAGTAAATATAATTGATTATCTTCCTTGAAGTAGTAATGTATTTTATTCTTTTTGCTAATATTAGCTGATTTTGCATAAATATAGACATTTCTTTTCTTTCCAATGTGTTTGGTTGTATGGTATTTGCCGCTATGAGAAATTGTAAAACTGGACTGACAATAAATGCAATATGCAAACTTTTCACCCTGACTAGATGCTCTTATACATCGAAATTCAGTTCTATAGCTATCTTTAAACAGTTGATAAGATTTCTTTTCAGCCATCATCAAAATTTTCAAAAGCGTGTGACAATTGTAAGCACAAACATAATAACAAAACGAACATCACCCACGTTTCCCATGCTTCCGTTTCTGTAAGATGCGCAAGGGTTGAGGTGAACCGAGCATGTCTGGTGAGGAGGAAAAACACACACCATGCCTCTGAAGCGATGACGTTGAAACGGAGCGTGCTTCAACCAATAAATGGGGACCAACGATAGTTATAGAAGCATCAACTCAGAATCAATCAATTGATCAAATACATTGCGATCTTTGTTTACTAAGCATTAGCAGCAAAAATCGTACTTTTTAGATACTTTTTTTTTAAGATGAGTTTTTTTTATTTTTAACTTTTTTTATTAAATTTAATCGAATACTTAAACAAAAAAAAAAAAAAAAAAAAAAAAATGAAAATGAAAATCAGTAGAAAAAGAGTAAAAATAGCAATCTAGGCATAAAAGCGTAAAAAATGTGAAAAAAACGTAAATTTTATGCCCGGGGCATAAAACTTGGCAGCTATGTTATAGACATTTACACTGTGGATGAAGAAAGATTAGAAATCGCAACACTTCTGCAGGGCATTTGATCATTAGCAGAGAGGGGGGATAAAATATTATATGAGTGAGCGATATTGAACAATTCTACTTCTTCATAGGCTCTAGAATCTAATTAGGTAAGTTTAAAAAGAACATTGACATTTATGATGTGGGGGGAAAACAATTAGAAATCACATATTTCAGAAGGCATTTGATCACTGATTGTTTTGGAAGGGGGGGGGAGAGTACCATAAAAAGTTACATCAGTGAAAGATATTGAACAATTCTATCTATTCACAGTTTCTAGAACCTCATAAAGCAAGTTTAAAATAAACATTGATATTTATGCTATAGATGGAGAAAGATGGCGATTTTCAATCTTTCCTACCAAATTCGGGACATTTGGAATCTCTGCACAATACTGTTTTGAAAATAATCTGCAGACTGTAAAAGAAAAAAAAAAAAAAAAAAAAAAAAAAAAAAAAAACTGTGATGTAATCTCACATTTTCTGTTATGGGGGCGTAAGGTCGTGTCTGCTTTTGACCAGAAAATATTGTTACAAGTTCTTGCATTTTATGTTTTTTATTCATAGTTTTGTACTTATTACATATATACATAAGCTCAATAAAAACCAGCAAATACAAAATTACATAAATGCTGTTTTAATTTTTTTTTTTTTTTTATTATTCATAAAAAGTTTTAAATTTATATATACAGCAGAGCCTCGGTTATCCAAGCCCTGATTAACCAAGGTAATCTAAAAAGTGCCACATCCCAGTTGAGGTGTGACCCTTAAAAAATGGCATAAAGAACTTCGACTTTGAGAGCACAGTACTTTTTTTTATTTTTTTATAATTCATGTATGCATGTATTGTATTGCATTTTTAACTGATTACATTTAAATGTGTAAGAGGTATATTCTTTTACTTCATTGGTTGTGTTTCCATTCATTTTAAACGTTACTGTATATTTTCCCTCGATTTACAATAGAGTCCATTTAACCTGAGTTTTTGATTATCTGAGGTTCCATCGGTCCACATTACCTTAGATAAACAAAGTTCTATGGCATATTATTTATCTGTCTATTACAATCACTTAGTTTATCTATATATAATCAACAATTTGTTATGACAATTTCTGAAATACTGAAAGAAGCCTGTCCACTGTGGAAGATTTTCCAAGGTGTCTTAGTCCGTATTCACAAGAATTTCGGAGAAAATCACAGAAAAATCCGACCTACAAAGAATGTTATCCATGGGAAATTTACTAAGGTATTTCAGTCCACATTCATGCAAGTTTCGGAGAAAATCACGGAAAACTTAGAACTTTATTGACGAAGTACTTACCATTGGAGAAAGAAAAGAATATTTTCTGTAACACTGGGATAATCGAATATGTTATGCCTCAATTTTTATAGTGCAGCAGTAATTCTAAGAAAATTTCGGATTTGAAAACGACTATTTCACAAAAATTGGTAGTTTTAAAACAATTCTTCATAAAAATATTTTTAAAAAATTGCATGAGAGAAGAGAATTATGTATTTGGAAACCAGTAGCGAAAAATGACAATTTCAGTAATCAAATACACAAAAAAAGAATATTATTGAATTATGGACAGATTTGGCTTGATTTTGCCAGACCTGAAAAAAACTGGGTGGGTTTTTTTCAAAATCCTTATATAAAATTCCACTTTTATCTAACTTACAATAAACATATAAATAGCATAAAACAAATATTATATACATTATTATAACATGAACAAAGAATTTTTAGAAATGTTGGAGTTTCTAAAACTGCTCTGTAGAAAAAAAAATCCTAAAAAATCTCCCATAAAAAAAATTATAATTATCTTATTAAAACAGAATAAAAAAATATACATTTTAAAAATTAAAAAGGATTGATTTCAAAAATTATTATATTAAATATACCTTATTTAAAATCCTTAAAAAGTTTGAACTGATATATTTCAGCATCCCAAATGGGGCCATCTTCAGAGCTCGAAATGACAAACTACAGCTGGGCGGTATGTTTACTTTTCTCCTCTTCTTCTTCATCCTTTTCTTCACTTTGCTTCGTTTGCTGAAACAGGTGCTGCCAGAAAAGATGTTTTTTTTTTTTTTCAATAAAAACTCAACGAAATGTTATTATGCTTAAATGTTTTATTTTTACACATAAATTAATAACTGTTCTTTGAATAATTTATTGAATTCAAGTAGGTTTCACTAGAATGAGAAATTTTAGAGATTGCTTTTTGTCCCACACGCGACATCATGAATGGGAAGTTTTTATAAAACACTCAAATAGCTTAAGTTTTTCTTTCTTCTTCTTCTTTTTGTCTAATATAAATTGATAAATATCAGATAAGAGTCATAAATACTTAATATTAAGATTGTGTTCTGAAATTACTCATATTTAAGGTTAATCGCTGGAATGAAAGATAGCATCTGTGTATGGAAAGAAGGACAAAGGAAAGTTGTCCTAATGCATTATTTAACAATGATTTTAAAAGAAGCTTTCTCTATATTTAGAGAGGAAATTCCTATATTTGATATGCTCCTCAAAAATTTTCAGCCTATGACCTAAAAATGTCGTCTTTATGAAAAATACACCATCAGAGAAGTGAAAATGTAAAATACATGTAAATTTTATATTGAAACTAAAATCCTTAAAGTATGAGTACTCAAATACATTCCGAAAAAATCACCTAAGCAATACAAACCTGGATCCAAGTACTAAAAAAATGAATGCATCATACGCGTGAAGCGTCTTGTTAGGTAAAAAATAATGGCACAGAGTGGACTCATCATTCAATCAACAAAAGCTGAATTACATCTATTTCTGTGAAAAATACCAAAGTAGGTTTTTTTTTTTTCCTTTTTTTTTCAAGCCTAAGAACAAATAAAGAAGGAAATTAAAACATACAAGCCTTGGGAGACAGCATCTAATGTTCCAGGAATACAACAGTATCAACAAAAATCCACTACAAGTATATAATGCAAATGACACCAAAAAAATCCTCAATAATGAAAAGTGTCATGTTGAAAATTTGAATATTTGCAAAGGAGACTTATGTTTGATTTTAAATCATATCCAGTAGAAATAATACACTGAAATTTCTAATGAGATTCAAATATTGGTTATGCAAGAAGCAAGAGGGATATCTGAGAAGTACAAGTGGCCAGTTTCTACTGACTGCATCACATACGATAAAATTCTGCACCGACAGACGTCAATATTGTGGTCAATTTAAATTTAATGAAAAAATTCAAAGTATTTTTTTCTTCTCTCTTCCCCCCCCCCCCCTCTGTGTGTGTATTATTTTGTCATTTTATGCTTCAATAAAAAGGTAAGAGAAAAAGAAGTTGTGTACTACAAGATTTCATTTAATCACACTGCATAAAAAAATTCCTTTAAAAAAAAAAAAAAAAAAAAAAAAAAAAGATAAATTCTGCCTTAAATTGAAAAAAAAAAAAAAAAAGATATTTTATAGTGCTAACTAATAAAAGTCTAGAATGTTACAAAATATAAGATAAAAATTATTTTTTTTGTTTACTGTCACATGTGGGACATCAGACATCACACATTTTTTTACAAATGTCATACACGTGACAGTCTATTGCAAACTTTAAAAAATGATTACAAAATTAATATTATTAGTAACATAATCAAACCTAATACACATCACTTACAAATGCATACTTTTTGCAAAAAAAAATATATTAATGCAATAATTTATTTCAATTAACTGAAATTCTTCATTTATATCAAAAAGTAGATCTCTGTCATTTCAGTTCCGTCCCACACGGTACACTTGGTTAAATGACTTTAAATAGGGTATTTTGATACTTTTCAAAAACATATTAGTCTTAAAAAATACAGAGTTATATGCAATTCAGAAAAAACACATCAAATTTCTTTTAAAAAATATCTAGGTTTGCTAATATAGAATCTATCTGCAAAATGCCTGTGTAAATGTCCCACACGTGACCATGGAATGACCCTTAATCATATTCCAAACGCTCAAAAAATAAAACGATCTTTCACTTCCGCGATCCCCTATTGTAAAGGTGCCTCTGTAAAAATAAAAAATGAAGCCAAAAAACATAACATTAATATTCCGGTTAAACCAAACAAAAATACAGTCGTTCCCACTTAATTGGGTAACGGATAATCGAATATCCCCGCTTATAAGAATATAAAGTGATAGAACAAATTTTTTCCCCATAGAAGTAATGTTAAATTTCCTCGTTTAAAGAAATATTTTTTACAATGCCACCTCGCTTAATCACATAAACACTCGAACGACGTTTCTTAAATAAAATTTCTCTATTTCTGAGCTAATTTTTCCTCTCTTTCTCAAAAAAAAAAAAAAAAAAAGAGAGAGAAAAGAAAAATCCGTTTTTCTTTTAAAAAACCTTACATAACTAAGGCTCTTTAAACATGAGACAGTATTCCTGCCGAGGTGATAAAAATTGGTGATAAAACAAATTTATAAAATCAGCAACTGATGATGAAATTAGAAATTAAAATACATATGATCTCACACAAATCACAAATTTTTGAAGTTTTCAGATGACTTTTTGAATTCATAGATGGTGGATAAAGATGGAGAAACAGAAAGAGATAAAAAGTTTAATCTTTCTATAAAATCTTTAAATTAAAGTGATAAAAAAAAACAAGCAGATCCCCCTCCAACAACAGATGAAGTTACAAAATCCTAAATATTATTCATCGTAATTTTGTATCTCATCGAAGTGGTTATAATCTATTAATGTGCTTTAGAAATAGAAATTGAAATAATAAGTCTATGTCAAAATAATCAATCTTATATATATATATATATATAAATTTTTATTTATTTATTTATTTATTTATTTTTTTTTTGGGGGGGGGGATTAAAAATAAAAATTGTAAGTATACTTTATTTATTTTGTATTTATTCCAGCATTAATTGCATATATAAATTACTATAATATTTTAACTTAGTTAAATATTTAAATAAGAAAGAGGTATCGATCATTTATCTTTTCATGTAAGCATAAAATCACTCTAGTTAAACATGTATTTGGGTTTCTAGTCTTCCCCGAATAATCAAATACTCCGCTTAATCGAATTAATATAGATGGAACGGTAGCTATTCATTTAAGCGGGTCCGACTATATATACCAACGCATATGAAATGAAAAAGATCCAATTCATTTTAAACACACCGCAGGAATTTATAAAATCAATTTTCAGTTTCATGATAAAAATAATGCCAACTACACATTGGAATGACAAAACGCAAAATTAAAAAACGTATCTCTGAACACCTCGCCGACTTCAAATATAATAAACACTCTACTGCATGTTCAAGGACTAACAATATTAAAAATATTAACACTAATTCCATTAATTATCAAAAAATAGCCCCTTATAATTCACACCATTTGCCCTAAAAAGAGAAACCCTTGAAATCTTAACATCTAACAATTCTGTTAATGACATCGAACATAGTATAATTCCACCAGAATGGCAGCACCTGTTTCAGCAAACGAAGCGAAGTGAAGAAAAGGATGAAGAAAAAGAGAAGAAAAGTAAACATACCGCCCAGCTGTAGTTTGTCATTTCGAGCTCTGAAGATGATCTTGTTAGGGACGCCGAAATATATCAGCTCAAACTTTTTAAGGATTTTAAATAAGGTATATTTAATACAATAATTTTTAAATACATATATATATATATATATATATAAGCAAAATAAGAGTTGTTTATTAATACAAATAAAACTGTGGGATTCAGGGAATGTAAAATATAAATCAAAATCAAATTTTTAAAAAATTCTGAAAACTTTAACAGTGCAACACTGTTAGGTAATTTAAAGGAACCAGGGGTCGATCCCGGCAAAAATTGGGACCCTTTTGCTGCCCCTTGACAAAATTCAAATCTCTAAAATGGGCCCCTTCACAAAATTTATATCCTTAACCCTCGCTTTCCCAAGATCAACGTGTTACAGCAGAAAAAGTGCTTTCAGGCGCCGCTTGGCAGGTTTGGCGAAAATCACCAGCACTGCACCTTTCTGTATCGTTTAGAAATTGCAACATTCCACAGATTATGTTTGCTATCTTTGGCGAATTAGTGCACTTTTTGAATGAGGCGGGGTTAACTAAATTTCAACTACAAAATGGGATCAAAATGACCCCATCTTGGGAAAGCGAGGGTTAAAATGGGTCCCTTCACAAAATTCAGATTTTTAAAAACAGCCCTTCACAAAATTTTGTTTTATAATAAAAATACTTTTGTAAAAATTTTCCATATTTACAGTATTATTTTTAATGAGCGTCTATACTTGTTTTATAAAATGCTATTAACTTGATGTTAAACATTAGATAGAGTAACTGTTAAAATGAAAGGTTTCAAGCAACAATTCTTTTTTTCACAAAAATGGGCCCCAAAAATAAAAACCTGGACCAACCCTGGGAACAATAATTAAAAATATTTTATGAGAATCTAACGACTACAAAAAATTTAATAAAGCAACACTAAATAATTATTAAAATCCAATTTTTTGTTGTAAAGGGCAAATAAACAGAATTTTAGAATATTAAAAGAACAACCATTAATTATAAAAATACTTTAGAAATTTTAAAATTAAATTCAAAAAGACTTTAGAAATTAAAAAAATTAATTTTGTTTAATTTTAATGAATTATTAATATTTACTTTCATAAATTATCTTATTATGAATGATATACTTAAAGTAAAAAAAAAGAAGGAAGAAAATATTCCTGAAAACTCTGATAAAACCCAAAAAACCCTGATAAAACCCACTGGGCTGGGTTTTTTTCAACCCTGATTATGGAGGCTAAATATTTACATGTTTTTAGCAAAATAACATTTATTTTAACAATTAGTTGCAATTACGTAAATTTACTGCAGTTACATAAATTTTTACAATTTTAAAATTCCACATTTCAGTAAATGGCCATAAATTATTGCATATACAGTCGAACCTCGTTAACGTGAACACTGTTAGCGTGAATTACTCTTAACATGAACTGTTTCTACACTTCCTGTCAAGATGAAGATTAGTTTAGTTATATAAATATTAGTTACTGATAACATGAACTACTGAAAACATAAACAAATGTATCTCTCTTGAGATTCACATTAACAAGGTTCGACTGTATTGCAAATCATTGCAGAAAATTGCAATTGCAGAAAAAATAAAAATAAAAATCAAGAATTTCACCAATTAGCATCGAAATAAAGCCTACTATATCAGCAATTAATTCCAATTAAATCTAAATTTCATTAATTATCGGAGAAAGCATTACATATTTTCACTATCAGTTATAAAGACATCGCAATTTACAAAAATCAGCTTTTAAAGTATTACAACCTTTATCAATTAGGCTAAATAATAACATATTAAACATAAAATTTTGACTTCAACTGTCAAAATAATGTAATTTTCATCGATTAGTAGCTAAATAACAGCAAATTATTTAGTCGATTATGGCCGATTGCAGAACGCATGGCAATCTGTATTTCAAGAATCAGTTTTGAAAAAACAAAGTGAAATTATTATCGATTAGCAAGAAAATAATAGTTTAGTTCTGAAAAAACATAAATGTTGGACAATTATTGGAGAAATAGCCTGGTACTTTTAATTTCATTTGCAAAAGTATTGCATAATTTCTGATGTGTGACTTTCGACAAAAGTGTGACAGTCATCAATTAGCAGCAAGATTTTCAATATTTTAGAATTCAGCTTTGCAAAAGGCATAGATTTTATCCATTAGCAAATTAGCATATAAATAAATTCAGGGTTGGGTTTTTGACATGACAAGGGTTTAAACTGTCAAAAACCTGTCAGAAACCTCAACTGTCAAAAGCCTATATCGTCAAGATTCAGAATCTATAAATGTGCTTGAATCTGGTTAGAAATATGAATTAATAATATCTGCCATATATAAGTTAACATCTAAGTATTATGCTGTTTATAAATTAACGAATCTTAAAACAATTTATTGATGATAATTAATAAAAATTTAAGTAAATATACTGGTTTCAGACATCAGAAATATATACAAAGCATGTGTAGACATATTTAATATTTTGTATGTTTATTTATATTAATATTTATGAAATTCTAAAATTCCAAAGTTACTTAGGAATTTTAACATAAACCAAGTTTTAAATACAGGAAAACAGGATTCTTGTTTTTTTTTTTTTTTTTTTTTTTTTTTTTTAAGTAGAACATAATATGTGTGGGCAGTAAGTTAATAGGAATTCGAAAATAATTATATTTATAATCTATATTTATTTCACTTATCATTTAAATAATAATTTATCTATTTATTATTATTTCTGGTTAGTAATGCACTTGCACACTACTTATAATTGAATATCTTACAGAAAGAAATTAGCTCTAGTGAGGTTTGTCGCAGAAAGCAGGAAAAAATTCTGCCACAGGGAGTAAAAAAAAATTTCAAACTTTAAAATTACATACATTTTGTCAGTTAGCAGCGAAATTGTGCTAACTTTGTATTTAATTTTAATAAATACACATACCTTTCTTTCTCTTGGAAAACATCCTTCTAATTTTCATTCTTCTCTTTCCTTCAGCACTTAAATCTAAAATATCTCCAGTTCTTTTTCTGTATCTAAACAATAACAACAAATATATAATATTCATAATTAAAATGAGCTATGCATAATACTACAAATCAAACATGCAAGAATTTTCAGTATGGTTTGATATGAAAACATTAGAAAAAAATTACACCAAATGAACAATTTAGGGGACCTGGATTGCTCAGGTTACTACTATTAGTAGTGAGCCTTGAATATCAACTACAATAACCCATACAGATTACTCGAACTGTAAACTTGTAGTAACAGACAAACAAGTGGCACCTACAGAGCAACCTGTAGATATCGATTGGTATCTTCATAGGTGTCAACATTACTAATCAGATTTACACATTGATATTTTAAAAAGGAATCTGTCACATATATTTTCGACGTATAAATACAATTAAAAGGGAAACATTTATAAAAACTTTCCAATGTGAAGTCTCCGTTGAAAATAACGAAGACTTGGCACGTCTATGTATCTTGGATTTGGATGCTATTTCTTGAGAATTTAAAAAGTTGTTGCTAATTACGAAAAACATTCACTAAATTACACAACAAGTTTTTATTCTTACATTAGCTTGGAACTTAATTTTCTAAAAATGAAAATTAATTATAATTTGTTATAGTTAATTATAATTAATTTGTAATTAATTATAATTTGTTATAGTTAATTATAATTAATTTGTAATTAATTATAGTTTGTGGGGCCTGACAAATTATAATCCTATGCAATGACACAATCTATGTTTGGAATGTTTATCGCTTCTTGCCGTGTGAGATTAAATTTACCCTACTACAAGAAAAATATTTTGAAATAGCATTTGTCAAATAGTGTATTTTTAAATTGTTTTAAAATTTTTTGAATATTTTTCTCAGATGAATTAAACACTTGAATAAAGAAATTGAAACAATACGCTATAAGTTGCAAAAGTAATTGCTAAGAATTGGGCGAGTTTTCAAATTCAGATTACAGTACCTATACACCAGAGTTTAATTCAGATTTTTTTTTAAATGATACCCCATTTGTAAATTTATAAAATAATTTGCGAAATATCAAGTAGAAAATTAATAATGCAGGGGTCAAAGCATTCAAATATGAAAATATAAGAATTTTCTTATACAAATATGCCGTTGCTATTCGGACCATCGGTGCGATTAGTGGGGGGGGGGGTATTCAGACCGCTTCCTTGTTACGCTGGTCATAATAATGATTTTGTTTGTTTGATCTTCAATTTTCTCTGTAATATACTAATGATTTTGCTTGTTTCAACTACAAATTCAAACTTTTAGCATTTTGAAAGTGTATAATGCGATTGATCTACAATTCATATATATTTCAACATTGCTGTTAGAAAACATTACAAAATAAGTACAAATGTCATTTTCAGAAAAATCATACATATATTTGTATAGAAAATTGGGTTTGGTTTGTATCGAATTATATTGGAATGGTTTAATTTTTTTTTTTAAAGAAGGAAAAGAAATAAAAAACCAATTGCATCTATGTAGTTGAATATACAGATTTATTCATATGTTATACATTTATTCATATTTATGTATATTCATAACACATATTGCGAAGATTTTTTCAAAGATTAAAAATACTCATTTACTAAGATCTGTTTTCATGTTGCATTTTTTATTTTTATTATTCAATTTTTGAAATCTTCATTATTTTCATTTTTGCTTTATAAAAATTATTTTGAGTTATTGCTCTTTTATGAAGAATTTTAACATCATTTAGAGTACAAAATTACTGTGAAAATAATTAATCTCTACCACACTCCCACACTTAAAAAAAAGTAAAAAGATAATTTTTCCTGCATGGGGACGAGACACATTGTATTATGTCTAAATTTCACTCTTTTATCAGTGCTAACTTATTCTCCTTGGAAAAGATGGTCCGAATAGCCTATACAAAATTGCAGAAACGGTCCGATTAGCCACTTCGTATACAAATATAGGAACATAATTTCAAGAAAAGGTTGAGAGATTCAGTAAAAACAAACTATCTCTAACATTACTTTGTAATCTCGGAATGATTAAATGACTTGTAAATAAAACGCCCTAATTTAATCTCATGTAATTTAACAGATAAAACAAATGAAAAGATCAATTATTGTTTACTTCTCACATTATTTAGAAAAGAACATATTTTCAAATTTATGATCTTTTATTAGTCTACCTTTCACTTTCATACCAATTTATATTATTTAACATCAGTCCACATAATATTTTTTAAATAATGATTTTTTTTTTTTTTAAACATGTTTAAAAAATTAAAAAGAAGAAGAAAAAAAAAATCAGAACCCTTCAATTTAATTACCAATTGTACTCCCCCCCCCCCTCTTAAAAAAAAAAAAAAAAAAAAAAAAAAAAAGTTAAAGAGTAAGGGGAAAATATTAAAATAGTAATGGAATTATCAATTCTTTTGATTGTATAATTTTTTTTTTTTTTTTCAAATGATATTTGCTAAGCATTAAGTAACAATATGTTTATATTAGGATATATTAGTTTTATTTTAAATTACCTTTTTATTTTATTCATTTGAAGACATCCAGGTGAAAATTCCTGTATTTTTTGTCAGATTTTATGTTAAATTATCCTTTAAAATGTTTTATTATGCCTTCCATACCACAGTTAAGTTTTTGTTTTTTCTTTTTAATCGATAAATTGTTATAGCTATGAAGTACAGCAATGAATACCGTACAAACAATAAATATCGTACAGCGAAAAGATGAATTTCATGAACTTTTATTATGAAATAAATAATTTTGACTTATTTTAAACATACACATTTGAACACATTTCGATGCTACTTAAATATAATCCGTTCAGACAAGCATTCAGAATAACGCTAAAGGACGATTTGGTAAACATACCAAAAATTTTAATTATAATTGTTTTCCTACAGCTATGTCCAAAATTAAATGTACTGGAGAATGACAAAAACGAAAACGTATTAAAATGTAACAAATGTTTTATTTATGAACTTACCTCGATAATTAAAATAGTAATCCTAATCAGAACATCCACGTTTTCCTCACATGGCAGCATGGCAGCATCCATCTTGCTTGAATCTTGTTCTTGATCCGTGTTGTAAACAAACAAGCGCTACGTTGCCATACCTGCTTTCTCATACCAAAAAAATTAACCAATATTAATAAAAAATCATATTTTTAATTTTAAAATGGAGCCTCTTATGACGTCGCAATTTCAATTTTTTTTAAAGATTTAATGTAATATTCTTTGGTATATTGCGCTTAAGCTCTATGATAAGGTGACCATATTTTCAAACACTGATTTAACAAATTACCGTTTGTCCCCAAATCAAAATAAATTTCAAGGACATTGAAAACTCTATTTCGGGACTTTTTCGGAGATATAAAAGACTAATAGCTATATGCTAGGCATAATTAATAAAAAGAAGTCTGATTTATACATAACAAAATGCTTTGAAACACTTTTTTTTAGAGTTTAAGATTCTCTTTATCCTTTATTTAAAGTATTTTAAGATTATACAACAATATACGAAACATGGTGGCAGACGGAAATTTATAAAGTAGTACTGTGAAGCTGTGAACTGTGATTTTTTTTCTCAGAGAAGAAAAATACTCCTGATACGATGAGTACCGATGCTAAGCCTATCACAGTCAAACCGCCAGAACCGTTGGTGTTCGATAATAATCTGTGTACGAACTGGAAATTGTTCAAACAAAAGTGGGCAATCTATGCTATTCTAACCAACTTAGAGAAACAAGATGTAAAATATCAAGTTGCTTTACTATTGCATACTCTTGGTGACGCTGCGTTGCAAAGGTATAACGGATTTTCGTTTTCTACATTAGAAGATGCAAGAACAACCACGGATATAATCGATAAGTTCGAGCAATATGTAGTAGGTGAAATTAATGAAACGTATGAACGCTTTATGTTCAATAATAGAAAGCAACAAGAAAACGAAACGTTTGATGAATTTTTATCTGCCATAAGAGTACTAATTAAAACATGCAGCTACTGTACGGATTGCATTGACTCGTTACTTCGAGATAGAATTATTTTGGGTTTGAAAGATAACCAATTGCAAGAACTGCTCCTGAGAGAGAGAAAGTTAACATTAGAAAAATGCATTGACACATGTAGAGCTGCAGAATATGCACAAATTAAAAGAAAAGAATTTCGTCCAGAGATTGTGAACAAAATTAAAATTCATCATAACAAGAAATCTTTTGAAACGAAGAAAGAAGATGGCAAGAAAGAAAAATCATGTAAATATTGTGGAAAAAAGCACAAATTTACCAAAGAACTCTGTCCAGCATGGGGAAAAACATGTTCTAAATGCAAAAAAAGAAATCACTTTGCAATCAAGTGTTCATCATTCAAAATAAAGAAAGAAGATAGTATACATCAGCTGAATTCAGATGAAGAAGAATGGGTGAACAAAATAGGAGATCCAGGCAAGGATATAAAGGGTGTGATGATAATTAATGGAAAAGAGGTAACTTTTCAACTTGATACTGGAGCAACGGTTAATATCTTACCAAAACAGTATGCAACTGGTATAGAGCCATGCAAGAAAATTTTGAAGATGTGGAACGGCAGCATTTTTGAACCAATAGGACTACATCGGGAACATGTAATCAACCCCAAAAACAATAAAAAATACAATATTGAATTTATTATCGTTGACAAAGAACATATTCAACCACTGCTTGGTTTGAAAGCTGTTCAAGCTATGAAGTTGATTACAATTCAAGAGAAAGAATTCCAATCTGTGAATATTGTCGACTTAACTGATTATAGTGGTGTTTTTGCTGAAGGCATTGGAGAATTGCCTGGTGTCGTTCATCTTCAGACTGACCATGATATACCTCCATCTACTATGCCAGTACACAGAGTGCCTATTGCTTTGAGAGATAAGCTAAAAGAATAACTGGATCGACTTGAAAATAAAGGGGTCATCCGAAAAGTAACTGAAACAACTCTGTGGACCAGTAACATAGTGTGTGTAGAAAAACCAAATGGCAAGTTAAGACTGTATATGAATCCTCTTGAACTGAATAAAGCTCTTAAAAGACCAAGATATATTATGCCTAATTTAGAAGAAGTACTACATGAATTAAATGGTGCTACAGTATTTAGCAAATTTGATTTACAGAATGGGTATTGGCATATTTCACTTGACAAAGAATCGAGTTTACTCACAACGTTTCAAACTAATTTTGGTCGCTATTGCTTCCTACGTCTACCCTTTGGCCTAAATGTGGCTTCTGAAATATTTCAATTGAAGATGAAGCAATCATTTGAAGCTCTTCCTGGACTCATCAATATTGCTGATGATGTAGTAATTTTTGGAAAGGACATAAAAGAACATGATGAAAATGTAAAAATATTTTTACAGAAGTGCAAAGATCTAAAAGTGAAGCTCAATAAAGAAAAAATGGAACTACAATGTCAGGAAATCACTTTTATGGGTCATAAAATATCCAAAGATGGTGTGAAACCAGACTTTAAGAAAATTCAAGCAATTGTAGATTTAAAAGAGCCAAGCAACAAATAAGAATTAAAAAGGTTCTTGGGAATGTGTAATTATCAAATGAAATTTGTGAAAGACTATGCTACAATTAGTGAGCCATTGTATACTCTTTTAAAGAATGACGTTCCATGGAATTGGACAGCGAGACAAGATGCAGCTCTGAAGAAATTGAAGAATCTACTTACAAAAGCACCGACTTTGAAAATCTTTGATTCTACAAAACCTGTTGAAATAGAGTGTGATTCAAGCAAATTCGGTCTTGGTGCAGTCTTAATGCAAGGTTCTAGCGCAATCGCCTATGCAAGTAGAACACTAAATGCTGCAGAGCGTAACTATGCTCAGATTGAAAAGGAGATGTTAGCTGTCATATGGAGCTTAGAGAAATTTCACTATTATGTATATGGAAGAAAAGTAACAGTGTACAATGACCACAAACCTCTAGAGGCTATAAGAAAAAAACCTTTATATAAAGCACCTAAACGTTTGCAAAATATGTTACTTAGAGCTCAAAGGTATAATTTTGATTTAATCTACAAGCCTGGAACAAAAATTCCTGTTTCAGATACTCTCCCCAGAGCACCATTAGAAACAACAGAACATGACGATAAGGAGATTGATATAGTTTGCAGTATCCATACTTTACCAATTAAAGGTACCTGTTTAGAGAAAAATCAAGATTCATCAATTAAAGATGAGGAAATACTTGCTTTAAAACAGATGATCACAAAAGGATGGCCAAAAGATAGAGTTGATGTTTCTCCGATAATAAGAAGTTATTTTGATTATCGAGATGAATTGGGAATTCAAGATGGTGTTGTAGTAAGAGGAGAAAGAATTGTAATTCCAAAAACAATGAGAAAAGAAATGAAAGATAAAATTCACCTCGGACATCTAGGTATCAATTCATGTTTAAGAAGAGCAAGGGAACTCATATTTTCGCCTGGTATGTCAACAGAAATTAGACAATTCATTAGTGGATGCCATACATGCTTGTCATACAGTGATCATAGACCTCAAGATGCTATAAAGTGGCATGAAGTAGCTGAAAGACCTTGGCAGAAGGTTGGAATTGATTTATTTGTTTTAGAAGGTAGAAATTACTTAGTTACTGTGGACTATTTTAGTCAATTCATAGAAGTAGATTACCTGACAGACACAAAATCTACAACTGTGATAGGAAAAGTCAAACATCATTTTGCAAGGTATGGTATACCAGAAACAGTTGTAACTGGAGGTGATACTCAACTAAGATCTGATGAATTCAACAAATTTTGTGAAGCTTGGGATATTAAACACAAGCAAACCAGTCCTTACAACAGTAAATCAAATGGTCAAGTTGAGTCGGCTGTGAAAATTGTGAAGAAGATTATGAAAAAGAGCCTTTTTGCAAAAGAAGATCCCTACTTAGGTCTTTTAAATTATAGAAATACTCCAATTGAAAATGTTGGGAAAAGTCCAGCGCAACTACTTCTTGGTAAGCGGACAAGAACTCTAGTGCCAACTTCAAGTTCTTTATTCAAGCCGTCTTTCAACTCGTATCCTGAAATCACTCAACGTAAAGAAGATGTAAGACAGAAGAAGTCTGAATGTGATAATAAGAAAAATGCTCTGCCTGAATATAAACAAGGAGATGTAGTATACATGCAACCTCACAAAAGAAATGAAACCTGGAAGAAAGCTGTAGTTACAAAGACTTTAACACCGAGAAGATTTGAAGTCACTACAGATAATGGACAAACCTATGTGAGAAATAGAATGTTTCTTCGAGGAACGCCTCACCAAAAGAAGATTACAACACATGTACCGGATGTCTCGACTCCAACTAAGACAATTCGAAGGTCAACCAATGAAGTTGTACCAACACCAAATCCAGATGCCGAAGTGAATCAGAAAAATCCTTCTGTACCACAAGAAGTGAACACTGGTGTGATGCAAGAAAGACCTCAATATACCACTAAGTCAGGACGAGTTGTAAAAGTGCCTTCAAGATATAGAGACTAGAACTGTTGACTATTTTTTTATTCTAATATTGGGTTGTATTTTATTTCAGAGATGTTTAAAAAGGAAAGGGATAAATGTATAATGTGAAAATTTGTATAACTAATGTATGGAAAATTATTAATCTAAATTTCTTAATAAGTAAAAGGGGAAGGATGTTACGTAAAGTATTAGGTTGTGATTTGTGGCAACAGTTTTGTAATAGCTGGAAAAAAACAAGAATAGAATTCCATGTTGGTGTAAGAGTTTAAGATTCTCTTTATCCTTTATTTAAAGTATTTTAAGATTATACAACAATATACGAAACATATGACAAATTGCTGAGCCTGCGATATGTTTATGCAAGTTAGGGAGGCATACTATTGTCCTTGTCGTATCATGTTCTTAGACAGACTAAGAACGAGATTCAACAAGGATTTATTTAACGAAGCAGTATTAAATGTGTATTTTTAAGACGGGAATTATTGCTAGTGCTCGGATACTTTTGCTGCGGAGTGTACGATCCGACTTGTGATCTACGATAGCTGCGATTGTTACAATAGTATGCCTCCCTTAAACTATCCCAGCTTTATTAAAATAATCAAGTCTATAGAACCCATTTACACTTTATTATGATGATAGGAGAGAACACAAAATAACAGCATTTCATTTTAATCTTCAGAATCCCCACTCCCAGAAATGCAGAAATTATTCCCGATTACTTAACTACAAGAAAATCATTTCTTTTTCTCTCCTATCAATGTATCAATGCAATTTGTGGTAATCATATAACTGCCATTTTTGTGAAATTTCATAAAATAAATTTTATTTTTCATTTAACATAAATCGGGCAAGATAGAATTTATATACTAATTAGTAGTGCATGATTCTTTCTCTGCTCATGAAGTATGAGGGTCTTTATTTCAAAGTTTCGTTGATTTCCAAGATTATCCAATTATTTGTGCTTCAACGTATAGAATTAACAGTGTGGAAAGCGGGAAATAAAATTGTACTAAAAAAATTACTGTAATCGAAGTTAGTGTCACGAAATTAAAACCGAGACTCCCTATTGGTTAATTATGTTCTTAGATGACGTGATTGAGCAGACGAAACTAGGAAAATCCAATCAGCTCTTCGGTTTGAGCAAAAAAATCGATCGGAGCGCCATCTAGGAAGCTTAATTATTTTAGCAGTATTTTAAGCATTCGATTATAAGCGCTTGCCCCACTGTATATAAGACTACTATATAATATAGTAGTCTTAACTGTATATTCTAGACACTGTACGTGTACTTGTGCATTAGACTGCAATTTTGATTGGATTGGAATGGATGGGTTTTCCGTCTCACTAGTGCTTAATGGGCATTAGGCAACGGTCTGGGATTCAACCCTAGAGGTGATCTGGAAACATGCCGTCACAATTTTGATCCTCCACGGAATGGACTACGATTTTGAAAGAAATACTTGCAAATATTTAAATTTGGGGACATTTAGTCTCCCCCAGTAATCAAAGAATTTTTGGTTGGTTGGGTTTTACGTCACACTAGTGCTGCGCAGATGGGCAATTGGCGACGGTCTGGGACACACCCCTAGAGGTGGTCTGGAGACATGTCATCACAATTTACAAAGAATTTTTGGAGACAAAAAATAAAAAAGTCAAAATTCGAGGGCAGTCCTCGATTTTCGAGGACGTATGGTCACCTTACACTATGGGGTAAATATTTTTCAGTCATTCATTGATAAGGTAACCAAATGTCTTCATTTTCCGAGGACTATCGCTATCCCCAATTTCGAAGGAAAATAATTTCAATATGTAATACTTTTACAATTTGTACTAGAATATACAGAAAGCAGTTTTGTGATGACCATAACAAACTAATTTTACAATGTTTCAAAAAACTTCTTAAGTTTTTTTTTTTTACTTTCTTCAAAAGAAGATTAGTAAAAATTTTCAACTCTTCGTTTTTGATGGATTCACATGTTTTGATAAGTCTCAAGCACGATTTAACTATTTATACTTTCTTCTGTATATCTAAGAAAAAAATGATGAATTCGTGTAAGTTTTTGAACTCTAGTTTTAAATGGATTTACATGTTTTGTGAGGTCCTTAATACCTGGGCCGCGGTAGCCCAGTCGGTAGAGTGCCGGCCTCGTAATTGGAAGATTGCGGGTTCTGTACTCGAGCCGGCCAGAGACCGTCGTGTACATCACCGGTTGCTGGTGCACGTAAAATCTGTCATGGCCGCAATGTCCTCCATGCTCCCATCAAAAATTATACCTCTGGGGTTACCGAAGCTGGAGAGCCATCCCTTCCATCAAAATTGTGATGGCATGTCTCCGAACCACCTCTAGGGGTGTGTCCCAGACCGTCGCCAATTACCCATCTGCGCAGCACTAGTGCGACGAAAATCCCAACCATCCATCCTTAATATGGTTTGACCATTTTTAGAAAACATGTGACTGTGTGCTAGGGTGTAGTACAGAACAAAATTTCGTATAAATATGTATGTAATGAGAATTACTTTTTATGAAGTGATTGTGAGATTAATAGGAATTACTGATAACTGTAGTTGTAAACTATGAGGAAAAAGTATGTGCATTTTAGAACATCCCCTGAGAGGAAATAGCCCCCATTTGGTATAAATATATTTAGTATGGATATATTTAAAAAAAACTCGTCAATACCTTTGAAACGAATGGTTGAACCATAGATCTATGTTAATTTAAAACAATGTTATAGATTTTTTTCGAGTAATACATTTGAGTTCAATATTTGTCGCGTCATGATCTTAGCCTTACGCTCTTTTTATGCTGTAAACTGATGATAAAAATTAGCAACCAAACTATACATATATATATGAGAAATCTAAGTTTGTGCTTCAATAATTTTTCTGCCAACTGTAAATTTTGAGTTACTAGCGTCATTTCCCCCTCCAATTGATGATAGGGAATACCGTCTGGAGGGGGGGGGGATAAAAGAAATATGTTCTTTGGAGGAATACTTCAGAACCTCTAAAAAGATGTTTAGCATGACATTTTGTATGCACTGGAACGGGAGATACATATTTTTAAATATTTGAACCATTTTCTTTTTCTGGGACTTGGAAAAAATTAATCAATTTTGCAAACCTAATGCATATACCTCAAAACCAATTTTCTTTGAATGCTGAAATTTTTTAAATCAGTTTTTATATTAAAATGTCAATGAAAAAAATAGAATATTTTAAAATTTCGATCAAAACTTCGCAGATATAAATTTTGTAATACTGAACGTGATTCCCCCCCCCAAGGGGGATCCCTGAGGGAGCATGAAAAATAATGTTTTTTAGAGGAATACGTCATTGCGTTTAAAACATGCTTTGAAACGGGAAATACAGATTTTTAAACATTTTAATTTTTTTTTATCGAGATTTGGTAAAAAATGAGCAAAATTTGCAAATATCATTTTTTCTACAGATACTAATTGGGATCAATAGCCTACCGATCGAATTTCTACTGATGTCTGTAAAGATCTATTGATATCGATTGAGGATATAATTAATAGGTGGCAGATGTCAATAGCTTCTATTGATAAAGGTAGGGAAATCCATAGAAATCAATTCGTATCAATAAAACTCTATTTATATCGGCAGCCTACTGATCAAATTTCTAATAATGTCTGTAAAGGTCTACTGATATCAGTTGAGGATATAATCAATAGGTTACAGATGTCAATAGCTTCTATTGATAGCGGTAGGGACATCCATAGAAATAAACTCATACCAATAGAATTCTATTGATATCGATAAGTTTTTGTATTGATCTCTACGGATCATTTTTAGTATGGTTGGGCAATATATCTACGCTACAGGGGTTGTTCCAATCATACAAAACAAATTAATACATCTTCCTGCTTAACTTTGGTACATTGCATTTGATACTGACAAGCATTAACAAGCACAAAATTGTTCATTGTGGTACCTACCTTGCCATGATTGGAAGAAGCTTGTGTAGAAAATTAGCACATCTTACTGGCACATAGCACCACATCATCTTGTTTCTACATAAGCTGCTTACATAGCATATTATGCTAGCAAGCATTTACAAGCACACGATTGCTCACTGTGGTACCTTTTCCCCCATGATTGGAAGAAGCTTGTGCAGCAAATTAGCACTTCTTACTGGCATATAGCATGCCATACTATTTCTACTTAAGCTGCCTACGTAGCACATTATGCTGGCAAGCATAGAAAAGTATATAATAGCTCGTTAAGGTACATACCTTGCCATGATTGGAAGAAGCTTGTGCAGCAAGTTAGTATTTCTTACTGGAATACAGCATGCCATGCTATTTCTGCCTAAGCTGCTTACACAGCATATTATGCTAGCAAGCATATAATAGCTTATTAAGGTACATACCTTGCCATGATTGGAAGAAGCTTGTGCAGCAAGTTAGCACTTCTTACTGGGATATAGCATGCCATGCTATTTCTACCTAAGCTACCTACATAGCATGTTATGCTGGCAAGCATGAAAAAGCATATAATTGCTTATTAAGGTACATACCTTGCCATGATTGAAAGAAGCTTGTGCAGCAAGTTAGCACTTCTTACTGGGATATAGCATGTCATGCTATTTCTACCTAAGCTACCTACATAGCATGTTATGCTGGCAAGCATGAAAAAGCATATAATAGCTTATTAAGGTACATACCTTGCCATGATTGGAAGAAGCTTGTGCAGCAAGTTAGCTTTTCTTACTGGGAAATAGCATGTCATGCTATTTTTTCCTAAGCTACCTACATAGCATGTTATGCTGGCAAGCATGAAAAAGCATATAATAGCTTATTAAGGTACATACCTTGCCATGATTAGAAGAAGCTTGTGCAGCAAGTTAGCACTTCTTACTGGGATATAGCATGTCATGCTATTTCTACCTAAGCTATCTACATAGCATGTTATGCTGGCAAGCATGAAAAAGCATACAATAGCTTGTTAAGGTACATACCTCTCCATGCTTTGGAAGAAGCTTAAACAACAAATAAGCATACAATGATTGTACATAGCATGTCATGCTTTTGCCGTGTTAGCTAGCTAATATAGCATTCGATGCTGGCTAGCATTATAAAGCATATAATAGCAAGAAAATCTAGCAGACATAGCAATACATAGCATTAACTAGCATATTTTTGTTGCTGGTACTAGCATGAATTTTAACTTGGGAGATCAAATTCCCAACTGTGCTTCGCAATAGAAGATTAAGAAATTTCTTGATTAACAACATACCGAGAATGTTCACGTAAACGACATTCAAGATTTCTTTTAGTTTGACCAATATCAGATAAATCACAGTTATTACAAGGGACATTATAGAAACCCCATTTTTGAAGCTCAGAAACAGGGGATTTGGTTGAAGTGAATTGGAATTCATAAATAAAATCCAATAAATTCCAATTCCCTTCAACCAAAACTGTAGAAATGGCAGAGATTGTTGCTCGCAATGTCCCACTAATGAATGAAGAACAAAGAAATATTTACGACCGCATCATGCTCGCAGTTTTGGCAGGACAAGGTGGATTCTTTTTTTTTTTTTTTTTTTTTTTTTTTTGGGGGGGGGGGTGCACCAGGTGGAACTGGCAAAACATTCCTTATTTCGATAATTCTTGCCGAAATGCGATAAATAATGGCATCGCATTGGCTGTTGCATCATCTGGCATTGCGGCAACTTTATTGGATGGAGGCAGAACAGCTCATTCATTATTTAAACTGCCACTAAATATTCAAAATAACCCAGACGCAGTGTGCAACATAAAAAAACAATCGTCCATGGAAACAGTGCTGAAATAGTGTAAAATTCTTATCTGGGATGAATGCACTATGGCACACAAACATTCGATTGAGGCGTCGAACAGGACATTGAAAGATAAAAAACAACGACAAACTATTTGGCGGCACTCTGTTACTCTTTTTAGGTGATTTCAGACAAGCACTTCCCGTTATTCTGCGTTCAACATACGCTGATGAGATCAACGCGTGCTTAAAATCATCGTCATTGTGGCGTAATGTTGAAAAAGTACAACTGAAAGTAAATTTGTGCTTTCAAAAGCTTCAATATCCATCCGCTGTAACATTCTCAAAACAATTGTTAGATATCGACGATGGAAAAGTTACTACAGATGAAACTGGATGCATAAAATTACCGACCGATTTCTGCACAATCATTGATTCTCAATATGCTCTTATTGACCAGATATTTCCCGATGTACGCAGACGATACACAAATCATGAGTGGCTGGCAGAAAGAGCAATTTTAGCAGCAAAAAATGTGGATGTCAACGAATTGAATCTCAAGATACAACATTTGTTACCAGGAGACTTGGTGTCATACAAATCTAATGATACAGTTTGCGATGCCACCGAAGCTGTAAATTATCCAACAAAGTTTTTAAACTCATTGGATTTACCAGGCATGCCACCGCATATTTTACAACTGAAGGTTGGATCTCCGGTTATTTTGCTTCGTAATTTGAACCCACAACGGTTGTGCAACGGCACGCGATTAGTCATAAAAAAACTAATGAAAAATGTTGAAGCCATCATTTTAAATGACAAATTCCGAGGTGAAAATATATTACTACTGCGAATCCCTATTATACCCACAGATGTGCCAATTCAATTTAAAAGCCCTCAATTTCCAATTAGATTGGCATTTGCAATGACTATCAATAAGTCTCAGTGTCAAACGATGTCTGTCTGTGGCTTAGATTTGAGCACATCATGTTTTTCACACGGACAATTATACGTGGCTCTCGAGTGGGCAAACTATCCAGTTTGTTTGTATTGGCGAAAGATGGGATAACAAAAAATATTGTACACTCTGTTGCATTAAGGGATTGATATTGTTTTGTAGTAATACTGTTATAAGTAGCGATATGTATATAATTTTAAAGAATCAATTTTAATAAATTAAAAAAATAAATGATTGGTGTTTTGTTATTTTTATATTCTTTCACCGTTCACAGCGCTCCATACATCTTCCACTTATATACCACATCCTTACACACTTACAATAAGTTAGTTATTTTTTGCTAGCAAAATATTCTCTAGAAATAATTTATATGACAAAACAACGTTTGTCGGGGCAGCTAGTATATATATATATTAAGGTGACTTTTCAATGAGGTGGAAATATTGTTTTTCTTTTTTTCCTTTTTTGAAATCCCAAAGACATACCCCTTTTTTTTTTTTTTTTTTTTTTTTTTTTTTTTTTTAACCCCAAACACTCTTTAGCAAAACATCAGATTACTAGGATAATGATATCATGTGCCGAATTGACAGAAAAATCCTAATATATATTAGGACTTCCCCGTCAATTCGGCACATGTTAACATTATCTCAGAGAGCTGATATTTTGCTAAAAAAAAAGAAAAAAAAATGGGTCAAACAGAAATAAATTAGAGGGTATGCGTATCGGATACAAAAAAAAAAAAAAAAAAAAAAAAAAAAAAAAAAAAAAAAAACCCTCATTTAAGGGACACCCTTATATATACACAAAATATGATGTATATTATATATATACATTTTCCAGAAATGTTATAAAAATTAACAGGCATATATTTTAATTCATATGCATTGGAGTTCCATCATATATTAAAAAAATAAAAATAAAATAAAATAAAATATGAGAGATAGTTATATTCGAATTAAGGTGAAAAATAATTTGTGATAAATGGGTATATGTAAGTTCTCGCGATAAATAAATCAAGCTCGACGTAGTTTTTCATTGTAAAATTTTCCTCTTTCTTCTGAAGTAGTCAACAGGGACTCAACGTGATACTCTGCGATTATGCAGAGGTAGAAGTGTACTTTTATGATACAAAGGTAGCTGTAAGAATTTTCGGTAGCTGCGATTGGCCAAAATACCTCTCGACATTTTATTATTTTTACAAATGTTTAATATATTTCTATACAAAATTCAAAGTCACCCTATTCAATAAGTATTATTATTATTTTAAACATTTTTTTATATTTTATATAATATTTTAAAAAGTTTAAAACTTAATTTTATATTTTCAATTTTTACAATCTCAAAATAAAGAAAAAATAATATATTAATTTAAAGCATTGCTCCTGAATAAGAAAAAATAATATTCAGTAAAATTTGATTTGAATCGAAATCAGTCCAAATTGTCATTTTCTTCTATATAGTACATAAAAATAAGTTTTAAATTCATGAAATTTTTCGACTTCTGGTTTTCGTGAACTTAAAACTTTTTTAGATGTCATGAATGTGATTTGACCATTTTTAGAAAATGTCTGAATTATAGAAAAGGCTAGCGACATCGCATTGCACGAACTTGGTAGTGTGTATGTTTTACGAAAATTTGAGTGTTTCCACGGGCGAGTTTCTAATGGATACTACTCCGTATTTACGCGTGTTTCAGTGAAAACTATGAAAAACTTCGAATAGCTAAGCCAATGGGCGCCCTCAGTTCGAACGTGGTACTTGCACGAACCAATAAGAGAAAATCAATCTAATTTGATATTTAGTTGGATCTTTATTAAAATCGATCTTCATTTGATTTTGGGATATACAGCCCAAAATTTCACGGTGCTATGATTCAATTTAATATATTTAAGAGAGAATTATATTTAAGCTTCTGTAGTATATAAATGCACTAAATAAGATGAAAAATATAAATATTACGTATAACGATCCTGATTAAAATGTGATTCATATCAAATAGCAGGTAGCGCTGTTGTGTTGAAACCCAATCCCTTATGTGTCATGAAAATATCTCAGTTTTTGTTATATAAACATACACATTTGATATATGAAATATATATTATAAAAATGTTATGTTGATATAATTTTCGAGTAAATCAGTCGATAGGTGTCAATTTTTCACTTTCTTCAATTTCGAAATAGTTTATCACAGATTCTACTGATAATCTTTGCGTGAAATTTACTATATGTAATGTTATTTCTGAGTTACTATGTTTATTAAATGTCTGAGCACTTTAACCTGCTAGGTAACACTGTTATATAGAATGGTATTGAAAAAAGTACAAAATTATTCCCACTGCATTATTTAATAAATAATAATAATAATAATAATAATAATAATAATTCTATAAAAAAAATTACATTGTACTTAGTAAATAATTTCCGTTTACTAATAAAAAGCACATATAATAAAATAAATTTATTTTATGAACATTTAATGAAACAAAATGAAAAAGAAATTATCGGAAGTATGATTTATTAATATTATTATTATTTCTTTTATTATTCATTCATTTATTTATTTATTTTATTATATATATATATATACATTTATAAAACTGAAATAAAATTAAAAATAGTAGACAAATCTTAAATTTGTAATTTATAGTGTTATATATATATATATATATATATATATATATATATATAAATCTGTAAAATACTCCTTCTTACTCATTGAGTATTACTTTCAGATGTATCAACAAAAACAAAATTTAAAATGAGACATTTGTTTTGTATTCACAATAATGGAAATGAGAGAGAACGTGCTATAAGGATGCTTTAGTTGAACTTTTTTTATAGAACTGAAACTGTAAGTTTCATGGATGACACAGACCCCAACATTAGAAAACCTTCTGAAATAATACTACACTGTAAAACATTTGGTGTAACGTTACTACTTCAAACTGGCAGCAGCCTTACTGCATCCAATTTTATGGAGTAACGTCACCGATATAACTGGTGTAACTTTACATATCTCTTGTGAAGAGTAATGTCACACAATTTTTTTACGGCGAATTTTCGAAAGTCTAATAAAACGTTTGCTTGCATTTAAATACAGTATTTAAGCGTCCGTAATAATCATTAGAAGTTTAAAAAAAGTCCAGGTGCTGTTTTGTTTAAACCAGAAACAACAAGTTTTCTTCTAAAGAAAAAAAAAAAAAAAAAAAAAAAAAAAAAGATTTGGCATCTCAAGTAATGCCATACTTATTTGATGAGATGCTTATTTTTAAAGTTGAAATAGTAAAATTTAGATTTAGAGTTTGATTAAATTAAGGCAAATACTCTCATAAATCATTCTCATACGCTATAATCAAATAGACTTTCTCTGTTGAAATTATTGCATCGGAAACTGCATCATAAAATTAAAGTAGAATTTAAATATTTACCTCTAAGATGATAATATCAATAATATTAATATTAATAATAATAATTAAATGACAATAATAAAAATAATTTTGCATAATTCTAAAACCAATATTTCAACCGCACACATACACACATATGTATCTTATTTACTAAAACACAATGCTAACTTAACAAAGTACTTATACACGTGTCTAGTAAAACAATAATAACCGTTAAATATATAATGTAAATAATACTGCATCTGCATTCTGCAAGCAGATGAAAACTCTAGTAAATAATGCATTTATTAATGTAGTTCAATGTTTATTTTTCGCTTAGTATAAACACGGAAGGGAAACTTAAATATCTCTTTTCGACAAAATTAAACGGATATTTAGTTATTGCATGTAATTTCTCTTAAGTGCATCCTGAAAAATTATGACAAATATAAAATAAATTATATCAATAGAATGTATTTGTTTAAATTTGCAGAGAAGAAATATGCAATTATAATTGTAAAAAAAAAAATATATATATATATATATATATATATATATATATATATATATATATATATATATATATATATAACTATAGAACGAGATACAAAAATATCGGTACAGAATCAAATTTAATTTATTTCTACTAAATAAATTATTCCTTTATTATTTATTTATAATTTAATTTGTGATTGAGAAAAGTTACAGTCAAGCAACATTTAATA
Source organism: Salticus scenicus (assembly GCA_963930645.1). NCBI lineage: Eukaryota > Metazoa > Arthropoda > Arachnida > Araneae > Salticidae > Salticus > Salticus scenicus. The sequence goes on along the minus strand of OZ005656.1, from coordinate 135,201,293 downwards.
ACTAAAATTTTAACGAATTAAAAATATTTTCCGTTTTAAATTATTCACAGATAATTTATTCAACAAAGATATTGAGAATTCTTAAGTTTCCTTAATGTAATTACATAATTCCTCAATACAATTTCAAATATGGGTAAACTATTTTAAAATTCTCATAAATCACAGTATTATTATACATTGTAACTTTTGAAGTTATAGAGAGTTAATAATGTAAATAGCAAATGATAATTATATTTCCAAAATAATAAGTTAATTATTTTTAATCTCCAGTTCGTAAACGTCTTTTTACTAAACTTCATCATTCCCGAAATGTTCTGCCTCACCAGTAAACGAGATATTCTGCTCTATAGAATTGTTGATTTCAGGTGCTGCATTGAAACTCCGGTTCGTAGGCTTTTCTACCTCAGAAATGTTTATTGTTTTATTCAAAATGTGAATGAATACGGGTTTGGATTCCTTAGAAAGTTTTCCCGGAGAATAACCTTACCAATGTATATATATATATATATATATATATATATATATATATATATATATATATATAATTTCAAGAAATTTATTTATACATAATCACTATTGCATATTTAGAATAAGTAGAATATTTATGCTGCACATTCAGAATAGCAGAATTCTAACCTATAAGTATATCAATGATTGACTTGCGGAGTTCGCAATCTGAAACTGCAAAATGAAGTATAGGAAATCAACACCGAATAATATCCAGGGCCGCGGTAGCCCAGTTGGTTGAGCGCTGGACTCGTAAATGGAAGATTACGGGTTCGGTATTTGAGCCGGCCAAAGACCATCGTGTACACTAGTTGCGGCTGGTGCACGTAAAATCTGTCGTGGGCGCAATGTCCCCATCAAAAAATATATCTCTGGGGGTCACCGAAGTGGAAGAACCATACCTTCCGTGGAGGATCAAAATTGTGATGGTATGTCTCGGGACCACGGCTGGGGGGGGGGGTGAGTTGACCTTCGCAAATTGCCTATTAACAGCACTAGTGCGACGTAAAACCCAACCAAGCAACCGAATAATATCCATTTAATTTGCCATTTATAATCCATTTATTTAAAAAAAAATAGCTGGTTTTTATGCCTCATTATAATTCCACAAAGAAAAAAAAAATAATAAAACCACACAATTTTTGTTATAGGATAATATATCAGGTTTATTTTACCTATAAGGAAATATTTGTTATAATAAATATCGTTTTAAAGTGAAATCGTTTCATATACTTTGTTGCTGAAAAACAAACTGAAATTGATATTTTTAAAGCAATACAATTTATCTGAATGTTAATTGAAGAAATGCTTAAAATCACTTATTATCCACTGTAAAAAAAATGTGTAAGAATATAGAACATTATTGAGGGAACTTATTTTCCTCAACCATGTGTAGATATGTTATCAGCTATAGCTGTGTAACAGAGTCATATAGTAGAACGTTGCGCAATTACATCTGGTAACATTTCTCTACAGGGTTGTGGCAAGTAAGATGCCTCTATATTTAGGCATTCTAAGGTAATTTGGAACAGAGATACGCCTGAACATTTTTTTTGCCTCCCCTAAACCCCAAGGAGGGTATAGGAAGAAATTTCAAAAAATCTCTTTGTAGTATTTATGTTGAGTACGCGCAACCAATCGTCATAACAAAAAAAAAAAAAAAAAAAAAAAAAAAAAAAACGCTTTTCTGAGATAATATGGAGCAGAGTTACTCTTAAAAACGTGTTTTTGTCCCCACTCCGCCCTTTAAGGGGTAAGGGAGAGGGGAAATTCGTAAAATCCCTTGATAGTGCGTTTTGGGAACGCATAACCAATTCCCAGTCCCCCACATACAAATTAACCTTACTGAGATAATTTGAAGCAAAGTTATTCTTGCAAACGCGTTTATTGCTCCCCATCCTGAAGGGGGGAAAGGGAGGAATTTCGCAAAATCACGTTACAATGGGTGTTGGAAACACGTAAACAAACCGCATACTAAAATTCGCAGCCTCAGCTGTTATGGATTTCCCAAGACGAATTTTACCCGCTCGGCTTGTCACCATATTTAAAGAAACTCTCTACTTTATAGACAAAAAATAAAATGAAAATACATTGAAACTGCTCATAAGATTAATAGGCTTAATTATCCTTATAATATCGGGTGAATGTCCCTAATGCCTGCGACAAAGTCATACCAGTGTGCTTCCATGTTTGTGCTAATCAGATATCAGTTTCGTAACAGACAGTATCGAAAAAAAAAAAAAAAAAAAAAAAAAGAAGTAGCCCTTTCAAACTTGAATTTTAATTTTATATGAACAACACTATACGAGCTACATTATTTTCACTTTGTTTCCTCAATTTATTTGATTTTTCCGGTTGACCATAAAATGACAGCGATTTCACGTCAAATATAATATTACAATATGCTATGAGACAACTTATATTTTGTGGTTATATGTATTTCATAGTTAGTTAATAGTAATTGGTATATAGAAAAATAAATAAATAAATATCTAACTTGATCGTGGTACTGGCTTATTATAGCTCCCCTTGTTGTGGCACTCGCGAAAGTAGAGCCTTTAGCGATAAATGTCCTATCTACTTCAGCATCAAAATTTAAATAATTACCTAGCACTCTGAATAAGTAAAGAAGTATAAATAAGGAAACATAGTGCTGAATTAGATTTCATGCCAAACGTATTATCCGTGCCAAAAATAAATGAAAAAAAGCGTTGTTAAAAACAAATCTAAAATTGAGGTACGTATAAAATCATTAGGATACAAAGTTTAATGAAGAATGCTGATTTTTTTTTTTTTTTTTTTTTTTTTTTTTTCATTATTATTTAATTTTGACAATGGCGTTATTTTGTCTTACGCCTAAGTAAATTTAATATTTAATATTATTATTATTATTATTATTATTATTATTATTATTCGTGTGAAAAAATTATTCGTGTGACTTTATTATATGTCAAAAAATAAATTAACTCGTACGAATTTTTACAATTATAAAAATTGATTTTTAGGTATTTGTTTTAGCATTATTTTTAAGCAAAAAAATTATGGATATCTGTTTTTTTTTTTTTTTTTTTTTTTTTTTTTTTTTGTGTGTGTGTGTGTGTGTGTGTGTTTTCTTGGAGATATAAATGTATTTCTGAAATAACATTTTAACCCCTGTTCCCCTATATGGGCCGAATTTTAATAATTCCAGAGATTGGTCTTTAGATAATTATGTTAGCTATATTTTAAAGCAACAATTTTACTAATATTTGTTTTTTTCTTTGCGATATGATTTTTATTTTTTTTTTTTTTTTTTTGTGTGTGTGTGTGTAATCACTTTTTGCGCATGTGGAATCACATTTTGCAAGGTTTTTGCGAAATCGTGTTTTGTCCCCCTCCCCACCCCTTCGGAGGTGAATTTCGCAAAATCGCTTCTTAGGGGTGCTTACACGATAATTTCTATAATCTGTAGTATCCTATGATTTCTAAAGAAAATATAGTAAATACCGCCACTGGTTTGCGTACAGGGACTCCCGAAATTATTCCAAAGTATTGCGTAGTATGAGAGGTATTCTTATAAACCAAATTTTAATAATTTTACTTTGAACAAATCTAATGAAATAAAAAAAAAAAATTCAAAAGCACAAAAGAATTCATTCTATAGAATATAATATGATGAGTATTTTATTTACAGGGCCATATATATATTTTTTTTTTTTTTTAGTTACATTATGGACTATTTTGGGGAAATTGCAGAAATTGCATTTCGGTTTAGAATAAGCGTTTTAAACAAGTTTATAATAATTTATAAGAGCGAATATGATTTCACTTTCTGTATTTATCTGTCTGGCTGTCCACTTTTTTGTCTGTATATCTGCCCGCCACGTGCGTCCAAAAAATATTTGCAGAGAAATAATAGTAATAATAATAATAATAATTATATAATAATAATAATAATAATAATAATAATAATATATATATATATATGTTTTGAAATAACTAATGTAAAAATAATTGTAAACAAGATTATACTAAGTGCACTTAATATAACTAGTATTCTAAAAACCAAAACTGCTATATATATATATATATATGCTTCATTTATTGTTGGTTTCCAGCTACAAAATTTGCATAATTATCCGGGCAACTATTCCAAGTTTTCACAATTTTCCCTTGTATTTATATTGTTGACATATACACTCCTTCTCATATGTATAAGGACACTTTAAGTTTTGAAATAACTAATGCTAAAAATAATTGTGAACAAGATTATACTAAGTGCACTTAATATATCTGGTATTCTAAAGACAAAATCTGCTATATATATATATATATATATTTTTAATATGAAACAAAATTAATTTAAAAAAAATGCAAAATATTTTTTTCTCCATGCTGTTACATGTTTATAATTATAGGGAAAATCAATTTTTTTTTTTTTTTTTTTTTTTTTTTTGCTTTATTAAATTTACTAGCGGATAAATTACAGTTGACACGCGAATTTGTTAACTAATGGGCTAGATTATTTCATATATATCCCTTCAATTTTTCTTGGACGGACATTACTGATAATCCCTCGAATAAAAGAACGTTCATGTAATGAAGTATGATAATAGTGTTTTTTAAGTGGAAGGATAATTTCAATCCGCCGAAGTTCTAATGAAATTCGAAGATTTAAGATTGCTGAAGGAAATGTTATCAAACGTTGAACTGCTGGTTCGATAGGAGAGATGTCTGATGCAAAATCAGAGTTGTTTTACAGAGATCGAAGCCTCATAATTCCTCCTACTGTTCTACTCATAATGACTGCTGCTGAATTTGCTCGTAATTTTTAACGAAAGGTTGGGGTCCACATTTACGCATGTTTAAAATAATTTATCATATGTTAAAATGAATAAAAAACCTGTAATAATCAACAAGCATGTAATGGAGGGAGAAAGAACGTCTGTGTTAAAGTTGAATAAAGGGAATATTAAATGGTAAAATGTTGCATTTTCGGATGAAAAACATTTTATTCTTGATTAATCAAATGGTTTTAACAGTTACTGGCACGATCTGAAGATAGCGAAAAACAGAGCAGATTTTTTTAAGTTAGATAGGAATCGGGCGTTTTAAAGGTGGATCTGTGGTGCTCTGGGGAGCTGTTTCTACTGAAGGCAGAAGAAATTTAGGAATTAAAAAAAAAAAATAACAGTGGTTTGTGTTTTAGGGCCGACATTTTTATTAAAACATATAAATAACTTTCTACTAAAAAATCATAAAGAAATTGACAATTATAATTTATGCGCAAAAATTATGTTTTGCATAGAATATGATAAGGTTAATAATCAGATTTATGGGTTACACTAAAATATTTAGATGTATTAAGAGCTGCAATTAAAATATAAAGATGCACTTTCTTTAGCGTTGAGCATTTTGAATATTTTTAACAATGTTTAAGAGTGATTATGAGTTCACATATATTATATAAATGCCTTTCAGTGCGTAGGTCTGTCCGTTGTGTGATAATGTAGGCAAAGAACACTGAAAGTTACACGATACAACAAGTACGTTCACTTGGAAAGTGTAAATAATAAATCCGTACTACATGGTGTTTCTTTCTTTCTTTCTTTCTTTCTTTTTTTTTTTTCCCCCTTTTTTATTGGTAAATGAAATAATAACAACAGTAAAAAATATAAAAAATGAATTGAGAATCTCAACTATTTACTTTTATGTAATAATTATTAAAAATTTACACAATTTCTGGATAAACATTTAAGTAAATTTCCAAAATGTTTGCTCAGTATTAATTAATAAAAAAAATTAATATTCTATATATTGAAAACTATATTAATGCTAAAATGTTTTGGTTCATTCAAGAATTTTGTTTATTGGTTTTGTTTATTTATTTTTTCAAGGAATATGAAGCATATATTTCATTTTCTTAAAATTATTTATTTTTTGTATTTTTTAAATGACTTGAGATATTAATAAAAGTGTACATATTTTCAAAATTATATATATAATTATATAGATATAATTGTATTACAAATTGTACATATAATTGTATTAAAATAGAAAAAAAAAAAAAAAAAAAAGAAAAACTGTTTGCTGAGTTGAGTAACATGTTCAATGGAAAAAAATATATATTTAACTTCAAAGGTGATATTTAACCATCTTTGAACAAGGAAACAGCAACCTTTTTTGTATGTTTCTTAAATTTTATTTATTTATTTTTTAAAAAGAAATAATAAATAGGAAAATGTAAGTTTACTGTTAAAAAATGTAAGAAAAACCTAGGTTATTTTTATTTTCATTCTCTGTATTTGAAAGATAAATATGAACTAAAAAAAATGCACTTTTTATTTAAAATGTATTTTTTTTTCACTTTTTTGTTAACATGCTTTTTTGCAAGAAAAAAAAAATATATATATATATGATGTTTCAAAGAAATGCCAGTAAAAACTTTAAGAGAAAATTTCGGATTTGCTCTTGAAATGTCTTTAAATGAGTAAAAACACTCATATAATTCTCGGTTCTCTCTCTCTCTAAAAAAAAAAAAAAAAAAAAAAAAAAAAAAGGAGGGAGCAATAACAGGATGTATAAAAAGCGACTGGTTACTACGTTTATTTTAAAATTATTTATATTACGAAACATAAAATGTTATTATGTATTTCTGTGTTGATTTCATAAGTATTAATTAATTAATTAATTTTGTAAAATGTATAATAAAAACGTGAACCTCACGAACTAGGGTGAAGTGAGATAAATGTAATGCTGCCATATTTGCAAAGAGTAAGTTAAATTAGAACCGAATATTTATTATATATTTTTGGTTATAAATTTCTTTGTCACAATTCTTATCAATAGAATAATTTTAATCATAATACAATGAAGGTTTAAAACAAACAAAAGGCTTATAGTACCATTTTTACAGAATTTATTTCTCAAATATCAATGTTTTGCCCTCGGGAAATCTCACATTTCTTTTCCTTTTTTTTTTTTTTTTTTTTTACGAAAACTGAATTTTGTATATAGAATTTGAATATAACTTGTGATTTGTAATATTCCTCAAGTTCAAGATTGATTTGTCACTTTTTGTCCTAATAACCCCAAGATATTTTGTATATCGAGAAAATGTATCCAGGGTGTTTACACATGTCTCCAAGCATCAAGTGCGTCACTGAATTTTTTGTGCATTGCTTTTACAATTCCGACTTTTAATTTCAATTACGTGTATTATTATGCTTTTTTAAGCTTCATTAAAGTTTTAAATTATTTAAGGTGTGAAGTAAAGTGGTGGCCTACGGAAAAGTTCACAAATCCGTAACATTTCGAGGTATTTAAAAATTTTGAGAAGTCCAACATTCAAGAAGACTTTCACTATCAGGGAACTTGACTTACTTATTTTTTAATGACCAGTACATGTGTAAAGAGGGTCGGGATTGCATTTTCTCTAAACCAAGGTTCAAGAAGAACCATGAAACTTTATTATTATTATTATTATTTTAAGCGTTTTTTTATTAACTCATAATTAAATTATAAAATAGTTCATTTTGAATTATTCAATTTGCTGTAATGTCTAATGTATCTTTCCAAAATTTAAGTATAATAACAACTCAGCATAATGATGCCAAATTCGAATTATATCAAAACTTTGTCACACAATACCCCAATTTACTCTGTATGAAAATCAGAAAATTGGTTGTTTACATTAAGGTGTAGATAATCAATTCGAAAAAAAAAAAAAAAAAAAAAAAATATATATATATATATATATATATATATATATATATATATATATATTACATAAAAAGAAAAAAAAATGTTACGTCCATATAATTTATGATTATTTAATTTTTCAGAATGTTTAAATAAAAAATGAAAAAAAAAAATTCTTAAACAAATAACTTCTTTTTATATCATTTATTACAATCATAATTTAATGCAAATAATTCCAGTAACATATATTCCATATATATCACATATATCACTGTACACATATCTACTATAATATTCTTTAAAAATTAATAGCTACAAAGCCTACATAGCTTAAACGTCTAATGTAACTATTATATAAAACAGCAAAGTAAACGTAGGGTATGTGAAAAGAAATTTTCCCAACAAATGTATATAATGTTGTTGACTTTTTATTGAGATGTATTCCATGTGGAAAATTTCCAAAAAAAAAATTATACATGCATATATATAAATTTACTATCTGTGTATGAACAGTAAAAGGGAAAATATCTAAGTGTATAAATATATATATATATATATATATATATATAACTCTGAGGGTTACCGAAGAGAGAGAGTCATCCCTTCCGCGGAGGATCAAAATTGTAATGGCCTGTCTCCGGACAAACTCTAGGGGTGAGTCCCGGACCGTTACCAATTGCCCATTGCGCAGCACTAGTGCGACGTAAAACCCATCCAATCAATCAACCGTCTAAGTGTCTAAAATGTAAAATATCTTAATTTATAATTGTATAAACTTTAAAACTAATCTTAATTTCTGACATAAAAACAATATCAAACAATTTAGTCCATGAATACAAAGAAAGGGTGAGCCTAAAATTCAGACACGCTATCTGTCTGAAATTTCATTTTTTTTGTTTTTCAGATATTTTTGTGTCTGAATTGGCATTTCCGAAAGATTTATATGGGAATATAAGGCATTTCTATTTACAGTGTACATACATATTTTACTCAATCGCTTGATTTAAAATTTTACTTTATCTACTTTTTGAGGAATTATTTCATTGAATAATTGATATTAATTTCGTAAACTTTTTAAAACACATTAAATTTGCAATGAATTTCAAAATATTTATATTTAAAAAATAAAACTTAATTATAGATATTATTGTATAATTAAAAAAATAACAAATTGTTTTGAGTAAAAAATAAATTATTATTATTATTTTTTAAAAATAATTATGTTTTATGTATGTTCGGCAATCCCTAATGCTTAAAAAACCTTTAAAAAGCCATGCTTTTAGTTTTTGTAATAAGAAATATCGATACTCTGTACTAATCCGCATATTTCAGAAAAAAAAAAAAATATACGCGAACGGCAACAAATCTCTTTTAAAAAAATTTGAGATTTAATTTCCTTTGTTTTAACAGATGCTCATCCCTAAGAGGATATATTTGAAAGAAAAAAGAAGCTATTTTATAACTTTCTGTTTTTAGAATGTTTCATTATATTTAGTTAAAAAAAAAAAAAAAAAAAATCTTATTATGCAATTTTTTGCAAATATATATATATATATATATATATATATATATATATATATATATATATATATATATATATAATGCGATTTTTGTGATTTTGAAACAAAGCTTTATGCGATTAAATTGAGCTTATGTTTGCTTTTAAAGTATTTCAATTAAATTCATTGTTACCATTGCATCCATTAATAAACTGCTTTCCTAATTCTGGTTTTCTGGTTTCAGAAAAAAATATTTTATTCGGAAGCTTGGAATGTATTATTTTACATAAACTGTTTATACAGAGAAAGAAAATAATAATATTAATTGTAAAATGCATTTAAAAAATAGTTTTTCATTTTTAATTTATGTCTTTCACAAAGGTGTTTTCTCATTTTAATATATATATATATATATATATATATATATATATATATATATATATATATATATATATATATATATATATATATATTATGTAAAACATTTTTATTTTTATTTTTATTATTATTTCGTTTCTTTAGTAGTCTCTTATTTTTATTCATTATGCTATTTTTTTTATAATTTACTTTCTTTATTTCCTACAATATTTCTACGTAGCATTTCCTATTAATTTTAGGTTGATTTTTAAAAGAAGATTTATTTTGTATGAGAATATTTTAACCCTATTAAAACCTATGTAGCTTTTCCAGAATTTTTTGAGAGTATATATATATATATGATATGTGTGGAACAGAATAAAAGGAAATTGTAATATTTAGTTTAGAAATTTTCAAACATCAATCCTGAAACTCACTACTGAGAGAGTGAAGTGAGAAGTGCCGAGTTTGCTATCAGCCAGGGTAGCTCAGTGGTTTAGAGCATCCGCGCGTTAAGCGGAAGTCCCGGGTTGGATTCCCGGCTCTGGTATTTTTCACATTTGTTGGTTAAAATCAGTTTAATATTTAGATTTATTATATTATAAAATTACTTGTTCTTGTTTTGAATTTGACCATATATCATGTTGTATATCAACATATAAATATGTAATCGTAATATGTGCATTTATTTACAGACATTAATGTACAGTCGGTAACAAAAGTATCCGAACACTAGCAAACACTCCTATGCAAAAAAAGTATATTTTATATGGTTTTGTTAAATAAATCCTTATCGAATCATGTTCTTAGACTGATTAAGAACAGGATTCGTCAAGGATTTATTTAACAAAACCGTATGAAGTGTACTTTTTAAAGATAGGAATTTTTGCTACGGTTCCGACACTTTTGTCACCGACTGTACAGTAATGAGATACGGGTGCGCATAGAAATAATAGCTTAATTAATTGTAAATAGTAACGAATTCTAAATAATATGAAACTTGTTACCAGATTCCAAATGTTGCAATGACGACAAACATAAAAAATTCCTTCACAACGTATGTTGGAAGTCAATGTAACCAAAATGACAAAGTTCCCTTTAAAAAAATATATACCAAGAAATGATTTTTAAAAAAAAAAGTCCGGCTTTTAGAGAAATGTAGAATGTGTCGCATATATACCAGATGCAACTAAAATAACAGAAAAAATAAACAAACAAACAAATAAATAAATAAATCATTTTGTTAAGTGAATAATAATAATAATAATAATAATAATAATAAAATTACAATAATGTTTTTAAATAGGAACATTTACGCTTAATTGGTTAACGTAAACACGTCTTTCTCTTTCATTGCAATCATAAGTTGATGCCTTTGTTATGTTTACATATCAAATTTAGGTTGTTGTATCCAGGTAAATCTTAAACGTCGTTATAACCATGATTTTTATGGTTATAACCACAAAAATTATGGTTATAACCACCACATCATGGTTAAAACCATGATGTGTCACGTTTAATGCTATTTTGTCTATAAATATGAACTTATATGATTTTAGAGATTCTAAATTCCTTCTATTTTAAAATAAAATTGTGCATCAAGTTTATTTTAAAAAGTGGTTGAGATCTCTAGATGTACTATATATTGATCGAATTTGAAGCATGTATTTTAAAATATATCTTTTATACGAGTTTAAAGTATGTAAGAGAAAATGAAATGCAATTAGGATGACGAACAATTTATTCGAAGAACACGTTGCAGATATTTATAAATACAGTCCACTATCCAACTTTGGTTCTGCCTGATTTAATATTTCGGAAGTTATCAAAATTTGTTCAAAATTATTTAATAATTCGGAATTGTGCATAACAATGTTTAATAATAAAGTGTTCGTATTTTGTGTTAATATGTCAGCCGATGGTTATAAATATTTGTTAAGCTCAGACATCAAATATATTTATCGAAACAAATAATGTAAAAATATTTTTTTTTCCAAATAATAAAAAGTAAAGTATAATTTAAAAATGAGGTAAATAGCAAATAATAAGATAATAATAATAATAATAATAATAATTATAAGATTCTAAAATGGAAATTATGACAAAATGCCAAGTAATAAACATAATAAGACAAAAAAGGTACAATTAATTTGATATTTCTACGAAAAATATTTTGTTTAGATTTCGCCTCACACTCATATAAAAAATAAATAAAAAGTATAATAATAATAGTAATAATAATAATAATAATAATAATAATAATAATAATAATAGTGGTTAATTATTGTACAAATTATCTAACATATTTTTTTTCCTTTACAATGTCCCTAGTTTATGATCACCTATGTTCTTCAGTAAATAAAATAAGTAAATAAATAAACATATAAGGGAAAATGTCGTATTCCACATGTACACACTCCATTGCATGCCAATCAGATATAATCGAAAATTCATGTATAATTAGTATTCATGTAATAATTATTTTGTTTTAGCAAATAGTCATTTGATAGTGATATAAAAATTATAATTGTAGTTACTTATCTGACGATTCCGTGTTTTATAGACATATCGTCAAATTATATGTTCGCCTAAATGTTAATCTGCAGTCTGCCTAAACTGCACTTCATCACGAAATGTCAAAATATTGTCATTAAAATTACATATAAACTACTGAGAGAAAAAGTTGTGTTAATGTGTAACTTTATTTTACCAGAAATAACGGATGGTTAATTATACATTAATGATATGTAAACGCACAGAAATCTTTATATAAGATAATACTGTTTAGCTGATAAAATTAAAACGAACATGTTTGATTTCTATAACTTCATAATTTATACATCATTCTTATCATTATATATAATATATCTTTAATACAAAGTAATATAGTTTATATATAATTACGATATAGGAATGTATTTCAAAGAGAAATATATTCCTATAAACGAATAAAAATCTATCTTGATACACTTTAATCAATAATTATATATATATATAGATATATATATATATATATATATATATATATATGATATTCATATAGATGTAGATATATATATATATATATATATAGAGAGAGAGAGAGATAGATAGATAGATAGATAGATAGATATAAAATCCAAAAAATAACCTTTTTCATATACGTTTAAAAAGTTTAGTACAAGTATAAGAATAAAATAGTAAATGAATGTAGGCTTTACAAATTGCTGTCTATCTATCTGTCTTTCTCTCTCTTCTCTCTCTCTGTATATATACACATATATATATATCTATATATATATATATATATATATATATATATATATATATATATATATATATATATATATATATATATATATATATATATATGTGTGTGTGTGTGTGCGTGCGTGCGTGCGTGTGTGTGTGTGTGTGCGTGTGTGTATATGTATTAATGTAAAAATATGTAAAAAAATTGTAAATAACGCTTCACTACTAATAAACCAACTGCCTTCGCAGTAGGGTACGATACATTATCTTCAGATTTGAAAAATAAAAAATAAATAAATAAATAAAAATAAATTATTAAAACAGATTTTTACACACTTGCCAAGGTGTGTGTCACCATAAATAGAAAGATTTATTGATTCTCGATCTTCCTGGGACATTGTTTATAGCTTTTCTTACAGACTCTCAATCTTGTTTAGCAATCCATTTCCAAATCTTTCTTCAAACTTCATCTTGATTTTCCTGTTTTACTCATTTCTTTTTCTTTTCATCTTAATTTTTCCCCTTGTTTTCTTTAATTTACTTTCTATTTAAAAAAATCTTCCTTTGAGCAATTGACCAAAATTTTCTTTTTCTTTCTCTTCAAATTCATATTCTGTCTTCACAACGTTACTTTCCATTCCATCCACTCGGTTTTTCATAACTAATAATTTTTTCTCTATTACTTCATTCATTATTACAAGTCCAACTTCACTCATGAATATTTTTTTTTTTTCATTTCGCATTGACAGATTCAAAATTTTCTTGAATAGATTTTATTTTTTCAGTTAATTTGTTTTCCATTTTTTTCATAGTCTGCTTTCGTTGCTTCGATCAATATATATATATATATATATATATATATATATATATATGTTTATATTCCTAATATGGGCGGCCATGCATTCCTGAAGTATCTTCATTTCTTCTTCCAGTTGTTCTTCTTCTAGTTATCCCACTGCAGGAATATTCCTGACAATATCATCGTTGCGTACTCGGGCTTTGTGTATTGTTCGTGAATGAATATTAGTATTTGGTACCTTCATGATTTAAATACAGATAATTACAGAATATTATAAGACTGTAAATAAAATATCAGCATCAAGAACACCAGAAGACACAGCTTAAATCATAGCTGACAACATAAAAATCAGAGCGTACACTGTACTATAAGAATAACACCCCGAGCATAAGCCGTATTCAAAAGTCAAGGAGACTTCTTCACATGCAACTTAGTTTCAAGTGAACGGTCGATGACAAAAATGAAGTCTTATTTATAGTCTAACATGTTTTCAGAATTTTGAGGTGTTTCTTAAATAAATCGATTTAAAGGTATCGAAAATAAGGATTTTATCGCCAAATCTTCTCGCTAAGCTGAAATAAACTCTCCAAGATGGCGGCAATTTTGACACCACTGCCAATCCCGCTCGGAGCAGATTTTTAACGGGTATTTAACCCATATCGTAAAAGCATTGAATATATATACACTCCTTCTCATATTTATAAGGACACTTTATATTTTGAAATAACTAATGTAAAAATAATTGTGAACAAGATTATACTAAGTGCACTTAATATATCTAGTATTCTAAAAACCAAAATTGCTATAATTTTTTTTTAATATGAAACAAAATTAATAAAAAATAATGCAAAATGTGTTTTTCTCCACGTTTTTAGATGTTCATAGTTATAGGGACAATCCAGATTTTTTCGTTTTATTTAACTTACTAGCGGATAAATTACAGTTGACATGCGAATTTGTTAACTACTGGGCTAGATTCATTCATATATAAGCCTTCAATTTTTCTTGGACGGTCATTACTGATAATTCCTCGAAAAAAAGAACGTTCAAGTAGTGAAGTATGATAAATGTGTTTTTTAAGTGGAAGGATAATTTCAATCCGCCGAATTTCTAATGAAATTCTAAGGTCTAAAATTTCTGAAGGAAATGTGATCAAACGTTGAACTGCTGGTTCGATAGGAGAGAGATCTGATGCAAAATCAGAGTTGTTTTACAGAGATCGAAGACTCATAATTCATGTTACTGTTCTACTCATAATGACTGCTGCTGAATTTTCTCGTAATTTGTAACGAAAGGTTAGGGTCCACATTTATGCATGTTTAAAATAATTAATAATATGTTAAAATGGATAAAAATCCTGTAATAATCAATCAGCATTTAATGGGGGAAAGAACGTCTGTGTTAAAGTTGAATAAAGACAATATTAAATTGTAAAATGTTCCATTTTCGGATGAAAAACATTTTATTCTTGATTAACCAGATGGTTTTAACAGTTACTGGCACGATCTGAAGATAGCGAAAAACAGAGCAGATTTTTTAAAGGGAGATATGAATCCAGCATTTTAAAATTGGATCTATGGTGCTCTGGGGAGCTGCTTCTACTGAAGGCAGAATGAATTTAGTATTTTTTTCTATTTTATGAACATCAAGAGAATATCCGCAAATTTTAAACGTGAAATTTTCAGATTTTTGTTACATTTTGGGGGGTAATAATATATATATATTTTTTTTACAAGACTTACATTTTTGCTCTACTTTTAGAGCAATAGGAAACAGTTTGAAGAAAGTAACTTCTGTATTATTGCCTTTCCCATGGCCTAAAATTTGAAAAAAACTTTACTTATGATATTAGAAAAGTGCATGCAAATGGAAAGCAATTTTAAATAGTTTAAATGCATTAAGAATATCATATATGCTATACGAAATGGTATTGAAACTGAATATAAAAAAAATGTATATATATATATATATATATATATATATATATATATATATATACCAGAGAGAATATCTGACTGTTTAACCCTAAAAAGAGACCCCATAAAATATTAATTTAAAGAATAACTGAAAAAAAAAAAATTACTAAAATTCGAGCTGTCCTTATATTTGTAAACACCTGAAAAATCATCTTTTTACCATATTGAAAGTTTTTTTAAATAGAAAAACGATAAAATTTTTAAATATAGTCTCTTAATGAAATTCAAATTAATTAAAAATATATTTGTTTAAATAATAGTGTTCAGTGTTTAGTTAATATAGAAAAACTGGTGTCCTTATATTTATGAGAAGGAGTATATATATATATATATATATATATATATATATATATATATATATATATATATTACTTTTTAAAGTCTTAAATATATGTTTTTTTAAGCCTATGTACAAACACAAAATCAAAAAACTTACCAACCTTTCATTATCTTAATCGGTACAGGCTGTTCTTCAAAGTAGGACAATGGTTTAGGACAGTCGGGAATATAAGAAAAACAGACCATCTATATATTTATTTTTATATAATTGCGTTACCAGTACAATAGTGTAGCATATTGCCTCAATAAATTTATATGTCCCTTATTCTTGAACGTAAAACCTTTTTAAGTAATAATGTGTTGAAAATGTAATGAATAAATCTTAAAGAATTGTCATTTAAATATATACATATATATATATATATATATAACGTTAATTTAAACTAACGATTAAGACACACATGCATTTTTTGCACTTTTAAATAATATATCTCCTTTAATTTGAATTAAAATATTCAAAATAATTTACATAAATATCACTTATGCATGATTTTTTAGGACAATTGTGAAACATGGGTTAACTAAAAATGACCTATTTTAATGCCAAATCAAGGCAGAAATACTAATAATAAAATTTTATAATCTGACTAAGGATTATAAAAACAACAATATTGTAAGGAGAAATTTTCTATCAACATATCACATAAGTTTTTTAGAATATTAATGAGGCGAATTTTGCATTCAATCAAACTTTGATTGTTGAAGTTTTAATAGATTTATCATTTCATAAACAAACAGGAATAAAAATATAAAAATAATAAATATTTTTCCCCATATAATTATGTTTAACAAATTTGCAGATTTTATTCTTTTTTTAATTAAATACGATAAAATTTATTTTATAATGATTTTTTTTAACAGTTATTTTGAAAATACGTATGTTAATATATGTCTATCTATCTGTACAATCCTTAATTACTTTCAGTTTCGGAAGTTTTCATTTAAAAATATTTTTTTGCTCCAAAAAAATGTTTAAAATGTTTTTTTTTTTTTTTTTTTCTTTTTTTTAATGCTTCTAATAAATTGATTTTTTATTTGAAAAGGTTCTAACATTGAACAATAAAAAGGTATTTTCTATATATATGAATGCTTCTAGAAAAACAGAATTGTTTCAAGTATTCAAAAAAAAAAAAAAAAAAAAAAAAAAAAGCCTTATTTCTTTAAAATATTTACTTAATCTGTAAAAAAGAACAAAAATAGAAAAAGGAAATAAACGTTATTATGTTATAATAATTTGGTGTTCTAGAAAAAAAAATCATTATTATTAATGACAGCAAAAAATATTTAGGCCAAAAAAAAGAAAATGAGCTATTTAACATAATTATCGTTTTTTAAAACAGCAAGATATATTGGGGCACTTAATTGATGTTATGAATTGAAATGTAAAAATATGTTTAAATGGAACTTATATTTTAATTGGAATTTATTTATTTGTTGTTATTATTATTATTTTACAATGTGGAAAAGTTGTAACACAATAATATCTGTTGAGTTTGATATTTAAGTCGTTTTAAAAATAAATAACCATGCTAATTTCAAAACTATAGTTAATTCCTATCTAACAAGGTAAAACACTTTTCTCTACACCTTGAAAGAGTGATTCCACCATGATTTGAAGGTCAATGAGATAGGGTATAAAGAAAAATGGAATACACATATCACGTCTGATTCTTGTTGAAACATCATATAAGAAATTTCTCAGTTTATATTCTCCAGAAAAAAACCTGCATTCGACAATTTTTACTTTCATATGTATTGGTAATATTTAATTTAAAAAAAATCACTATTTATATAGATACATTATATATATATATATATATATATATATATATATATATATATATATATATATATATATATATATATTATCCTGAGACAAAAAATAGCTAAAAAATACTCCAGAATGTAAGACAACAAAACTGCTCTATCCCCAGTGTTTTTATAAAGAAAATCACCATTTTTATTAATACATGTTTCCTAATTTAATTAAGAAACCGTATATTTCGATATTCCCCTTTTTTTTCTATTTAGATATGTGCAATTTTCTCCATCAATATTTAAAAATATGTATAAAATTTTACCTTCTCCGTAATGATTTTTTTTTTTTTTTAGGGAAATATGGTTTATGAGTAGGATTAATTATTTGATTAATAAAAAAAAAAAAAAAAAAAAAAAAAAAAATCATTTTAAATTGCATATTTAAAATAAATAAATATCATTTACTAACGTTTATGAAATGGAAACGGAACAGTAGTCATAACTTGGTAGTTGTGTTTATGTGGGTGTCATGAAACTGTATGTAGTGGTAGAGCGAAAGGTGGAAGAAGAGAAACCCTATTGAGGAATGGACTCGTTCTTACTAAGCGAGCGTAACCATGAGGTTTTGGCTAGAGTTGAGCTATGAGTGTCTTCAGACAGGCGATCCTTCTGCGTCATGTTTGCGACTAAATAAGATTAATTTGGAGTTATTCGTATTCTAGCGTCAGAGGCTGTTCGTAAAAGCAAAGTTTCGTAAAAGCAAAATTTCGTTTGTCGAATGAAATAAATGTACGGAGAATACTCACAGTCATTGAGCAATATGCAGAATTTCTGTGAGTGACGGAAATCTTTGAAAATGATCCTCCAAATGGTCAAAGTCACCTCAAAATCACGAACACTTTCATGAATGAAGCTGATCAGATCATACATGCAAAAAAATATAAATAAATAAATAAATAAATAAAAGACGCTTATTAAAAGGACATTAGCGAGAACGCTGGTATGGTTTCGTTTCTATCCCTGCTACCATTAAGAAAAAAATGCAGTACAGGAAAATGAGCACACATTCGATGCCACATAGTCTCACAAACATTTGTAGGGTGTATTGCATGAGGATACCCTTGCAGCGTCTTCGAGCTGAGACATTTTTTTGGATGAATCTTCGTGGTAACACTACTAACCAGAAAGCAAACGACAAAGCTATCAGATGAGATATCCTAGCTCCCCACCACCAAATAACTACAGGATAATGCAGAGTAAAAGCAATTTTATGAGTTTTTATTTTATTTTATTTTTTATAAAAAGCCTGCTTCTCATTCTCTTTCTGGTCCATTGTCAAACGATCTACATATATTAGAACTTAATATCCTGGAACGTTTACGCGCAGCAATCAAAGCCAAACAGCCAGGCATATTTTCCTGTGGAAAGATTTTTAACCACTCTCACATTTAGCAAACTGACGAACATCCGGTGGAATGTGCTAGAACATAACCATAAAACCTTGACATTTCATCATTTGACTTTCACATCATTTCTCCACAGAAAAGCCATTGAAGTTTTGAAATTTTCACTCTGAGAGCGAATTCATACAGACTATTCAAATATGGTTTCAATATAAGCCAAACTCTTTCTACGAACGAGGTATGCACCACTTAGTGCAACAGTGGGAAAAGTGCTTGTGTATTTTTTGTGATTACATTTGAAAAGAAAAAATATTTTTTCACATTATATTAACTGTTCCGTTTTCATTCGATCCAACTTAATTATCAAACATGAAGTTGGTATGTTCGATTATACGTGATCTCTTTAAACAGCTACATAAAAAATAAGTTTAATTCATGGAAATATGCGGCTTTAACAATTGATAATACAGAATCAAAGCACATTCAAGCAGTATATGCTTTTTATGTTTTTTCAAGGACATGGAAAACATCACACAAAATATGTAATGTATCCTTATAAAAATACTTTCCCAAAGTATTTTCAATAAGCTTATTGAACATTTTCAGCTTATTCAAATAATAAATTTGAAATAAAAAAGGGTAAAATAAAATAAACGTAAAATTGTTTTTATATTTAATAAAAGATGGACAAATGTAAGATCAGTTATTATACAGTACAATATTCCATTTTTAAATTTTGCAATACATTTGCAATGTCATAAATGAAATGTAATTTACAATTCTATCATAAAATGTTTAATTATTTATTTATTTATTTAATTGTATGAATTAGAATTAATGTAAACGAAAATTCAATTAAACGTTTGCGTAAACGTTAATGTAACCAATAACAACCGTTAATGTAAATGAATATTTTTGTGTGGCTCTATAAATCTAATGCTAATCTCACTATACTCTAAAAAAACAATCTTTTGTAAATAACATAATTCAATTTCAATCAGAATTGTGCCAAGTAAAGTCGTAAAATTTGGTTTATCAAAATACCTCTCATTTGCTTTGGAGTACTTTCGGTTGTCCCTGTGCACAAAAAAGCAGAGGAGATTACTCCATTTTCAATAGAGAAAATACGATATTGAACAAAAATAACATATATTAGTTTGAAGAAATTCATTTTGTCCATGAATATTTACGGGAATTGAGAGAAGAGAGACAGACCGAAGTCATTAACACTTTTAAACGTTGTTCGAAAGTGTTAAAAATATGTTCATTGAACACAAAAATCATTGCATTAAAAACATTTTGAGGAATATTTTAAAAATGTATATGAAAATCTGAAGAAAAAAGTACATGTATATATATATGTTTATATTAATTTATTTACAGGTAATTTTTAGAAAGACAGAGATATAATATGATATGATTATCTATCAATAAAAAATAGGATGTCTATGACTATCACAGAGTTTTGTGCGTTTTTATAAATTACTCTATATACCAATAAGTATTTGGGCACTTTCGAATTTAGACGCTTTGTCTAATATTCTAAACAATTCTAGAGGAAATATCTTGAAATTTTGGGAGAATAAAGGACATGTTATATCTTATATATTGCAGCAAAAATTTTGTCCTGAAGACAAAAAGTTGAGATGTAAAAAATTAAACAAAAAAAAAAATATATTTGTAATCCCATTTAAAATAAATTCTTGATATGAGTTGTGACAGTAGCATGTAATTATGGGGATTCTTTTGATTATCTGTATAAATTTTTATAAGGCTATCACATATATTCATTGAAGTATAACGGATTCTGTAAAATCCTAAAAAAAACAACAACAATTTATTTATAACATGTTGGATTAGACGTAGTGGAACGCAATTTGAGGAAACATGGCGTGCTACAAAAGGCATAACATACTGCATTAAGAATGCAAAAATCTTAAATATCTTATGAAATATGAGCATTTATACTAACAAACTTTTAACTACGCATTCACAAGCTTTAAAAAAATTTCATTTGTATGATTCAATAGACAAATGTATTTTAAGAAAGCCCCAAACAAATATTGTTTGTGATCATAAGGGGTTTTTCACACACACACATACAAAATAATAATAATAATAATAATAATAATAATAATAATAATAATAATAAAATTAATAATAATACAAAGCGTTTGAATTAGTCTGATCTTCAAATTAATTACGTGGCATATGAAAAATCATTTATAAAATTTCAACTCTTGGAAAATACTTAAAATCTATCTCGTCCTTTTCCCGACAGTCTGCTTAATTTTTATTCTATTTAAATTAACTTTTGACAAAAGCTGTCCAATATCTAACTTTCAACGTATGTATTTTTTTTCTATCTTTCGCGCATCCCCAGAGAAAACATTTTCTTTACTTTTTCTTTCTCTCTTTCTTTCTTAATTATATATATATATATATATATATATATATATATATATATATATATATATATATATATATATACATATCTTATGGGATATTTAAGATATTTGCATTATGATCGCAATATATTGTTTCAAAGGTGTTTTTTTTAACTTTATATGAATGTGCAAATGATTTTCGTTTAAAGAACTGTATATATATATATAACAAGCTGAATATTTTTGGACCTAAAAAATAAATGCTTATAACTCCGTTGTTTATTATACTATCGTCCAGAAATTATACTGGGTCTATATTAACATATACTAAAGTGACAGATCATTTCCTTCACTTAACGATACACGGTAATTGCAAACATTATTTATTTTTCTCACTTTGTTGCCGGCTCCCTAATTGTTGTCTTAAACCAAAATTCAGTGAAAAACAATCGGAATATTGATTTCTTTAAATATCCAATGTTTGTAAACATTTCATCGAGAGAAAAATATTGAAATTTAGAAAAATTGATAGTTTGCAAATATTGCTAAATTTTGAGCTGGATTGTACTTTGATAATTTACTAGTATATTTATATTATTCCTTTATTTAAGGGAAAATCAAATGCTAAACATAGCTTAAAAGTTGTCAAGTTTAAAAAATAATATGTCATTAAAATATTTTCAGCATTTAATTACACTATATCTACTTTTTTTTTTTTTTTTTCACATTTCTTATTAGAAAGAAAAGTTCCATGCAGTTTTATTGCTATATTTTATTTAAAATCGAAGGTTCATAAATCCTCCATTCTGAGGCGTATTTATTTATTAGATTAATGCACACTGCATTTCAATACTTTAGAGACAAAATTGTTAAACATTGTATGACTAAAGTTTGAGAAAATGTTAATTGGTCTTTTTGAATAATCTAACTCCATTTTTTGCGCTTATTTAATTAGATTAATGAACACTGTATTTCAATACTTTAGAGACAAAACTGTAAAACGTTGTTTGCTAAAGTTTTTGAAAAACATGAAAGGATCATTTGAACTGACCTACATTTTTGCTAATGATCTCTTTTCGAATAAATAAAAAAAAAAAAAAATCGCTTTTAATTTTAAGAAAGTTTCAATGAGTTCTCAAAAATTTTAATCCATAATATACTTTATTTTACCTTATTAAAAAAAAAAATTCTCATTACAGACAATTTTTCTTCAAATGCAATGGAAAGAGGTTTTTTTTTTTTTTTTTTTTTTTTTTAAATAACAGAGAATATATTTGTAAAATGGATAGTTTAGTTAATTTTTTAGTGATGAAAATTTGCATTGATGATTATGCATTGATTTAAAAATCTTAAAAACTTTTTATTTATTATATATATATATATATATATATATATATATATTTAATGTAGTTAAAGAAAACATTCTATTTCCTTTATCCGTAGTATTATTATGAGAATGAATAAGGAAAAATTAAAAAGTAACAATGTGATAACTTACTGATACTTCTAACACTAAAAAAAAAAAAAAAAAAAAAAAAACTTAAAAGTACAGAAAAAATCTGGCGGCTGGAGTGCCAGTATTTCTCCGTCAAACATACAGGTCAAAACTGCACTTTTAACAAAACTTGTTTCATTTATAGGTTTCCTGCGTAAAATATATGTCAGTAATACAATTTTACGGTTTTAATCTGTATATTTGATGATGAAATACTGGCACCCCAGCTACCAGACTTTTCCTGTACTTTTACGGGTTTATTTTCTGCAGGGATGATTGTAATTTAAGTATTAATCGTAAACTTTGCTATTCCTTTAATTGTTTCCGGTAACTTTCCTGCCTTTTAGAAGAAAACCTTCATCTCTTCCTTCGGACAAGAAAGTGAAATTAGTAATTATTATTGTGATTTTTCTTATTTATTATTTTAGTTGTTCAAATCAACATGTAAATCTGAAAGCGTCGAAAAACTTTCCTCTTCTTGGCTTAGTCAATTAATTTCGAGAAACAATGTATTATGTTAACATTTAAAGAGTCAATCAAATAAATGAGCTTTCATGTTAAATAAAGGAGATTTCCTGTCAAAAAATGAGCAGTCAAATGAATGAGCTTTCATGTTAAAGTTTCTAGCTACACGTATGGAAATATTACAAATGCAAAGCAAGTTTATTATCAATCCAGATGTTACAATCATGTAAGTCACAAAATGGAAAAGTAGAATAAAACTATTTTAGCACTGCTTTTATGATAACAAATGAAATCCATTTTTCCATGTACCCTTTTACCGTGTCGAGGTTTTCAGCGTATCTGTTTAATAACTCATAAAATCAGTACTAAGTGAAGTAGGAATAAAGCATATTAGTTTTTGAAATCAATGGAAATTCAGTAATCTTATGTTCTAGGAAAAAATATCATATTTTTCCAAAATTTGCCACATTGGCCTCTTATTTCAACTACTAAGTGACGGAAAAAGCCGTTTGCAACGGTTAAAGGGTTAAAAAAAAAAAAAAAAGCGGATTTTTAGCTAAAATTTTAATTCGCGTACTGCCGAGTGCTTTGGGAATCAGAACTTCATTTTATAGAGAGCGATAGAGGAGACTTGCACTATCTCTCTCTCTCTCTATATATATATATATATATGTATATATATACAGTCGGTAACAAAAGTGTCCAAACACTAGCAAAAATTCCTATGTAAAAAAAGTGCACATCATACGGTTCTATTAAATAAATCCTTATTGAATCATTTTCTTAGACTGACTAAGAAGAGGATTCGACAAGGATTTATTTAACAAAACCGTATTAAGTGTACTTTTTTCACATAGGATTTTTTCCTAGTGTTCGGACACTTTTGTTACCGACTGTACTATATATATTACTATTTTCTGTATTAAGAGAAAAAATAACTTTTGCAAAGCTTTTACTCATTTAGTTAGTCCTCATATAATTCATTTAGATATAGTGGTGTTTTAAATATTTTTAACTGTGATAATTTTATAGAAATTTCTAGTTGTAATTATCCTAGAATATTACTTTCAAATGTAACAAATGTTGATTGTAGATTTAGAAATAAAGATTATTCATAATTGTTCGAAAATGGGTCGTTTAGGAAAGATATTTTATTTCAACATAGTTAGTATACAAATGGGTCTTTATGCATTGATGTTAAAATTTTTTCGAAATATATTTTATTCGCAAATTGTTAGATTAAGAAATCTGTCATAATTGTGACAGTTTAGATATGAAGTTTCGCAATTTCGATGAAACAGCAAAAGCTACCTATTTTTCGTCGTATGTTTTAACTGTTATCCGTAGGCATTATTATTATTATTTTTTTTTTCTGCTGAGTTGTTTGATGTTCGCAGATGTTTTTCAATCTTTTTTTTATATATATTAAGTTCTTTTCATGTAAGTTTGAATGTTCGTCTTTTAATACTTATATTAAAAAACATTATTCATTTTTATGTAAGATAGCTTTAAATTACGTTAATTTATTTTATACTTTTATAAATTATTTTACGTGTATCTTTTAATGGGACTTGTAACCAGCGTTCTCCCTTCCGTGGATTGTTATTCCCTTTTAGTGGCATTTTGAGGCTTCTATGTCGAAGCTTCTTGAATGAAAATTTATACTTTCATCAGATTTTGTAAACCTTTGAAATCTGCAGCTAGTGCCCTTTACAGGACTCTTCGTGATAGGTTCGATTGATCAGTAAATATACAGTAAGGTGTAGTGAGAAATACTTCTTTTCTAATCTCAAAATGTAATATCGACCAAAAGTTGTCATCCAGACTGAATAAGAAAAATACCATGATTCAGAATTCTTGGTATATATATGGAGGATTCACACTTGCTCCAACATGAAAAAAAAATATTTATATATTTTTTATAATTAATATATAATTGTATTTTTTATATAATCTACTCAGATTGTAACTACAAGTCAATGCTTGGGACATTTAACAGGCAGGAATTCCGGAAAGTTGTCACACTCAGTAGGGTCGACAAAGGCTAATACGGGAATACGTTACTGAGCCAAATCCTTCATCAGATTTGATAAAATTGCTTTCCTATATTGTCAATTTTGTAGAGCCTAAAGGTTTGCAACAAAGTCATCAAAATCATACAAGGATGTGACTATTCACTTATGGCGTATGTTCACTTTACGCCATGGCTATTTAGTGAAAAATGGTTGGCTTAAATCAGGGATTTACGCCATAGATTCACTTATGGCTATATTTACTTTATATGTATTGCGAAAAGACAGTTTAGATAAATGTTATTTAACGGCTGGGCAAAGTTTGAATATTATATAACAGTATCTTGAGTGTCTACAGTTGAATAAAAAATCGAAAATTTTGATATTTTAATATTATTTTTAACGCATTATTAAATATATCTCTTACTACTACTACAAAAAAAAAAAAAAAAAAAAAAAAAAAAAAAATGTATTGATGCACAGACTTAATATGGGAGTTTAAATCCTTGCTCGAATAAAGCCATTCCTTGAATGTTCTTCACTGACTGCTACTGCTGCTTCTGTTACTACTTTGGGTTACCTCCTTGTCACTTGAGACTTTTGACAGGTGGGCTTAGAACGTCAATAAATAATTATTCTTATTCCATTGTTTTGAGTTCTTTCAGTTTATTATTTATAATCTCAGAAAAATACGGTGTTGAATAAAAATTAACACCAGGGCCATATCATCCAAAAAATATAAAATAGTTCAGCCCGAATTCAGATTCAATGTTGGAATATTAAATTATACACTGGCTTTTTGCTGTCTTCAGACATTCAAAGTTCGATGAACATCTAGATTATAAAACGCTGCTAGCTCATCACATAACGTGGCCAAAAAATATTTTCAGTGTGACGAAGAACCCGTTTCGTTGAATAACAGGAGCTATTACCGACATACGTTCTTCGCTAAGAAAACTAGACAGCTTGATTATACGCCATAAG
This sequence comes from Salticus scenicus, assembly GCA_963930645.1. Classification (NCBI taxonomy): domain Eukaryota; kingdom Metazoa; phylum Arthropoda; class Arachnida; order Araneae; family Salticidae; genus Salticus; species Salticus scenicus. The sequence goes on along the minus strand of OZ005656.1, from coordinate 135,174,902 downwards.
TGAATAGCCACATCCTTGTATGCGTTTGTTGACTTTGTTGCAAACCATGTAGGTTCTACAAAATTGACTATATAGGAAGTTAATTTTATCAAATTTGCTGAAGGATCTGGCTCAGTTAACCCGAGAGTAGTCGCGTCATTTATAATAACGCTAGCAGTCGCGTGTCGGTCTTTTTGCCTCCGCTGTTTAGTGTTGGGGGAAAGCTGAAAGAAAGCCAGTAGAGAAAGATGAAGTACCTTCAATTCTGAAAAACCGGAAATGGGGAAAGAAATGAATCAACGTTAGTGGTCGCGTTTCGGTCAAATAGACCGATTTGAGAAGTAAAATGTTTTTAACTCATCAAAAAATTGCAGGAATGACTTGAAAACATACTATGTTAGAGGACATCCACCCAAGGTCAGGTACACAGAGTTTCCCCACTTTATTTTTAAGGGGGTCATTTGCAGGAGGAATTTATAAGCGAAGGGCGGCAAAAGGACCGATATGCTACTAGTAACGGGTTAAGTATTCACGCATAATACGATTAGCCTTTGTCGACCCTCTTGAGTGTGACAACTTTCTGGAATCTCTGCCTGTTAAATTTTCCACTGTAACTTGTAGTTACAGTCTGACTCCTTTCAAGGAGAAACCCCTGTTCCGCACTAACATCTTTACAAGCATTTTTCGGCAACTTTGACTGAATAGAAGCAGATTTAGCAACAGCTAATTGCGAACAGTTTATTATATATATATATATATATTTTTAATCATTCGTACAGAAAAATCCCATGCTTCAACAGTAGCCCCATTAAAATGATCTATGAGGTACCTGAGATATAACTCAATTGAGCAAAACAGGCAAAATAATCATAGTTTTTTTTTTTTTTTTTTTTTTTTTTTTTTTATAGGTATGTAGTACATGCCTATAAAAAAGAAAGATGAAGTGTGAAAAGACATATTTTCCTTATTCCCCAAATTCAAGAACAGCACGTTAAGAAATTTTCAAGATATTCGACAAAACGTAAAAAAGCGAAAGTGTTCACACTATTTTGTCTAACATCTGTATCTATAAAATTACTTTTTATCCTGTAGGAAAAGCTATATTTAAGAAACTATAGAATATAAAACAAAATCTATTAATTTCAACATTCCTTGTCCTCTCGATAACATTTCAACTGACAATAAAAAAATTGTTTTGGTTAGTTTTCACAGGAGCTAATAGTCCTCAAGTGCTAATACTCCTGTAAGGGAAGTTAATTTTCCAGAAGTATTTCTTTAATTGAGCAAGGTTATCCCGAAAAATAAAATCTCAATGGTTATATTGAGGTAACTTCTTCTCATTTTACTACTCTGAACAGATATAAATGTATGTTTATGGCTAATGCAAATATAATTAGTGAAAGATTGATGTTTGCTAATGTTGTACATAATTTCCGTATATAATATAATTATGTTCTCTGTGCAATCTTGACATAACATTTCCGTAATACACTTACAGAAAATCTACAATGTGCACTGTGTACCAATTTTCAATATTTGGGATGTCCTGGGGCAAAATACCTCCGTGTATTGGAGGCTAAGAAAGATATAATTTGGAAATAATATTTTGAATAAGTATAATTTCATCATTCTCAATCTGTACTCCTATTAAATATTTTCTCACTCTTGGAAAATAAATGCATATTTAAGAATGTTATATTTAATAATTTTTATATAACATATCATCATATACACTTGATTTGTTGTATGTATATATATTTCCGTAAATATACATTTTTCCAAATAACAGCGTTAAAATGGGCAAGATTTTACATTCCATTGAATAATGCGAAATTTTCTTTTAATGCTAAATCAAAAAATAATCCATTAACTATGTATATGTATATATATTTATAAGTGAAATTTTTGTAAGTGATATTAATAAAGAGTAAATAAATATTATTATATTTTTTATTCATTTGTTCTCAATCTGAATACGAAACATTTTAAGACATCCCCATTCTTTATTAATTGTCACGCCCCTGTACACTAAATGTAGTACTACTGGTAATTAAAATTTTGTTTATAAGGATCCTCTAGCTCTTTCAAGAGATATGTCGCTTTTAGGGGCGTTTTTTTCTGCCTAGTACCTACTAACGTCACCAAAATGCAGCTGACGCTAGGCAGAACACATTTTGAAGGTTTCTAGCAGTAGACTTTTTTGTTTTATTTAATCAGTAAAATAATTACAGAAATTTATAAAAAGAAATTGCAGTAAACACACTGCATGCTAGTATATTTTGTCCTAGTCTCCGTGCGCAGCTGTATTTCCCCCTTTTTTTTTTTTTTTTTTTTTTTTCTTTTTCATTTTCGTGAGAAACGCCAAAAGCGAGGATTGGAGTTAAAGACAGGAAAGTTATCCGATAAGAATATATTAAAATAGGCAGATCTTGTCTTCTTTTCTTTCTTTCTTTTGCGTTTTTTTGTTTTGTTTTTAAAACTTGGTATTAGACGACAAAAACAATATTATGTTATACACTTTTTTTTTCGTTAAATTTACGTAATTTTATTATAAAAATGTTTTATTAAATTTTATTGCATTTAACAAGCACATAGATAATAATAATTTACAAAAGTTACCAAATAATATGGTTTTCAAGAAATATGACTGAATTAATTTTACAGAATTTAGATTTAGATTTATATATGCTATTTGTGCATATATGAATTTGAAACTAGCATATTATATTATAAATAGCATTGCTATAATTTAAACTAACATATTGCATTATACTCCTACCTAACTAGTGATAATTTAAACTAGCATATTATATTATACTTGTTAGTTGTAAGGCGCTGAAGGCACATGATGAAAAATGGTGAAATCAACAATGTTTAATAAGACGTCATTTTACAAAGTATTTTTACCTCGGTATTTTAATTCATCTGCACGAAATATATTTTATATATACAATAGGTTAAAATTTTCTATTTTTGCAACCAAAGGAAACTGTGAAAAACTTTTAAATATCATTAAAATTATTATCTAACACAATTCTTATCTAACACAAATCAATTTCATTCATCATATTTAGTAAACATTTCGCCACTAGGGAGCGCTGTAATCTATTTATCGTCATAAAAATCCTAATATTACTTCATACTACCATATTATAATAAACCATGTACACGAAACTTTATTTATTCATACTAGGTTATACCATGCGATTTTTAACACCAGGGGCGCTCTGAAACTCCTTAAAATATTTCATTCACTTAATCACATAATATATCTTATATCATAGAAATAGTTACTTAAATTATAATTGCCGCTGATTGGATTCAAAATAAAGAAATGTCATCTAATTTGTAATTATGCACAGCAAAAAGTTTTTTTTTTTCCTTTCATGTAACGGTTCTATCAATACGTATTAAAAACTAAGATTTGGAGAAATAATATAAAAACTGCTACGCAATTAAAAGAAAATGTGTTCATGGGTATATGGACAAACACACCGACAATAAAAGCTGCTGAAATACTTTCTTCACAAAAACTTAATTATCTGACTTAACGATATGCCCTTAAGTGATAAAGAAAAACGTATCCATTTCTATTTGAAGTTACACAAGAAGTTTAATTACACCTTTTATTTGAAAAAGAAAACTATCCGAGTTCAGGAAAGGAAATGTTTTACGCATTTTTTTTTTTTTTTTTTTTAATACCTGTATTTGTAGAAAAGAAGTGGATAGAAATTACTAAGTAAAGCTCGTGATTAAAAATTCATTAAATAGAGGGATTCATACTGTAGTAATATTTTATATTTTGAGAAATCATTTTTAAAATGCATTAAATAAGACTTAATTGTTGTATCTTTCCCTTAAATGCATGATATAAATTTGCAGAATATATTTGTTAAAAATAATAGTCATTGACAACGTATTGCTATAATTACACTTTAAAACCAAGTATTGCGAATATTAATAAAATACAAATGTATATTAGAAATATTTCCCTTTTGATTATTTTAACAATTCAAATGTATTTATTTATTTATTTATTTATTTATTATTTTTAATTTTGCGACACATAATAATCATATTAAAGCATATATTTTAAACATAATTGCATATATTTTAATTATACAATGAAAATTGTTTATTAGTGATATTTTTTTATTTTCTCATGCAAAGTGAATAAGAATCCTAAATAACATATGTAAGCTTTCGTCACCAGAATCTGAATTAATTACAAAATGAAATATATTATTACTTTCTTTTATATTCAATAGAAGAAATTATTGTTTTCGTGAAAGTTTTCGACTTCCGGTATTATACGTTTTGAAAGGTCTAGAACACGATGTTACATTTTTAGAAAATATCTGTCTGTAAATAACTTGAAAATAACTTGACCGTCTGTCTGTCTGTCTCTGAATGTGTGTATGTGGGACAACATATTGTAGCAACTATATCTACGTAACTACAGCTCGGAATTGTATATGAATTTATATGTGGATGTACCTTGACCTACGCTAGTGCCCATCAACATCTGGTGTCAACCGCTCAATAGGTGGTGCTACTATACAGCGATTTTCGTCATTGAAGGGGAGGCCATATCTCGGGTTCTATTGCATATAGCCAAACAAAATTTGATATGTAATAAGGTCACTGTGAGACATTATGCAGATTCAATTTAAATGCTTTTCGACCAGCAGATGGTGCTGCTATAGAGTGATTTATGCAATTTAAGGGAAGGCTATATTTCAGGAACAATTGCGCACAATTACATTTAAATTTTATAAGTGGATGCACCTTGACATAAATAAGTAACTGTCACCTTTTGGTGCCAACTGCTCAACAGTTGGCGCAGCTACACAGTGATTTTTGCAACATAATAAAATGCAATTTATATCAGGTTCTATTGCGTATATTAAACCAAAACTTGAAATGTAGAAAGCTATTATGAGACATTATACTACTTCAAGTTGGATGCTTATAGGCCAAGAGATGGCACGGCTATACAGGAAAATTCCTCGATAACGGAAGGCTGTGTTACGACTTGTATAGCATGTAACTGTACAGAACTTGATATTTGCGATAACTTTTATAACAATGCATTTTTTAAGATGTTACTTATAGACAATAAAACGGTCTTTCTTTGGATATTTAGTGTTAGTTTTCTATAAAATGAAAATCATTTGAATTCATCATTTTAGATAGTTTTAATATATAATATTTTTTATAAATTATTTGTCCTTAGTGAATTTGTATAGGAAAATATAGAAGAAAGTCTTGGGGTGGCTACAGCATACTAGCTTTTTATTTCTACAGTAAAATTAATTAATTAATTTATAAACTAACTACTTATTAAGTCCAGATATTTCGATTGTTTCCACAAACTGCTCATACAAGCTTAAAATATCAACATTCTCTTTTGCAATTCATATGTGTTTCTTTCAAATAAATGCAAAATAAAAAATTACACACAGTTTAAATAGGTTTTACTCATTTAATTTTACCTAGTATTATTTCTTCCGTGATAAAAATACATTTTGCGTAATAAAAACAATTTTCAGAATTAATTTCAGTTTACAATGGAGTTCGGAAACAATGTCGAGAATTTGTTACATTATTCTACGCTGGTGGGAATACAATTCCAGCTCCATAAAGAAAGTAATTTAGAAAAGTACTATTTAGACAAAGAACTTCTCTAGGTTATTTATTTCATTTTCAAAGTCAAAATTTAAAGTTTGCATGAGAAAAGATTTTCAAATGTGAAAAAGTGGTAGATTATTATTCCCTATAAAAACTACGATTTTGAAAGCAAGCTTGCAAAGTATTATTTATTCTCTAAGGAAGGAGGACAATGACATTTTAAAGGTGTTTCATGTATGTTGCATTTGACCAGAGATATAATCTTCGGTTAATGCCGATTGTGAATAACTGTTTATTTATCTTCATGTCCCTATGGCAGAAATATCATGTGATCTCGTAGACCACGGTAGCATATCGATACACTATAGAGAACTTTGGTAAAAACAGCGACATGACTACGAGCTTTATCCTTTTCGAAAATACATCTTTGGGTACTGCTCACAAATGCTAACGTAATCGGTTTAAACATTAGTATTCATCATAAGTCCTCATTTTAGTGAAAAATCAGGTAAAATGTGGAAAGCCATCAAAATACTCGTATGGGTTTCTAAAAAAAAATTACAAAAGTACACCAAAAGCCCTTTCAGATTGAAAATGTTTCCCTACATTCTAATAAAAACTAATAGAAGTTACCACGTGTAAGAACAAATCCTTGCAGTTTTCAACATTGGTTTTGCTTGGAGGTGTTCCTTATATGGATATGTTTGAAGTTATCGGCTTGTTATAGTTCACTGTGTCTTTTGGTGTCAACCGAAGCTCTAAATTTTGCTGCAGATAAAGCGGTATTCTTTGTCGGCTGTATTCTGTGATCGACGTGATTCTTGTCTTTAAATATTTAAATACATTTATATTTAAATTTTTTTTTGTATTTATTATGTAATATATAAATGTAAATGTTTGTAAATGTATTGAAGTACACTTGTTGTGCAAATTTATTTGTTTGGTAACTAAAAAGTGCAATCTCTATATTATACGTCATTAAGCCATTAAACAACTATTTTGATCTCAATAAAGTATTTGGCATATTTATTAAAACTAGTACCGCCTAGTGGTCGAAACTCGGCCACTTTTTTGCAAAGTAAGGCAGAGCAAAGTGTCCTAAATGGAACTAAATTGCAACGCAGCTGCGGCAGTTGTTTGTCGATGTGCACTCTAACTGAATCTGCAGAGTTTTATTTAATGCATTTCTCTAAGTTTAGTACGCTGTAGATGTTGAGACTTTCCTGAAATGAGAGGAAATCGCAACGTAGAAACGCTGCTTGTTGGGTGATACAATCCAAAAGCTAATCGGTACCATGCCAAACCAAGGTCCAATCAAATATTAAACTCGGTTAAAATAATTCCATTTGTTCATAAAGTATAGTGTTTGAACTCAAAAGGACAGGTATTTTGTAAAAATGGTCGAATTGACTTCGGAAAATCTCAAAACGTGTAACTTCATCAAAATCAGAATTTCTAAAATTTTTCTAAATCTTATATTTTTCAATTATATATGCAGAGGAAAGAATAATAAATCAACGTTTTATAAAATAAGTAGTCAATTTCAGCTAAATTAAATGCAAGGAAATCTCAAAACGTGTAAATTCATCAAAAACTAGAGATCAAAATTGTTTCCATATATTCTACGTGCTTCTTATGCATTCAGAAGTTAGAAATAAGTCCGCTTTTTTAAAAAACAGTAGTCCATTTCAGTTAATTGAAACGTTAGGAAAGCTCAAAACATGTAAATTCAGCGAAAACCGGAAATCGAATTTTTTCCGTATCTTCTACTTTCTTCTTATACCTGCATAAGCTAGTAATAAATCGACTTTTTTAAAATTGTAGCTGATTTAAGTTAATTGAAATGCAAGAAAATCTCAAATTGTGTAAATTCATTGAAAACCGGAAATCAAACGTTTTTCCAAATCTTTATACTTACTTCTTATATATGCAAAAGATATGCGCAAGCGAAGTGTGACGTCACTGACCGTTGTTGGGGCCAAGTAAGAGATTTCCTATGTTAATCGTCCATTGTTTTTTTTTTTTTTTTTTTTTTTTTTGTAAAGAAAAAAAATAAAAATAAAAATAAAAGTAAAAATTGAGGAATAATATCTCATGATTTTAATTCCCTTGTTTTTGTATAGTTACAAATCAGTTATCGTACACATGTGTTATTTTCTTGTTAAATTGACAAAATTTTAATTGATAAATTGGAAACCTCTAGAAACAAAATGGGAATATATTTGATATCTGTCCGCCTTTGAAATTTTGTATATTTGGCGATCAAAAGCGTAATACGAAAACGTACATGTCCGATGTATATTTTTGTAATGCATCTATATTGTACGAAATATTGTTTCATATTACAGATTGCTCTCTTAATGTACGTTTTTAAAAGAACCTTGTTTTTTGAACGGAATTAAATATGCTCGCCAGATAATTTAGCGATCTTTTATTATTTTTTTTTTCCACCAAGGACGACATATAGTAATAAATTGCTTAATAAATTGCGTAATAAAAGTAACTGTAGTAATAAATTGCGTACAGTAATAAATTCATTAAAAAAAGTAGTTAATTGGAATGCATTATGTTTTTGCTTAAAAATATGTTATCAAATTAATTACATCTTAATAAAAATTAGATTAAAAAAACTGAACTAACATAAATCATTTTTTTTTTTAACTAGCGTTTATTTTGAACAGTATAATGTTTCGTTCTACCAGTCATGCACTCAAATTTCTGCCATTTTAATGGCTGTTTTTTCTTAGAATAAAAAATCTGTAGTGGAGAGTATAGTGATGCTACATTACACAAACTACTATGTCTATGATTTATTTGAATTTTAAGAAATTGCCAGATGTAACAACTTTCTACTTTTAGGTATTTTTTAATGTAAAAGAATACGTGTGTGAAAGGGGAAAATGGGGGAAAGTGCATAAAATATAAAAGTATTTTTAAATACCTTTTTGACATTGTATGAAAATAACTTTTGTATTCTGAACATGTGGCTAACCATACCTTTCGAATGATATGATTTACAACCCTCTTCTCCCATAATTAATTGGTCAAAAGTGTACCATAAATTTTATGATTGCCTATTAATATATAGATATCTCCATTTGTATTTTCACGTTTATCTAGCAGCAATTTTTTAAATATGTTAAATTAAATACCTAACTTCATTCATATAATGCTTCATACGTTAGCTCATAAAATTACGCATATTTTAATTAGAAGAATTTAACACAGTTTACATTTTTACAATTTAAATTCCTGTGAAGTAAATTTTTAAAGTCGTTTTTAAAGAAAAAAAATCTATACTGCTTACAAAGAGAAAGGACACATGTAACTTTAAAATTAATTACGTTAATGTTTGTACTTTATCTTTTCTTTCTTTTTTTTTTTTCTTATCGTAAATAATTTAAAGAAAGTTTTACTTTAAATAAAAATTGTTTAATGAATTGTTGATTTTTATCCTTGGAAAACAAAGTCTCTATAAAGTATTATAATTTCTTTGCATCGTGTAATAAATTCTTTTGTTAAATTAGTTGAAAGTATTAGAAGTAATAAAGCTTTGGAATATCTGTAAATTTAAAAATTTTATTGAATAGTAATACACTGTATTCAGATTTTTTTTTTTTATATAAAAATCTAATTTAATCATTTTTTCATAAAATTTTGTTTATTTATTTATTTATTTATTAATATGTGGATAAATAATATTTAACAAACGTTCTATTACCAGATATAGTTGAATAAAGCTTTTGAAACATCTGTAAATTTAAAAATTTTATTGAATAGTAATAAGCTGTATTCAGAAAAACTGTTTTATTTTTATTTATTTATTTTAGTATGTTTTATTTAATTTAATTTAATCATTTTTTCGTAAAATGTGTTTAATATGTGGAGAAAGAATATTTAAAAAACATACCATTACCAGATGTAAGGTAATTATTAGTGAAATTTGACCTTGGGCGACAACTTCAACGGTCTCATTTCACGGTGTCTCTTTAAACAAAGAAAAAATGAGATAGTAAACTTAAAAAAATAATAATAATAAATAAATAAATAAAGCATATAAATTGGAATGGGGGAAATAGGACTTTACCCTCTGTGTTTGTTGAAAGTCAGTGACATCAACGTGCACTTAAATGAGAGATAACGAATAGCTTTATATCGACAGTGAACTGTGACAGATGTAATTGCGGTCAACTTTTGTTGAGAAATGTAGCAGCAAACTTACTATATTCCTCCGATAAAGTTATGATCCCATTCGGCATATTGGCCGCTCGTCCGGGATGTGCATTTTCATTTTAATGTGATGCAAAAGCATAATACAGTCGAACCTTGTTGACGTGAATACTATTAACGTGAATTACTTTTAACATGAAATGCTTTCACAATCCTGGAGAAAGAGAAAATTGGTTTCTGAAGTACTGATAGCATGAACTTGTGATAACATGAATAAAATTTTTATCCCCTTTGAAATTCACGTTAACGAGTTTCGACTGTAGATTGATTAGCATACTGTATGATCATTTGATGCGTTAGCCTTTAACCATGGAACTATAAACCTTGGGAAATACATAAAAATTAGAAAAATGTAGCAGCAAACTTACTATATTCCTCCGATAAAGTTCTGATCCCATTCGGCATATTGGCCGCTCGTCCGGGATGTGCATTTTCATTTTAATGTGATGCAAAAGCATAATACAGTCGAACCTTGTTGACGTGAATACTATTAACGTGAATTACTTTTAACATGAAATGCTTTCACAATCCTGGAGAAAGAGAAAATTGGTTTCTGAAGTACTGATAGCATGAACTTGTGATAACATGAATAAAATTTTTATCCCCTTTGAAATTCACGTTAACGAGTTTCGACTGTAGATTGATTAGCATACTGTATGATCATTTGATGCGTTAGCCTTTAACCATGGAACTATAAACCTTGGGAAATACATAAAAATTAGAAAAAATAGAATTATACTTCTGTTTTTTTGTTCGGTTCAGCTTTAAACTTTTTTAAAGCTGGAGGGGTTTTTACCTATGCATTGTAAACGTAAATTTTGAAGAATTAGTAACTTGTGTGCTTGAGTTTGTTGTTAGTACTGAGAACTTTACTATGTGTGTGTAAATGGGGTTATATATATATATATATATATATATATATATATATATATATATAAATGTATTTCTGTTTAAACTAATTTTTAAATATTTTTATTTTTTTAACACACACACTTGGTGGATGATAACCATTATCAGATTTCCATTCATAATAATTACGAGCTTGCTATTTTTTACTTATAGTCCTTTAAACGGATTGATAAATTTATTGCAACTATTTTACAAACATTTTTTTTTTTTTTTTTTTTTTTTTTTCAAACAATATTTTACAAACAGTATGACATTACGAAGTTTCACTTACAACGTATGGCGACTTATACAATAATTAACCCATTTTATCACAAGCGCATACATGAGCGCATGTTGCTTGACAATTATCAGCAGAGCGCACATGAGCGCGCATTTTATTTAGGGTCTCACCACCAAAGCTCATATTATATCCGTGCATATTGAACTCATAGTCAATGAAAAGTGGTGATCGGAAGTAGTTTTATAGTAAAATAACACAAAAAAGTGGGGGGGGGGATGAACTGTTGTGTTTCCGACAATAGTGAATAGGTAATTAGACCTATAAAAAGCAGACGTTTTATTGCGGTTTCTTTTGATAGTGATAGTGATCAAAGTGCGAGTGATTTTCAGTGGGAAGAAAAAGATGACAAACATAAATTGCATACATTTATATCTGTTCGTGGTGAAAATATAAACATAACAAATTTTACAAGAGAGAACGTTTACGAACCTGTTTTTTGACAAAGGAAATTTTAAACATATTGAAACTGAAACTAATCGATTTCGTGAAAAGGATCTCAATTTCAAAGAAGTTTCTGTAGAGCAACTGCAAGTTTATTTTGCACTCATTACATTGATTTCTATGGTGCAAAAATCTATACTGCAAAGTTTTTAGAGAACGGACAAGAGCATTGTAACGCCAAACTTCAAAACAGTAATGTTCCGAAATAGGTTAATGGCAAATTCAAGAAAATTACAATTAATTGCTAATAATGAATGTTTACAGCATGATGATACCTTACGTAAAATAAGACCAATAATGGACATTATCAGGGAAAGATTCAAAGAAGTATGCACGCCAAGCCGAGATATTTTCATGGATGAGTCTTTCGTGAAATGCAGATGTAAAATTCCTTACATTCAATTAGAAAAAAAAAAAAAAAAAAAAAAAAAAAAAAAAAGAGCGCTATTCGGAATAAAATACTACAAGCTATGCGATCCGAGAATAAATGTATTTACATAATTTTAGGGTTTATGAAGGAAAGGATAACTGCGTATGGAAGAAAATAACTTATTAGAAAAGGACCATTGTTTATATATTGATAACTGGTATGGCTCACAGGATTTATATAATAAATTATATAAATTAAAAACAAATGTTTGTGGCACGGTGAGAACAAACACAAAACATTTTAGAAAATAAAAATTTAAAACGAGATGAAGCAGCTATACAACAGAGTAAAAATATTTCCGCAACAAAGTGAAAAGACAAAAATAATGTCAACTTGTTATCAACAATGCATAACCTAAATCTTGCTGATACAAAGAAACAAAACTACAAAACTAAACAAAATATTGTAAATCCAACAGTTGTTTTAGGCTATAATAAAAACATGGGTGGAATTGACGGAAATGATCGACTTCTCAGCAAATATCACACTATGCGACGTTATCGGAAGGTGTATAAACGGGAGTTTTTTTATTGTCACGACATGGTTCTTTTGAATAGGTATGTTACATTCAAATCTATTTATAAGGACAGATCATTTAACATTTTCAAGCAAAAATTAGTGTAAGAAATACTTTAAAAAAATATACCAAAAATTAAGACAAAAAACAAAAAAAAAAAAAAAAACTTTAATCCATTACCACGAAGATTTACCGGTCAACTTTTTCCAACATTTTCGAAACACCTTCATCGAAGAAAGCTCACAAAAGTTGTGTTGTAGTGTATTAGAAAAAAAGAAAAATATATATATATGTACATTTTTTCAAAGTGATAATTACCATGTGGAATTATGCATTGACTATTTCCAGTCTTATCATGTTCTGTAAAATAATTAAATTACATTTCTTTTATTATTATTAATCTAGAATTAAATAAAAATCTTTTAAATTACTTATTTATGCAATATTGCTTTTATCTGCCATATTTGGAAACATATACATTAAAGTACAATCAAAGAAAATAAAAAATGGTGATAAGAACAAATTTTTCCTTTTTCTGTGCGATGCAAATGGGTTAAGAAATTGTTGCTTTTAAGCCCGTTCGAAGTTTTACTGTAAATTTTTAATTAAATTTTCTATGTTTTGAGCTATAAATTCTGTTCTTTTTCTTGAACCTGTTGGAACATAGTTATTATTATTATTATTTTTTTTTTTTTCCGAGGAAAAAAAAAATATTATATTAAATATTTAAATTAAAATTATTGTCCTACGTCAAAACTTACCTGTCCTACGTAAAATTAAGTTTACAATAATTATGAAAAAAGAATAATGACCCTTTATAGCTAATACTTCATGTTCAGTATTTCGTAGCGCACTGTTTATTACTAAAAGGAAAAAAATATCAAAATACAAACATACTATATCTTAAAAAACTATTCCTGATATTCTAAAAAAAATTATTTCATATTTTGACACAACTTCTTTAACTCTAATTGAGTTTCAGTTATTCCATAGATCGAATTCTAATTTGGGAGATAACCAAACAAATGATTTAAAAACCACAGCAACTATTCCAGAAATCATTTCCAATAAATGGACTAAGTAAAGCGTTCTGCTTTTTGTTGATTGTTTCTATGTTTTTGGAACATTTATTATTTTTCAATAGCCTCATTAGAGGACAACTCATAATGTTAAAATTAGGTTTAAAGTAAATTCTATAAATTTTTGATTACTATTATTATTATTATTGTTTTTATTATATGGAAGTTTTCTAGAATAATATTTTTCTCACATTATTTATTTGTATTTCATTTGTGTTGTATAAACTGCAAACAATAATAAACGAATCATGCCCACCTTTTCTGCAAAATAATAATGGGAATTTCATAAATAGAAAATAATAAATTTCTAGAAAATATACATGGAACGACTCCACTCGACTTTCCGAGAATTATGTAAATAACGATTGGTTGAATTAAAACGAGAGAAGTCTGAAATTAATCAGCTCAATAAAATAAGGTGTTTAACTGTATTATATTTTATATAAATTGGGTCCATAGTTCATAACATAATAAAGACATTTTCGTCGCATCCCTTTAAATTCGTTAAGCGGTGACTTAACACATGTATATAGATATTCAACTGAATCGAACACGGCATTTAGACACTATCGCATATTAAATAATTTCAACTCATAGTTCATAACTAGCGAGCTTCGCCCGCTAGCGGGTCAGTATTTTCAAATGAATCACTATAATTAATGAATCACTAACAGTAACTTTTAGTTCTAAGAAAAGAAATTAAAAAGAAAAAAAAATCATTACTGATCAGGTAAAATGTCGTCCCGGGTCCCCACTGCCTTCGGCAGCGCAGTCCCGTGCGCGCTGCGCGTGCACTAGTTAAGAGATACACACGCTGCGCGCGCGTATTCCTTCCCTGACCCTTCGTGCCCCCCCCCCCCCCAAAAAAAAAAAAAATATTTTTGATCGGGTAAAAACTCACACCGGATCCCCACTGCCTTTGGCAGCGCAGACCCATGCGCGCTGCGCGCGCACGTGTGAAGGTATACATGCGCTGCGTGCAAATATTCCTTCTCAAATCAAATTTTTATTCTTAAGAAAAGAAAAGAAAAAAAAAAATCATTTCTCATGGGGTACAAAGTTGGCCCGGATCCCCACAGCCTTCGGCAGCGCAGTCCCGTGCGCGCTGCGCGCGCACAAGTTAAAGAATACACGCGCTGCACGCCCGCATTCCTTCCCTGACACTTTGTGCCACCTAAAAAAATAATTTCTGATCGGGTAAAAAATCACACCGGGTCCCCACTGCCTTCGGCAGCGCAGACCCATGTGTGATGTAAATAATTCATTTACTTTTTATGTTTTCATATTTTAATTTATTTTATTAACATTTTTAATTTTTAATTATCAAAGAATTTCGTTTTTGAGGAATCAAAAACCTCATGGCGTACATTGCATTTTGACCGCTAACCCTTTTGTTCTTTGGGTCAGAATGTCAAATATTTTTATTTACTTAAGAGAAAAGAGGAATAAATTTACTTATTGGCTAGAATGCTGTAAAAAGAAAAATGCATACAAAAATAATGTTTGTAATAAAACTTAACTGCTGCATCAAAATTAATTTCTTTATTTTCCAAACCACACTAGTAATTCCAAATTAAGTAGGATATAAAAATTAATGGTTTTTAAAATTTGAATATGTATTCATATAAACTAATATATATATATTTATTATTAATAAGTAGGCACTCTCTCTCTAAATGATAAAATGGTCATTATTTTAAAACAGAAGCAAAACAAATCTTTCTCACCCCATGTTCTTCTCTTGAGAGCTGCTGAAACCCAACTGAATTTAAAACTGCAGGGATCACAGAAGGTGGGGTCAGAACCATCACCCTATTGGTTCTTAGAATGGTGTGAGATGACATCACCACTAGTAAAGAAGAACCAATTTTTCTCCTGTGTGTGTGTTGCAGTAAAGCAAACACAACAGGGTGAGTTGAGCCAGCTGAGAGAAACAATGCATTTAAGTGCAGAAAACGATCTTATTTAAAATTTAAAAAGAAGTGATGTTTTTAACATCACATTACCCCTAACGACCATTAAAAAAAATTTGGAAGACTAAAAATGTGAATGGAGAGTGCATACCTACATTTACATGA
This sequence comes from Salticus scenicus, assembly GCA_963930645.1. Lineage (NCBI taxonomy): Eukaryota > Metazoa > Arthropoda > Arachnida > Araneae > Salticidae > Salticus > Salticus scenicus. Next base: position 135,159,328 of record OZ005656.1, on the reverse strand, counting down.
AGGATTACAATTTTTTTTTTTTTCTTTTTTTTTACTTACATGTGAAAAAAAAAATATCCATATTGACTACATAATATTGTAGGAACGGCCATTAAAGGCATGATTGTAACAAAGCAAATTTCTAAGCAACTGAAAGGTCTTACAATACTCTTAATAACATGCACTTGATAAAAAAATTTGGAAATTTTGAGAACAATGTACATGTGACACAAAATCTGAACCAAACACAATACAAAATCGATAAGTAAAGCTGAAATAATAAAATTCCGACAAACAACCTAATATCAACGCCTACCCTGGTAGGTGATCAATTCTACCAAAATAGGCGAGGAATACACCATTTTATCAAAAACAATACTATTTCAGCACTGTGGTTACAGACATTCTCAAATAAAAGATTTTATTGATACAAAAGTGGTCAGTGACATATCTAACAATATTTATTAGGATATTGACAACTAATAAAATATATCTATAAATGCAAACAGGCACAGCTTTTATCAACAAGTGACATGAGTAAAAAAACATTGATACCTTTTAAAGAAAATAGTATTATAACAGAAATATTGAAAAGCATGTTAATTGCTGTAAAATTTGCTTTCTTATAAATTTGTAAAAATAATTAGTTAACGAGAATAAAAAAATGTATGACATGACAAAAGAATTTGAGTGGATGTGCAATATCAACAAAAATATTTAACCAATAGTCTTGATATTAAATACCATCTACCGATTAATCAATGTATATATACAGAACAACTATACTAAATAAATGTCAAAGAAATCTTGTTAACAACTGATAAAACAAAATCAGTTATATTTCAGTATAAAATATTTACAGATGACCTCTTGAAGCATTATTATGAAGGAGAAAAAAATCAAAATAAGTATCAATACAAATGTCAAAATAATCTTACAGATAAATATTACATTACGGAAAAGGCATTCAAAGTACTCGAGTATAATATTCGAATAAGATTTTTTAAAATTTTATCATTACCATTATTATTATTATTATTTAAAGAATATACATATTATAAATGGAAATAATAAATGTGAGTGGCTACTGAGGCCACCAAGTTAGATTACTAAACAAAATCAAAAATGCACTTAATATAAACGTCAAGTAATACTCAAATAAACATACTATCAGATATAACCAAAACAAAACTGCAATGTCAATAATCACAATAAACAAAAAATTTTATCAAACATTATACACATTTATATACATATCATGTGTGGATTGTGTGTTAATTTGATTGTGTAATAGTGTGGATGTAGTGTATACTTGTGTTGTATAAATGATGTTTGTGTCTGTGAAAATGGTGTGGAAGCTTCCAGAAATTGTATTTAATAACCCAATATATCCACAAACATGACAATGTGTAGTAATTAATATATGAAAAGAAAGAAGAAAAATTATGTATACACATATAAATATGCAAGTTTCCGATACATATAACACACACATACTGTACATTTTGAGCAGAAATTACTTATAGTATATTTATCAAATTTAACAAATAAGACAATATATAAAATAAATCAGCATAACAGAAGGTTTATATTCATATTAAATACAATACACACTGCCTAAGTTGTAGATACTCAACATTTGCCACAGGAAAAAAAATATATATATATATAATTACACAATATATAACAGGACAATATATATAACACAACTTATAAAATATACCTTTACAAAATCACCTTTGTTTACAACAGGCAACTTTGGCGAATCACCTGATTAAGTCCCCTAAAAAAAAACTTTAAAAAAAAAACATGTTAAAAGAACATTTGTGAAAATGGAAACAAAAAAAACAAAAAAAAATTAAGTTTTGCATGTTGGTCTGAGATCATAATGAGACTGCGATTGAACAATCCCAGCTGGTTGACCTGTCAGAATTGTTTGTGGAATGAGATGTTGCTTTCTTTTATGCGCCAGGATGACACGGTCTATGTTAATAGTGAATGGTTCAGCCCCTTCATTTTCGAATTCTCTGACGGAGAGTAACACGTCAGATATTACTTTTTGAACTGAATATGGGCCTATGAATCTTGGTTTAAATGTATCTTTGGTTTTTATAAAGACCATATCATTTTCTTTGAATTTCCGGAGAACTGCTTTTTTATGTTGTCTAGTATTTCGTTGGTTTTGGTAAAACTTCATGTTATGATGCACTTGCCTAAAGATCTGTTTCATTGATTCCATGTATTTATGGTATTCATATGGAAATTCCAGTGTTTCTAACTGAGGAGCTTCAAACAAGTCAAAGATGCTTCTTATTGACCTGCCAAAATGCAGAAAGGCTGGAGAATATCCAGTTGAAGAATGAACGGTGGTGTTATACAGGTTCTTGTGTATCATCAAAGCCTGATGAAAATCAAATCCTTCTTGGTAAGAGTGGAAATTGAGGATTTAATGCTGGTATTAATTCTTTCTGATGAGCCTTGTGTTTGCGGGTGTCCTGATGATGAATGGGAGATTGTAATTTTCAATGTCTGTGCCAAGTTGTTAAAGATGTTTGCTGTGAACTGTGGGCCTAAGTCTGAGAGTATCGCAGAGGGTCGACCAAAGGTAGTAATGTATCCCGTAATGGCTTTAACTACAGCTTGTGCTGTTGCATTTTTTACTGGTACCAGTTCAATATGTTTAGAAAAATGATCGAGGAATGTTAACACATGGAAGCCATTAGAGAAAGGACCCAAAAAGTCCATGGAAACTAACATACTCGGCGCAGAAGGAACAAACATTTCCTGCAGTGGAGCAGGTGGAATTCTGTGCGGTTTATATTGAATACATAATGTACAGGACAGAACAAAGTTTTTCACATCTTCAAATAATCCTGTCCAATAAAAGTGTTTAAGTATTCTTCTGTATGTATTTCTAATTCCAAAGTGAGGCATGTGACAAATTTTTAATGCTTTAGGTTTTAACTTCTGTGGTACTACAATTTTTGTTTTTGGAGAGTTTTCAGGCTGGTGAAACTTTCGTTTGACCATTAACAGACCAGTGTCCGGATGGACAAAATAATTTTTATATTTAGGAGAAGGTTTCTCCGAAGTGATATCGACAATAATTTTTAGCAGAAAGTCATCTTCTCTTTGCTCTTTAAAAAAACATTCTTCCGAGATTTCCATCATAAGATTATCTGCGTCAGAGCTGTTTAAGGAACGACTGAGTGGAGCAGCATCGTTGCTTAACAACTGAGGTAAGGAAGAACGATGAGGCTCTGATGAGGTGAGTGACTTATCAGATTTTTGTGTGACATTGAAATGATGGAGTTCAATTGTTGGAGAAGCTGAAGAAATGGGTAAATTGTTAGCCTCTTTAATTAATTCTGGGTTTGAGTTAAGATCTTGAGTGTATGCAGAAAAGTCTTCTCTTGAAAAATAGTCTGCCAAAACATTCGTTTTACCTTTTACATATCTGAATGTGTATTGATAGTTTGATAACTCAATTAGCCATTTAGTAGTTAGATCAGCAGGAGAGGAAATTTTCTTATAGTGTTCGAGTGGTCTGCTATCGCTGAGAATGGTGAAAGGTCGGTTGAAAAGGAAAAATTTAAATGCACTGACTGACTTAGCTATGGCCATCAGCTCAAGCTTGATGGCTGAATATCGCTGTTCTGATTTAGATAGTGTTTTACTAAAGTAACTAACCGGAAGCAGAATGCCTTCCTTTTCTTGTAGAAGAACCCCTGAAATAGCAATTTTGCTAGCATCTGTATTAAGAAAAAATTGTTTTGACCAATCGGGTAAAGAAAGAAAAGGTTTAGAGAAAAAAACTTTCTGTATTTGTTTAAAGACTTCAGCATGTTCCTCTGTTCATTTAAATGTAGTTTTCGGAGATGTTAATTTTATCAAAGGATCAATTAATCGCGAGTAGCAGGGAATGAGTTTTCTGTAGAATCCACACAATCCTATAAATCTTTTTAGTTGTTTTCTGGTTGCTGGGTTAGAAAATTGAGTAATTTTTGTAATGTTGGAAGAAATAGGATGTATTTTCTGATTTTGGATGCTGAAACCGATATATTCAATAGATGACTGATGGAATTTACATTTCCTTGTAGACAATGTCAGATTGTACTTTTGTAGAGTAGCTAAAAGTGTTTGTAATTTTTCTGTTGTTTCCTGGAAAGAGTCACTTCCTATAATAATGTCATCCTGGTAAGCATATATGCCTGAACAATTGCACTCTTGTATAATTGTGTCAATAAGCATTTGGAATGTTGATGCGGCTGATCTCAGCCCAAACATATTTCTTTTAAATGAATAAGTTCCCCATTGTGTAGTAAATGAGAGACGTCGTCTGTATTCTTTAGGTAATGAAATTTGATGATACGCTGAGGGAAAGTCTAATGTTGTAAAATATTTAAATTTTGAGATGTTATTTATTATCGTATCAATTCTTGGAAGAGGATAAGTGGAGCATCGAATCATAGAGTTGATTAACCTTAAATCTAGGGCCAGTCTAAAGGAAGGTTTATCCTCCTTAGACACAGCTTTCTTTTTAACCATGAGCATTGGGCATGCCCATTCAGAGATATTTCTGTCAATGATCCCTGCATCCAGTAATTTGTCAAGTTGATCTTTTGCCTCTTCTTGAATAGCTTGTGGAATAGGAAAAGGGTAAGTTTTTAAGGGAATATCTGAAATGAATTTTATATGTGGAGTGATATGATCGGTGTGTCCAATCGACTTTAGTGAACATGAAAATACAGAGTTAAATTTCTGAAGAATATCTTGCATTATTACCCTTTCTGTAGGTTTTAAATGCTGAATAGAAAAATTATTTACATTAAATTCTTTCTGTCTTAAGGATAAAACTTCTGGTGTAGCCTTAATTAGATTACACATGTGATCAGGTGTATTTGTTGCAAGATCCAAGGAATTTTCTTCTATTTTATCTATCTCTGAAATGTATCCGCAAACGGTATTTTTATTTATATGAAGTTTCTTGCTCGAATTATTATAGATAGGAATAAAAAATTGAATTAATTCTTGTTTAATAGAATTTTCCTTGATATGTTGTACCTCCATAAGAGAAGGATAGGACACAAGTGGACAATGCTTGTTAGACGATGTAAACATTACTAACTGATTTTCTGGAATAAGCGTGGACCGCACAGGCACATATATAGTATCCTGTGGATCAATCATAATCTTCTGGGTAAGCCAACATTTTTGATAAGAGGGTAAGTTCTCTTTATGAACATCAATTTTAGATTTTTTATATCCAGTTTGGGGGAAATCCATATGAGTAGCTATCTTATGTGATGCCCGATTCATATCAGATTCAGATGATAGAAGACTGCAAGAGGGTACAGTGTCTAGAATATCTAAAGCATTTTCATTAATTTGTATTTTGTTATTGTGTAAATTGATAACTACATGATGGGACTTTAAAAAAATCAAAGCCAAGTATACCAATAAATTTAGATTCAGTTGGTATTTCAATAAGAAAAAAAGTGTGTTTGTAAAAAGTTTTCCCTATTTTAAAGGAAATGCAAACACATCCGTCACATTGGACTATAGAGTTTACTGTAGATATCTTGACTCTTGAAGCAATTCTTTTGTAATATAATTTGTTTTGATTTTGTAAGAAGTAATGTTTTGAGAGTAATGACACAGAAGCTCCTGAGTCGAGAAGAAAATTCTCTAATGTTTTGTTTAACAGTAATTGTATGATGGGGAGATTGGGCAGATCATTGTCTGTGTGTAACAAGAATTCCAGTGAATTAACTAATATGCAGTCTCCATTTTCCTCCACACTCGGGGACGTTACCAGTACAGGAGATGTTGTCTGTATTGCAACAGATTTTACTTTGCGTTCTAATGACAAAGGGAACTTTGCCTGTGTGTCTGGAGATCTCAGAATGATTTCATTGTTATTTACAAAAAAATTATTAGGTAGATTAGAATATGTTGAGTTAGTCTGTGAAAAGTTGTTATGGTAATTGACTTTATTCAAACCTGACCTATATGAGGAACTCTTTGTATTTAGGAGTTTAGTGTCACTTCTACCATTCTCCACTTCTAGTCATTGTGAATGATTACTTTTGGTTTGAGGGGAGTTGGATTTAAATGTTTTAGGGGCCCTGGCTCTCCGTGACATGTCTCTATAAGGTCTAGAGAAAGTTTGCCCATTACGATATCTGTGAGAAAACTTATTATTTTGTAATTTTCTGAGTGCAAAGCACCTCTGAGCAGAATGTCCAGGTCTTTCACACCATTGGCATTGAATCGTGTGCGAACCTTTATTTTGTGGAAATTTATTGTATGGACGCTTGCTATAAGATGAATTGTTAATCTTAGTCAAATTGTTTTCTGAGTTTGTACCTATCACTTCACTATCTATTTTATGATTGAAGTTCTGAATAGTAGCAAAAGATGTTCCTGGTAAGACAGGGTTTACTTGCAAGTTATAAATTTCCTGGAATTTTTCGAGACATTCCACCATCTGATAAAAGGTTGTGGCTTTTTGTGATAGTAGATGAATTCTAAAGTGGGGCGGAATGAGATCATTGAATTTTGCGATTAGTAATTGTTCAAGGGCTTTTTCTTCCATATCAGGAAATCGTTTTCTCACTAAATTTTCAAGCTTATTAGCAAAAATATTAATATTGACATCGGACTCAAACTTAAATTCGTTAAATTGTTGTGCTATTGCAGTTGCCGACTCTACCTTAAAATATTTCTTAAATATATTAAATAACTCTTTTGTATTTTTGGCTTTTTGGCAAGCTGGGGAGGAGACATAAAACTTAAGAGCAGTATCTCCCAATTTTGATTTCACAAAAGCCAAAGCATGGGATTCTTCCCATTTGCTGTTGTTCTCAATTTTAAATTTCACTTGTTCAATAAAAAAATCCAATAAATGAGGGTCTCCAGAAAATGGCGTTACTAAAGTTTTGAATGGTAAACCTCTTGTCAATCCTTTGTTAGAAGCCATTATTTTTTGTATATATATATGAAACTACTATATTGGTTTAAAAAAAACAACACAGATGTATGAAGCTTGTTATTTAAATTTCTTGATTTTTACATGTGTTGATAGCTATTTGCATATAATAAATTCACGTATTTGAGGAGAGAGAGAGATACCTACATTTTTTTTTTTTTTTTTTTTTTTTTTTTTAAGCCAACAATACAAAGTTCTGTTGGTTATTATTTATTTAATCAGTTATTCAAAATATATTGAACCAAAAAAAAAATTTTTCATTTGTACAAAGTTCCAGCATATCACAATTTTTGAAACAGGGAATTGTCTTATAGGTCACTTGGTATCAATCATATTCAATCACCAAAAAAATGTAATTGGTAATGTATGACTTTAAAAAAATAATTTCGGTAATTCTAGCAATAAAAATAAAATAACTTATTCAAAATAAACAATCTCTACAGTATCATTTATTCTTAAGAACAATAATCAAGTATTCCTTTCCGGCACCAAATGTGGTGTAAATAATTCATTTACTTTTTATGTTTTCATATTTTAATTTATTTTATTAACATTTTTAATTTTTAATTATCAAAGAATTTCGTTTTTGAGGAATCAAAAACCTCATGGCGTACATTGCATTTTGACCGCTAACCCTTTTGTTCTTTGGGTCAGAATGTCAAATATTTTTATTTACTTAAGAGAAAAGAGGAATAAATTTACTTATTGGCTAGAATGCTGTAAAAAGAAAAATGCATACAAAAATAATGTTTGTAATAAAACTTAACAGCTGCATCAAAATTAATTTCTTTATTTTCCAAACCACACTAGTAATTCCAAATTAAGTAGGATATAAAAATTAATGGTTTTTAAAATTTGAATATGTATTCATATAAACTAATATATATATATTTATTATTAATAAGTAGGCACTCTCTCTCTAAATGATAAAATGGTCATTATTTTAAAACAGAAGCAAAACAAATCTTTCTCATCCCATGTTCTTCTCTTGAGAGCTGCTGAAACCCAACTGAATTTAAAACTGCAGGGATCACAGAAGGTGGGGTCAGAACCATCACCCTATTGGTTCTTAGAATGGTGTGAGATGACATCACCACTAGTATAAAAGAAGAACCAATTTTTCTCCTGTGTGTGTGTTGCAGTAAAGCAAACACAACAGGGTGAGTTGAGCCAGCTGAGAGAAACAATGCATTTAAGTGCAGAAAACGATCTTATTTGAAATTTAAAAAGAAGTGATGTTTTTAACATCACACCATGCGCGCTGCACGCGCACGTGTGAAGGTATACGCACGCTGCGCGCACGTATTCCTTCTCAAATCAAATTTTTATTCTTAAGAAAAGAAAATTAAAAAAATTATTTCTCATCGGTTAAAAAGTCCGACCGTGTCCCCACTACCTTCGGCACCGCAGTCCCGTGCGCGCTGCGCGTGCACAAGTTAGGGGATACGCGCGCGGTGCACGCCTTTTTCTTTCCCACCCTTTCAGCCCCTTCTAATTAACCTACGTATACCAATTTTGAACGGTCTTACTCAATTAGCTGAGATGCAAAAGAACACCTAATCAGGACCCCCAAAACGTGTAAATCTGCTGAAAACTTTTGATAATATAAAAGAACTCTAAAATATCTTTCGAATGATGTATTAAAAATAATTTAATCATGATTAGAAATTGAAATATTGAAATTTTAAAATATTACACCGCCATCTGGTGGTAGAAATTTCTGTATTCCACTGTTCGATCCCAAATCAATCAATCAAGCTTTCTAATGATATATTACTTATGAAACTATTTTAATTAGTAGTTGAGATACAAAAGAAAACTGATTCAGGAGACCTCAAAACGTGTAAATCTGGTGAAATCTTGAATTCTATTTTCGATAATGTAAAAGTACTTTAAAATATGTATCGAATGACGCATTAAAAAAATTTTAATCATGATTAGAAATAGAAATATTGTACTGGCGGTAGAAATTTCTGCGGTAGAAATTTCTGCAATCTACTGTTCGATTCCAACTCAACAAAGCTTTCAAATGATGTATTACTTATGAAATTTTTTTAATTAGTAACTGAGACAAAAGAGAAACCCATTCAGGACACCTCAAAACGTTTAAATCAGGAAAAATGTCGAAATATTGAATTTCTGTAATCTACTATTCAATTCCAAATTAACGAAGCTTTCAAATGATGTATTACTTATGAAATTATTTTAATTAGCAGTTGAGATACAAAAGAAAACCCATTCAGGACACCTCAAAACGTGTAAATCAGGGGAAATCTCTAATTCCACTTTCGACACTTTAATTAGTAGCTGATATACAAAAGAAAACCCATTCAGGAGACCTCAAAACGTGTAAATAAGCTGAAATCTCGAATTCCACTATTGCGATGCAAAAGAAAACCTAATCAGGAGACCTCAAAACGAATAAATCGGGTGAAATCTCGAATTCCCCTTTCGATAATGTAACCGTACTTTAAAATGTGTATCGAATGACATATTAAAAAAAAAATAAACATGATTAGAATTTTAAATATTGAAATTTTAAATTATTACAGCGCCATGACACCTCAAAACGTGTAAGTCAGGTGAAATTTCGAATTTCATTATCTACGGTAGTCGGTCAATGGAAGTAAATAGAAAAAGAAATGTTTGTATCTTAAGTGTATTTGAGTCGTTTTGAAACTGGTATCCTCTTTCGACAGATAAAATGTCAGGCGTGTAAAGATAAAATTTAATTTGCAATTAAAATGTAAATCTTTTGTTTATTGACCAAAATCGATGAAATTTGAAATGCAAGTTTGTTTTGTGGTGTTAAGATTGTATACTAATTGAAATGTGCGAATTTTGAAAAATTGAAGAAAATAGAATATTGCAATTTTTAATCGCAGTACAAAAACACGTGATCTCGTTAAACACCAGATGTTTTTTCTTTCCGTTCAAGATCGTCTGCCAAGTTAAAATGCTTGTGATTTGTTGCCACCATTTTTTTTTTAGTTTAGTTAATTTAAAAAAATCTAATTGTCCGATCGATAAGACGTTTAAACCATCGGATTGAGAAAAAAAAGCCCTTTCCAATGGTATCTTGTTTGTAACAGTACGACTGATATTTCTAATTAATTTTCCACTTTTTCCGTAAAAATGTCGCTTTTTAAGCATTTAATCATGAATTCTGGGTCATTTTTCGGTAGACATGGGTGGACATTTTAATTAATATCTCCGCTAATTAGGGTCGCATGGCTTAGCGAATTATCGCGATGTCGAGATGAAGAAATTCTGCGTCTGTCGACACCGGTTTCGAGGCGATGCAACCATTAGCGCCGGAGCTTTAGCGGTCACAAGGCATTTCTCACAGACAGACAGACAGACAGACAGACAGAAAGACAGATGCGCACAGATTTTAATAATATAAGGAGATGTTAAAGGATTATTTGTTGGATCTTTGTAAAATAATAATAATAATAATAAATACAAGTTCACAAAAAATGCGTGCGATGGCGACCTATAACATGTTTATGAATTTTCAGAATATTTGCATAAGGCGTTTAGACTCTATCGCATTTTAAATAAATTGAGCCTATAATTTAAACCAAATTTGAGCCCATTTTGGTTACTAGTGGTATTTCGCTTATACATATATAGATTGTTAAGCGTGCGCAATTTTGAATTAGCTTTATAAATTTAATATTAATAATTTAAGACAAAAAATTAAATTTATTTAAAAATAATTAATTTTAAAAGCAATCAATTAAGAAATAAATACATATAGCTGATACATTATTTTTTTGCATTAGAAAATGCTTCAAAAATGAAAACTAGGACCTTTTCAAGTATAAGACTTTCCTCTTACAGGCGGCCTGCATTAAACCGTACCTGTTTACTATCGGCAAAAGCGCCTTCCTGTCAGCAAGCAGTTTGTAGAATGTCGGCAACTGACACCAGAGAATTAATGTCGGTCGCTGTTAGTTGACCGCTTACGGCTAAAAATAGGCAAAACATTTCTATTGGCATACGATACTGCCTAGTGATATCTGATGTTCGGATGATTTTTAAATGTCAAATTGAGAATTAAGAATCCTTAAATTGAGAATTTAAAAAAAGGTGTATATATATATATATATATATATATTATTAGTGCTTAAACTACGCTAATGTCACTACTGCTGATGTTTTATTGTACAATGTATGCATAAATGTGTCAAAATAAAAGTAATAAATAAATAAAACAATGAAATATATTAAATTAAATTGTTCGTTGAAAAATCAAAGAAAGTATATGTATTTTATTTTTCTTTTTTTTCTTCAACAGTACTACTACTAATAATAAATAAAATAAAGGTGTTATAAAGTGTGTCTTCTGTTGTGTATAATTTGAATTAAGCATAATAATGAGCACTATCTGGCAGGAACAGTTCTGTTTAGACAACTTCAAAAGATAAACTTCTGGCAGCCATATTTTCTCCGATTGTTCAACTTACGGAAACATACATACAACATGTTTTATCACACCTATTCTTATATATTTCCAACAACACCTTGAAAATATATTTAATTGTAATGTTTAAAGGTCTAAATTAAATATAACAGATCACTGACTGTTATAAACAACGCAATACCAGATAAAAACAAACCAAAACTGTTGCCATTCAGAAAATACAAATTCCAAATGGACGACTCTTTAATTCCGAATGAATGACTCTATGACCGTTTTGATAAAAAAAAAAAAAAAAAAAAAAAAAAAAAAAAAAAAAACCTCTCAAAATATTTCTAAAACATATTAAAGCCTTTAAAAAATTTTATCAAGCTTCATTGTTTGTTTACATTGTAAGGTATGAGTGGCGTTGAGTTGAGTAAATAAATGCCGCCAGTTGATTTTCATTTTGTAATTAGTGTAAAGTGATAGCATCGTGTTGAAATATAATATTTGGGTGTTGTAAAACTCAACAGTTGTAATTAGTATTGGATGTAGTTTAAGGTGATAATGGTTCAAGGTAAAATAAAAATGTTATGTTGGATCCTAAGTATTTTGGCGATGTTGTGGGTGGTGGAGGGTGCGTGTTGGAGGTATCGAGTAAAGGTGAATTTGGGTTAGCATGGAGTGTCTGTAGTTATTAGATAGTTAGTTGGAAAATTTGAAGAAAAAAAGTATTTTGGTAAAATGAAGTGAATTGTTTTTTTCTTATTATGAAGACTTTAAATATAACACTTAATGGAACACTGAGATGTTTTGTTGCCATTGTGTTGTCGGGTCTATATTTTTTGTCAATTAGCAGTTTTTAATTTTATTATTTATTTATTTATTTTATTTTTTTATTGTAATTCATATTTATTAATCGGGTAGAATTTTTTTTTTCTTTTAAATTTCAGAACAAAAATTATAAAATATCGAAACGCATTCGATTTATAAACAAAAAATGAGAGTACATTTAAATGATCACGTGGTAATCTTCATGATATAAACATTGTTTTCAAGATTTATCGTTCACATTCTGTCCCGTCGTTTTTGGCGGGGTTACATACTAGTATTAAACAGTTATTTAACACACACACACACACACACACACACACACACACACAGATATATATATATATATATATATATATAACGAATCTGGAGGGGTTTAATTATCTTTTCAAATATTTGAAATTCTTTCTTTGGCTAGGTAACGTAGGTAATCAAATCTAAAACAAATAATTCCTGACTAGGTGCCTATATTAAAATTAAAAGTGGATAGGGATTTTCTTAAGCGGGGGTGGGGGGGGGGGATTGCGTCAGCCCAAATTGATCCAGTACTGGTATATTTTTAGTTAGGAAAGAGTTTGATTTCAGTTCGATATCGTGGAGGTTGCCATATCGTTTTTGTCGGCAGCTCTTCGACTGCCTCCCAAATGACCACAATACGTACGTATCCGTCATCGGCAGGCGGAATCGTCTCGTTACCGCCTAAAATTGCAGCCAGCTACCAGCTGGTTGCTAACAGGTAGCTTTGTGTGTGTTGGGTTAACACATTTTCTCCATTTAGATTTTTGAACTAGGTATTAACTTTAAATTTAACTTTTTGAAATTAACTTAATTTCAAATTTTTTTGCGATGCATTTAAAGTATTCGTACAGAGAAAAAACTAACTCCTGTCTTCTTTTTATTTATTTATTTATATATATATATTTTTTTTTTCATTTAAAACTTCATTAACGAAATAAATTATAAAATATTATTGTGCGAAAAAGAAAAAAAAAATATTGAAATTTATTTTTTTTATATAAGTTCTTTTCTATAAACGTGTGTTGTTTATAAACAAATTCTATAATTGTCTATAAAATATTACTGTATGTAAAACATGTATACCTTCTTGTTATTTAATTCCTAGAGAGAAACGTTTAATAGCTTGAAGGATGAAGTCGTTTATCTCCATTAATTTAACATGTGCTAGGGAATAGTTTCGTTCTACATAGCAACATGTAGGAGTTTTTGTCTAGAAAAAAAGTAATGCTGCATAAAAAATAAAATTTAGTTTTACATTATAATTGACAGTATTGTGTTTTAGCGTATATACGTTACTTTATGTGTATTTAGATTAGAATAATGTACATTTCCATGAATAGTAAAAATAATCTTAAATCATTTATATAAAATTGTGATTATCTCATTTTAATGCATAATTTTGTTTTAGTACCGTGATTTTGTACCGTAAATTTTTTTTTCTTTACTTTAATATAATATTTATTTAAATTATTAAATTTCCAGAAGAAGAAAATTTCGATTTATATGAAATCTTTAAAAATCAAATTAAACAAATATGATAATTTATTTATCATTATTGTATGGGGAATGAATTGCAATTTCAGGATTTGAACCTCATTTTATTAAATGTAAGCCACCAAATATGAATACCTTTTTTTACTTCTTTGACATAAACTTCAGAGGTGCCACGTAGGTTTAAATTGACAAAAATATCGTCACCATGCATACAAGTCCATGACGTTTTTACAGCGATCTTAACATTTCATCTTTTAGCTAAAGATATTTGTTAAACTGTGTTTATTGATAGAATTTGGATAGTTGTAAACGGTATAAAGTATGATATAGTATTTCGTTTATAAGCACAGAGAGGTTCTGAAATATTAGTTCTATAGAAAATGCTTTGTAGTTAGGCATCTTTGTCGGTGGAAAGAAGCTGACATTTTTTTTTTTTTTTTTTTTCGATATCCGATGTAAGAAAAAACTTTTTTTAAACAATAATTTAAACAGCTTCACGATGTTCTTAGGTAAAAAGAAAAAAAGAGAAAGAGAAAGAAAAAACTGTTTATTTAATAAATAAGTTATTTTTTTTAGCAATACTTTTACAGATATATGCATTATAAAGAATTCCCTTTAAAATATTTTGTTGTGACATTGAAGACTATGTTTACTTTATAGTAGTGCTGATATTGTTTATGACCTTATATATTGGGGAAAAAAACTAGAAAAGAAAAAAAAAATTCTAATTAAACACCTGAGATATATTAATTATTGATGCAGCAGCATAAGGGATTTTTAATTGCGGAAACAGTTTTATCTGCTTAAAAAAAAAAAAAAAAATCAAGGATAGCTGAATCTACTTAAAACTGTTCCGCCAAAAATAATTTTATTCCAGTGGAATTTTATTTACCTCGCGACAATCTATATTTGCGAATAATAGATTTTACGTGTAGAAGTTTAGTTACATCGGCAAGATTTCAAACTTCTGCTAAAAATACAGTTTCTGATTTAAATTTTTATCATTGTTTGAGTCTAAGGTTAACTAATATCGGATTCTTCATTTACACGAATGCATGACGTTTCTTTTTTATTTTATTTTATTCAATTAAAAGAAGCCTGAAAATTACAGCTGAATCTGCTTAAAACTGTTCTGCCAAAAATAATTTTATTTAACTCACGACAGTCAAAATTTAAGAATAATGAATTTTGTGTGTAGAAGTTTAAACGGTTTGATTTTAAACTTCTGCAAAAAATGCAGTTTCTGATTAAAACTATTATCTTTATTTAAAACTATTATCTTCTAACTATTATCTTTTTTCTCTTACTAAGGTTAACTAATATGTGATTCTTCATTTACACGAATGCATGATGATTCTTTCTCATTTTTTTTCTTCTTCTTCTTTTTTTTTTTTTTTTTTTTTTTTTTTTTCAGTTAAAAGAAGCCTGAAAATAATTGTGTTGACTACAAGAACTTCCATGTGGAAATAGTTGCGCGAAATTATCATCCCTAAATATCATGTCATCACATCTGATTGTAAAAATCTCATAGTCTGATTAAAATATATATTGAAATAAGAGTAGTACTTATATACATCTCGTAAATTGTGACTGAGATGAAAAACTTTAGGACTACAAGTTATTTTAACCGTCTTAATTAATTTGAAAAATTAGAAATAATAACTGGAAATATTACATTTCTGCTGACATAACGTTAATTTTCTGAAGTACATAAATAGTGTCAAAGAAAGATAGTTTTGACACATTCATCATGTTGAAAAAGTGTATGAATTTGGATTAATAATCTTATAGGTAGGTAGAAAATTTAAATCAGAATACGTATCATCATAGGTATAAAATTTAATCTAGAAATATCGAACAATATCTAACAATATGTATAACAATATATGTATCAAACAAATTTGGTGTCGGCACTAGAAAAGATCCGGCTTAGGCCAATAGATGGTGTTTCTACCGCACTCAGGCTACTTTTCCTGATGAAATCAGTCTTGTATGCCTCTGTAGAATATTTAAACTAGTTTTATAGTTAAAAAAACTATAAAATCTATAAAATAAGTTTTTTTTTTTTTTATTATTATTATTATTATTATTATTATTATTATTATTATTATTATTTTCGTATGTATTTTATATGTATTTTTCATTATCAAAATCTCTTTTAAATATTGCAGTAATATAGATAAACTTCCTTCCTAGAAATTGTATCCTCGTTTTCATAACCTCATGACCTTATTTTACATGTTTTTAACGTTTACCCCTATTACCTCCCTTGTTCCTTTTTTAAAAATGCGTCGGGCGCTTTCTAAATCCCGGATACAAATCTCCGAAATGATACTACACGGCGAAATTATACCTGACGATACTGCATGCTTGTCGGATTACTATGTAAGAACAAATATTCAACAAAATGAGCGAAACTTGTACGGAGAGAGAAAGTTGCAACAAAGTTACCTAGAATAATTCGATCTACTAAGGAAATGAGAATCATTTACGGTTTATGTTAAGCTGAAATGTTAAACATTAATTTAAACTACACTAATAAGTGTAGTTTAAATATTAAAATATATTCAAATATAAGAAGGCCATTCAAATATAAAAAGGAAGACATACGCATTAAATTGATAATTTGCATTAATTTTTAATTTGGTTTTTTCCTCGAAATTCTCTGTATTGTATTTTAATATTTTCATTGAATTTTTTTTATTGAAATTAATTATATAATAAAGTAATAATAAAGTGCAGATGTAGATAAGAAGGATACTACTGCCAAAAGCAAAGAGGCAATTTTTTTAAAACTCATTAAATTTACGAATGAGACCAAATCACGAAATGTATTTATCAATTACAACTCGCCGGGTGTTGTAATATTTGAACCGCGTCCGACGGGTTGTTCAGAACCATCAAGAACCTAGGCATGCCTGTACTATTCATCTGGCTGCAAACATGTGGGAACTTCATTCTCATGTTCTTCGCGGTAAAAACTCATTGACTGTAAAAGAATAAAAATAAATAAATAAATAAATAAAAAGGGATCATAGTGACAATATAACAAAACAGGAATAAATTTTACAAACTCTGCGAAGCCTGCATATTCTTAGATCTGCTATATTATGTAATAAGACAATAATGATAATTCTAATTTAGATTATACTTTCGGTGCCTACTTGGAATTAAAAAAAAAAAAAAAAATATTTATTCGAAGTCTGCTCTAAGTCTAACATTATTTGATTTATCTGAAAATTTACTTTCCATCCGTATACAAAACTAAAGAATGTCAGCTTGACAGCGCGAGAAATTTCGGAAATTGTATTTCAATTAATTGATTATAGTTCATCTTTTAAAATGTTTTCAAAATTACAATTTCAATATAATGCATATTTTCGAATTTTCAAAGAATAAAATCATAATGTAATTTTAACCTATTAGAAAAATAAACAAATAAAAAATAAATAAATAGAACAATAAAATTAACAGCATACAATAACACATACGATCATTGGCAACACTATTGAAGTACCTTTCATCTCAAATTATTTGAAAAAGAGGGCATTTTTAAATTAACTTAATTTAAAGTTTCAGACTCCTTTAAAAAAAAAAAAAAAAAAAAAAAAAACGTGTTAATAAAAAATCTGCTGTGTAATAACCACACGACTTCAATTACCCACTATTACAAATGATATATGAACTTTTTTAAGATAATGCTATCATATTATATAAAATTGACCTCACAAATTAGACATCCTTTTATATATATTTTTTTTCACATGCTGACACACATGCAAAGATGTATAAAAGATAGTTTATGTAGAGAGTTAAAAAAAAAAAAAATCGTTATAGTTGCTTCTAGAAACAACAATTTCCGAGATCTAAAACTAACCTACCTACAGGGAAATTAACCTGATCAGAATGACTGTTAATTACAATGTAATAACCAAGTAACAGATGAAACATGATTTCCAAAAAGGGTTTCTGTAGCAATTTGTTGAATCATTGTCTGGAAAACAAGAATTACATATTTTAGATATTTAATATAGAGTTAATATGGCGAGTTTGAAAAACATCCATACAGCCGTTTTTAAAGGAACGCACTTGAGAGACCTGAAATTTAGCTAATTATATAGAACGACTATCAATTATCTTGAACTAACCAACTAACTCATGCGAAAGTACATCTAATAGAGTGTTTATATAGCAACTTGAATAAAATTGGTAGGGCCGTTTTTGAGATAAGGACCGCTTCCTAATCTCGATGTCCCATTTCCGTTTTCCCAATATATATATATATATATATATATATATAAATGGGAAAATCAGCTGTACACCAGACCTATCAAAATTCTGAAGTTTCAAAGTTCTGTCTTTGTTAGTTTCGGAGATATGATAGTCAGAAAGTACCCAACACCCATGCATACACGCACATATATACACACACTGGCCAATTGCAGAAAAAAAAAGTACATTTTTTGGACTCAAAAAACCTTACAACATATAATTCAGGTTAAGGAGGCATTTCAGGACCGATGAGAGTACTTACAATATCCGAATACCTACGGTATTCAGGTAATGGAAATAAAGATTAAATTTTGTTAATTAATTTTAATTAGAAAATATTGATCTGGACAATTCCCATAACAGAAATCGACATGAAAAATGAATACAATGTTTGAAGTTAAAAACTTGTATTTTGTTTTTTTTCAATTAGAATAATTGCATAAAGCACATATAGTATGCACAGTGTACAATTTATTTAAATACAAGGATGATATACCGGTACTAGATAACGTACATATTTCCTAGGCAATTGGCTTTTGCGTAAATTCATGTGTAATAAGTGAAGAATTTGATAATATTCACATGTACGGCATTTCATATAATTTGAAAAGGAAAATTATGATATGACTAAACATCCATTAAAAAGAAAAAAAAAAATAAACTAAAAATAATTTTGATCTTTGTATTAAAAATTGGAAAAGCACCTTTTAATTACTCATTTGGTTTTTCAACTGCCGACAGATTTCACTATTTACATTCATCTTCTTCTTAAAACTAAAAGTGAAGAAAAATTAATATTTAATAAATTTTATTTTTTATTTTAAACTGAATTATTTATGGTAGACTTTATAAAAAAATTACAAATTAAAAAGTGAAAAAGAATTACAAGATCGTTTACTAAACACTGCCTTCTCAGTGACCATTTATAAAATTAGTTAATTTAAAATATATTCCAAAGCTTCTGATCGCTTAATATTTTTTTAAGTATTTATATATATATATATATATATATATATATATATATATATATATATATATATATTCTTTATATATATTTTTTATAATGGAAAATATTTTTATTCGTATTAGTTTCGTTATATGTTACGAAAAAAAATTAATAAATGATTAGAAGTTCTAAAATATAATTTATGCTTTAAACGGGCAAAAATAATTTCCATCATAAAGAAAACATGTTAAGAATATATACATATATATATTTAAAGCATACGTATTCTTTATACGTATATATATATACACACACATATATATATATATTTAAAGCATACGTATTCTTTATACGTATATATATATATATATACACTATCTGCCAATCAGTATTTGGACATTTTTTTTTTTTTTTTTTTTTAGACGCTTTGTCAAATTCCTAGAAAAGTTCTTATAGAAACATCTTGAAACTTTGGCAGTGAAAAAAAACATGTTATACCTCATATACATTTCAGAAAAATTTGTGTCCTAAAAAATCAAATATCAATAAAAAATTAAAGAAAAATCAAAATGATTTGGATCACTCTGTAAAAAGTAACACTTGAATTGTCTCTTAACTGTAGAGTGTGATTATGGGGATTTTTCTTATTATCTGTATAAATGTTTTGAGGCTACAACATGTAATCATGAAAATACAATTTTTTAAATTAATTTTTAATTTTATTTTTAATTGAAAAAAAAATTACAACACACATTAATAATATTGATTTATAATCTCAGGAATCTATATTGATCTACCGCAAAATGTTTAAAATAGTGTTCTCCTACCCCCACCTAAAGTGTGGTAGTATTATCAAAAACTGAATATATAATAATAAATAAAACAGTTATGTATGAAAAAGAAAATTTAGGTTAGAAGCTTTGTATAAAAATTTTTCTAATCTATTTTAATTATATATATATATATATATATACTAGCAGGCTACGCCCGCTTCGCTGGTCACTATATTTAAATGAATCACTGTAATTAATGAATTCTGAAAATTGCATTAATTTTTATCATATGATAAAAAAAAGAAAAAAAATTCTGATCGGGAAAAATGTCGCACCGGGTCCCCACTGCCTTCGGCAGCGTAGACCCGTGCGCGATGTGCGCGAACGAATGCATATGTGTGAACGCTTCGCGCGTGTATTCCTTCACCATCCTTATGATTTTCGTATTCGATTTTCCGTATTATTACTGATAAACTTTTATTCTTAAGAAATGAAAAAAAAAAAAAAAAAAAAAAAAAATCATTTTTGATCTGGTAAAAACTGACACTGGTTCCCCTCTGCATTCGCCCGCTAGCGGGTCAGTATTTTTAAATAAATCACTATAATGAATGAATTCTGAAAATTGCATATTATCACTCATTAACATTACTCTTAAAAAAAGAAAAAAGGAAAAATATCATTTGTGATCGGGTAAAAACTCACATCGGAACCCCACTGCCTTCGGCAGCGCTGCGCGCGCGTATTCCTTTTCTCAAAATTCCATGTTATTACTCATAAACTTTCATTCTTAAGAAAAGGAATTTTAGAAAAAGTCATTAATCATCGGGTAAAAACTGCCTTCGACAGTGCGGACCCATGCACGCGCACATGTAAAGATATATTGTTGCGCTGCTCGCACATATTCCTTCTAAAATCAAGAATTTATTCTTAAGAAAAGAAAATTAAAAAAAAAAAAAAAAAAAAAAAAAACATTTCTCATCGGATAAAAAGTCGGACCGGGTCCCCACGGCCTTCGGCAGCGCGGTCCTGTGTGCGCGCCTATTCCTTCCACGCCCTTCCAGCCCCTCCTAATTAACCTACATATACCAATTTTGAACGGTCTAACTCAATTAGCTGAGATGCAACAGAATACCTAATCAGGACACCCTAAAACGTGTAAATCAGGTGAAATCTCGAATTTCACTTTCGATAATATAAAAGAACTTTAAAATATCTTTCGAATGATGTATTAAAAACAATTTAATCATAATTAGAATTTGAAATATTGAAATTTAATAATATTGCAGCGCCATCTGTCGGTAGAAATTTCTGTAATCTACTGTTCGGTTCCAAATAAACAAAGCTTTCAAATGATGTATTACTTATGAAATTATTTTAATTAGTAGCTGAGATACAAAAGAAAACCTAAATAGGACACCTCAAAACGTGTAAATTGGGTGAAAACTTTAATTCCACTTTCGATAATTTTAAAGTACTTTAAAATATCTTTCGAATGATGCATTAAAAATAACTTAATCATAATTAGATTTTGAATTATTGAAATTTTAGAATATTACAGCGCCATCTGGCGGTAGAAATTTCTGTAATCTACTGTTCCATTCCAAATCTACAAAGATTTCAAATGATATATTACTTATGAAATTGCTTTAATTAGTAGCTGAGATACAAAAGAAAACCGATTCAGGACACCTCAAAACGTTTAAATCAGGTAAAATCCCGATGCCCACGTTCGATAATATAAAAATACTTTAAAATATCTTTCAAATGATGTATTACAAATAATTTAATCATAATTAGAATTTGAAATATTGAAATTTAAAAATAATACAGGGCCATCTAACGGTAGATATTTTTCTAATCTACTGTTCAATTCTAAATCAACAAAGCTTTCAAATAATGTATTACTTCTAAAATTATTTTAATTAGTAGCTGAAATACAAAAGAAAACCTAATTAGGACACCTTAAAACGTGTAAATCACGTGAAATCTCGAATTCCATTACTTACGGTAGTCGGTTAATGGAATGTGACAGAAATTTGTGGCGTCTGCTCTTGAAATTCAATTCAAATAAATTTTAAAATGACATATTACTTTTGGAATTATGCTAATTAGAAGCTGAGATACAAAAATTATATAAACACTATTATAAAACGATTTATGTCTGACTTTTTCGTGGTTTTCTCCGAAACTTGCGTAATTCCGGGCTAAATATGTTAAAAATCCATAGTATGGAATGTGAAAGGAGTATCAGAATTTGAAACTCTGCAAAATATAAAAGAATAAAGGCGTTCAGGGTTTTCCGTTGTTTTCTCCGAAACAACCGTTCTTTTTATACACCCCCCCCCCTTTCCGTCCCTTCTAATAATTTTACACTTGAAAATATCCTCCATCGATTTATCTTGCCTTAAAATCTAATAATACCAATTCCAAACTGTGTAACTCTTTTTTTTTCTGCCCCACCCCCCCCTTCCTTAAGCCCTTCCTATAAATTCTGCACTTTCAAAAGCATTCACAATCGAATTATCGGGCGTTAAAACCAAATATTACGAAATTTCAATGGCATATCTCAATTTGAAAGACTGCAAAATATAAAACAAAACTTAATCTTACATTGTGTTTTGGTCACATGAGTCCTGATAAATATAATTCCCAATAAAAATGTAATTTTTTTGTTTATCCAGATATTTTCATGAAAATTGAGCAGTAGCTTTATAATATGCTGTCTAGGCCGAATATTAATTAAAATGTAACGCAAATGGAAATTTGAAAAAAAAATTGAAAATTGCAATTTTTCTCCCCACTACAAAACATGTGACATCTTAATCGGTTACAATCATTTACCTTTTCATCTCAGACAGTAGTCTGGCGTTTGAAATGATGTTGCCACAAACAATTCATACTTTAGTTAATTTAAAAAAAATCTAATTGTTGTACCGTTAAGCCGCTTGCGCTCTTAGATTCAGAAAATTTGCCTCTTTCATTTGGTACCAAATTCGTAACGATCGGGACTAATATTTCTAATTTATTTTCCACTTTTTCTGCTTTTAACTCCGTTAAAATATCTATTTTTATGCAATCGCGGTGAATTCTCAGTCATTGAGATCGCTTTCTGATTAGGCATGATTCTACATTTTAATTAATATCTCCACAACTAATTAAACTTTTAAAATTATGTTTTGAGGAGGACCTCAGAAAGGCTCCAGAGCATCCGTGTGTCAATTCTTGTACTTCTGCGTTCAATAGGGGCTGAACGTATAAAAGAAAAGACTGACAGACAGACAGACAGACAGACAAACAGACAGACAAACCTTTCCATTTATTATTATAGATATAATGCATTTTTCGTTTATACTGATTAACGCTTTCATACTCAAATTTTAATTAAATTTTATCATTTATGTATTTTCTTATTCTTCATAATTCGAAACAAAGTAAATAGCTTTTATTTAAAAGTTTTTAAAATAATTCGACTTCTTGATTATGTAAATGAAAAAATAATTTAAATATTCTACTTCAAAATCATTTTTAGAAAGTTGAAAAATTGAAAAAAAAAAAAAAAAATCATATAATTTTTATATTTAATTAACAATTCTTCTGTTAAATGTAATGCATGCTTATTTTTAATATAATTAAAAAGATTTGCTTAGATCGTTAAATGGATGATAAAAAAGTTAAACACATTCACAAGTTCAAATGTAAGCACACAGAAGTGCATTATTTTTTCGGATTCATTTCATTTACACAATAAAGAACTTTAAAACAGTAATCAGTTACATGTGTTTTCAACAGATGTGTAATTTTCAGCTTTTCTCTCTCTTTAAAAAAAAAAAAAAAAAAAAGGGAAAATCGTGGTTCTGAGTTAATTAAAATTGTACTTTGAGGAAAAAGTACACAAAAAATATCAAAATGGAAAGATGTTTTATTGAAAAGGGTACATTTTTTTTTTTTTTTTTTTTTTTTTTTTTTTTTTTTGCAGTCGATTGCGTGAACACCAATAAAACAATGAATTGATAAAATAGCATTTTTTCTAAATATGGAGAAAATAGTTATGCTTTTCCAAATTTTACGACTATTTGTATGTTTAACCCTTTCATGGTCATGAACGTGTATACACGGTCAGAGTTTTTTACTTCTAAATCATTTATTCATTGCTACGAATTTGCGAAATAGAAAACAATCAGTTTCTCAATATTCCTGATAAATTTGTAATATTATTAGTACTTAATGACTTAAAAATATATAAAACACATCCCACTAAAATGGCTTTGAAACGAAAAAATTAAAAATGGCGTGACCATGAATGGGTTAAATAATACAATTGATAAAAAAAAGGCTTTGCTTTTTTCCCACATTCAGTTACCAGATATGGTAAATACAATAATTTTCCGAAAAAAAAATAAAAATCTGGTGTGTCACTCACACGACATTCTCTTACCCTGAAATATAATAATATAAATACAGGTTGCAGATTAAGTGGTAAGGTAACGAGTACTGTTACGTAAACCTCTGTTAAACAATTCAAATTAGGCTTCGGGCGAGTTTTATATGGTAATTAGTTCTGGCTCCCCTCAACCCCCCGTTTCATTAATGCACCTATATTTGTATGAAATTTAAATCTCTAATTAGAATTAAAAGTTCACTTAAAATTAGTCAGACAACTTTCTCACGCAACAATTCTTAAAACGTATCAACCTTACAATTCAATATTACATTTAAAAAAAATGTTAAAAATGAACAAAAACCTCGATAACTTCATTTTAAATTATCGCAGATCGAGGTTTCAACCATTCGTTTTAAAGGTATTGGCGAGCTCTAGTTTTTTTACAGGGCCACAATGAAAAATTATTTATCATTATTGCCAATGGGACCAAAATCCTGAAAGTGCGATAGCATCTAAACGCCTTATTCAATTGAGCAAAACATTTATACCCATATTATAGGTCCCAGATACTCAATCTGTATAGATTTTGGAGAATCTAGCACTTACAGTTTTTTTTACAGGGACACAAAGAAAAATTCTTTATCATTATGGCCTATGGGGCCAAATTTTTAAAAGTGTGATACCGTCTAAACGCATTATTAATCTGAGCAAAAATGTTTTACACATATTATAGGTCATAGTTGAACCAACTGTATAGATTTTGATGAAACTAGCACTTACAGTTTTTTTACAGGGACACAAAGAAAAAGTCTTTATCATTATGGCCTATAGGACCAAATTTTTAAAAGTGAGATAGCATCTAAACGCCTTAATCAATTGAGCTGAAAATTTATATGAATACTAGCAGACCCGGCCACGCGTTGCTGTGACTAAGTTATACGTTGAATTATACGGCTGTAAACTATTTAGTACAGTCAAATTATTATTTACGAACAAAGACGAAAACGTTGTAGCAGATGTAAAAACCCACAGGGTTGAGATTTGAAACTTAGGTCAAAATTTGGAAGCGATTGATAAAAATTTTCGTAGTGTTGATATTAAGCACAAATTAATTTTATTGTAGGGTCCTATAAATTTTAATGGAGAAGGGATATATATTATTTCTAATGCTACTTTGGATAAAATTGCTAAAATGACTAATGTATAAATTAAATTCTATTAAAATTCTATTAAAATAAAAGTATAAAAGAAACAGACGATTTTAAAATCAATTTTTATGGAGGAGTGAAATATAATATATGCTATAATGGATAATTTTACTATAAAATGACCTCATCATTTTAAATATTTTAAAAAAGGCAACAGCTGTTATAAAAAGGAAAACAATAAGGCTAAACCAGAAAAATAAGTAAATTTGATAAATATTTTAAAACTTTAAAATTGGAAATCTTATGAAATATTGGACATTTAAAGTAAATACATGTATCATTTTAAATAGAAAAAGATTTTGGAAAAGTTTAGTGTATTTTAACGAAGTGATGAGAAGTTTTTGACTATGTTAAATTTTTAATAGTAAATTCAAGTTAATAAAGATGGGAAACATTAAGGATTAAGATAAGAATAATTATAAGATTAAAAAAAAAATACTTTTTATATTCCATGCTTTTAAATTTTATTATACTAATAATATACTAATTAAAAGGAAAATGATAAATATTCTATCATAGTTTGAAGTCAAATTTGTTTTCAAATGTCTAAATAAAATATCTGATGTAAGATACTAATATTTTTCAGCGGAATAGATTTCATTTCTGTCATCCTTGGCGAAAAAAAAAAGAATATCGCCAAATTATCTGGCGAAAATATTTAATTCCTTTCAAAAATCATGGTTATTTTAACAACTTATATTAAAAGAGTAATAATTAATGTGAAACAATATTTCGTACAATACATATTACATGTCATACATACGTACAATGAATAATACATATTACATTTCGTACAATGCATACATCTGGCATGTATATTTTCGTGTTACGCTTTTGATCGCCAAATAATAATAATAATAATAATAAAAGCCAAGGGCGACAGAGTTTTGAAATTTAAAATTAAAATTTTGTCAATTTGACAGCAAAATAATTCAATCTAACACCCGCGATAACTAATACATATCTATACCCAAATATAAGGATTGAAATCGGGAAATAAATTTCCTCGATTTTTAATAATTTCTTACAAAAAATCCAGTGGGCAATTAACATAGGAAATCTTTTTCTTGGCTGCACAGACGGTCAGTGAGTCACACTTTGCTTGCGTATAGAACTCATAGATATAGTATAGCATATATAGAATAGAGTAATCATTGGGGAGAAAAAAGTTATTCCTTTTCATTTGGGAAAAGACGACGTTTTTACCAAAATATGGCCGTCTTTCCCCGAGTGAATACACACGGGAATACATACTAATATTTTAGCAAATAAAATTTATGTATAATTTATTTGCTAAAGGGGAATGGAAGACTCCAGATACAGTTTCAAATTCATATTTCTTTCTTTCTTTTCTTTTCTTTTCTTTTCTTTTTTTTTTTTTTTTCAATACCACTTAATGGCTGTTTCCAAAGCTTTTATTTATTTATTTTATTTTCGGCATCAAAACTTTTTGTACGATAACATGGGGATGAGAGATCTATATATATTACTATATCTATGATAGAACTACATTAGCACTTTATCAATGTGTATAAAATCTTTAAATTGATTATGACGTCAATTTTCGTGAGATGCATAATTTAACTTTTTATAATTTTTTAAAGTTCACGTTTGATTAAATGTATTTATTTTTATGTCGAAAGAAAATGAACTCGTTTTTTTTTTTTTTTTTTTTTTTTTTGGCAACAATTAAATTAATGGAACTCACAGATATTTTGGAGCAACTTTAATAAAGGTCTATAATTAACAAATAATTGCAATAAAACAATATTGTGACAATAAATTGAGATAAAAACTATCCTATCTCTTAAGTTGGACCAAACTACACACAGTGTGCAAAATTTCATTAAAATCGGTTCCTTAGTTTAGGAGTTTACCCCGGACAAACATCGTGACACGTAATTTATATATATATACAGATTATAAATCACTGTTGCACTAACTAACTGCACTAGCATTTTGTTGAATCTAGCGTTTATAGGTTTTTACTGGGATACAACGAATAATTCCTTATCATTATATATGGAGATATAGTATATGGAGATATGCATTATATATGGAGATATGCAATATATGGAGAAATATGCTCAAATACTCTATTATGGTTTTCTCTCTTTCAATTGTTTAACAACTCCTCTTTCTTTACTTTATCTACAAAACTGTTAATTACTCAATGTTCGGAAAGGAGTGGAGTCACTCCAGATTTTTTTGTATAGATATGTATCAGTTATCATGTGCATACGTTAGATTGAGTTATTTTCTGTCAAAATGACAAAAGTTTATTTTTAAATTTCAAAATTGTGTCGTCCTTGGAATTTTTTTTGTATTTGGCGATGAAAAACGTAACACGAAAATATACAAGCCAGATGTATATTTTCGTGATATGTATTGTGAGGAGTATTGTTTCATATTATTCACTACTCTTTCAATATAAGTTGATAAAATAACCATGATTTTTGAAAAGAATTAAATATGTTAGATTTTTTATATTTTTTTCCGCCAATGATGGCAGATAGGAAATTTATTCCGCTGCAACACGTTAAATATTATATTAGATACTTTATGTATATACTACAATTAATTTCACGTGACACGTGTGATAAAAATTTACTCACGACATTACCTTGCTTTTTCAATTTTTGTTGCATTATTGTAATCTGTATCACTTCGTTTCTTTAAGAAATTCGTGATCTATACATATAATGTTCTAAATAAAAAGTAACCATTTCAATATTTTAAAACTTATTTATAAGTCTGTTTTATTTAACATTAAAATTTAAAACATAACTTAAAACTTATTTAAAAGTCTGGGAGATTTTAAGTCTGTTTATTTGTTTTGTAACCCTAATCTATAAAATCGATGTTCGAAATTTTAAATAATTATTTCTCATATTTTCTTTTATTTTTCTTTAATATCTTATCAATTTACCGTTCCTGATTAAATATGTGATTAATACATGTATTTTACATTAAATTTTGACTCATATTTATTGCTAAAAAAAGATCTTAAAATCTTGCAATTTTCTTATCTTAACCCTCATTGCTTTCCCTATTAAAAAACTTGAATTTACTATTAAAATTTAACCATACTCAAAATCTTCTCATCACTTCGTTAAAATATATTAATCTTTTCCAAAATATTTTTCTATTTCAAATGATACCTGTATTTATGTTATATGCCCAATATTTCATGAGATATCCTATTTTAAAATTTTAAAATATTTATCAAAGGAACAACTATAGTATTTCCCCACTACTGGCTAAATCATAAATCTGAAAATCATAACTGATAAAATCATAAGATAAATCTAAAATCTGAAATAAAACCATGCAGGTTGCCATATTTTATTGCGAAGAATCCAGAACATCATTATCGCTCAAAAAGGCGCCAAAAAAGGATCGCCATATCCAGTTGTGGGGAAATATTATATACCTCATCAAATTATCAACGTATAACTTAGCCACAGCAACGCGTGGCCAGGTCTGCTAGTATATATATATATATATATATATACATTCACTATTTTTTCATTTTACTACATTTATTTTCATTTGTGAATGACCTTTATCGTAAAGTCCTTTTTAGAAACAGTCATTCAATTACAGATATCTCTATGAATTTTCATTACACTAAACTAGATTTTTTTTATAAGGTACAGTTGGTAACAAAAATATCCGAAAACTAGCGAAAATTCATCTTTAAAAAAGTAGAGTTAATATTGTTTTGTTAAATAAATCCTTGTTGAAATATGTTCTTACAGTGACTAAGAACAGGATTCGACAAGGATTTATTTAACAAAACAATATTAAATATGCTTTTTTTATATTGGAATTTTTGCTAGCGTTCGGATACTTTTGTTACCGACTGTACTCTATCCTGTTCAGTACTAAACTATATCAAAGTTATTTTACTAGAGTTCACGCATGCACAGTAATAAATGATTTACTACAACTATCCATATATCTTTGCATATTAAATGTATTTATTTTAATCATTAGTATAAGGATTTAGTTATACATTTTCATGTTTTCAGAAAGTTTCAATAAAATTTAAAAATTAACAAGCGTTAGTATTCTTGCTTAACAGAAACTATCCCTAAACGTTATTTTAACCCTCTACGGACCATGTGTTTTCTGGTATTTTTAACAGAAAGCTACGCCTATAGTCAATGCTTAAAATGGCGCAGTATTTAACAGAAATGCTCCGTCTTTTACTGTTAATCTTACAAAATGCATGATAAAAATGTTATTTCCGAATAATTCACACTGATAGAATAAATGATTATATTGCGAATAATTTTTTAGATGCACTGAAACGCTCACGAAATGCAAAATTTACACAGTAGGCGGATTTTCAAATGCATCTCAAAGTGTTTCTTTGCAGTAATATCGACAATAAATGCTTAAAATTGCAATCACCATCAGCAATACAACTAAGCAAAATTAGGGTGATTGGCTGGTAATGCTGAATGTAGAGAGCTTTAGTGGACCTGGTCATTCGTTACCTGCATCTTCTGTTATAATTTTAAACTATGTTGTTCGACGGTGATAGGAGATTTTTCTATTAATGAAAAAGCAGACATGCCTCTAGTGTACGGTACTGTCAATGGAAACAGTAGAGCACCGCAACGACTGTATCAGGGACGATTTCCAAACAGACGCATGACGAATCACAAAATGTTTGAACGGTTTCATCGCAACCTTTGTGAAAATTGTACATTTCTAACTAATTCTGATACAAGGCCTGGAACAAGAACTGTTCGACGTCCAGACATGGAAGAAACCAGTCTAAACATTGTGGAGGAAATACCCGACAAAAGTACAAACTATGTTGCACGTCGTGTACATGCGAGTTAGTCCACTGTTTGGATAGTTTTGCATGGAGAACACCTACACCCATTCCACATTCAGAAAGTGCAAGCATTGGAAGAAAGAGACTACCCTCTGCAAGTAGAGTTCTGCCAATGAATCTTGCAACAGTGTGCATTGCAGCAGTATTTTCCAACTTTTTTCAACTGTATTTTCAAACAGTATTTTCCAACTGAAGCAATTTTTACAGAGGCAGACGTTTTCAATGTGCACAGTACTCGTCTGTGGACAACAGCAAATTCAAACGCTATACGCCCACATCCATTCCAAAAATGAATTTCTGTTAATTTTTGGGCAGGTATTGTAAACGATTGCCTCATAGGCTTATATATTTTACCAATGCCACTCAATGGCTCACGTTATGCTATTTTAATAAAAGAGGTTTTTCCAGAAAATGCAAGATGTTCCAGTAGTCGTGCG
The DNA here is from genome assembly GCA_963930645.1 of Salticus scenicus. Lineage (NCBI taxonomy): Eukaryota > Metazoa > Arthropoda > Arachnida > Araneae > Salticidae > Salticus > Salticus scenicus. Next base: position 135,128,738 of record OZ005656.1, on the reverse strand, counting down.
CAATCAAATCTGTTTTCAGCAAAATGGTGCACTAGCACATTTTGATATGGAAGTGCGCAATTACCTGGATGTCAGTGTTGCAGGGCGATGAATTGGACATTGCAAGCCAGTCCGGTGGCCTGTCCGAAACTCAGATTTATCGAGCATCGATTTCATCTTATAGGGGCATCTGAAGGTTATCATGTATGAGACTCCTGTGAATTCACCAGAGGACCTCGTAGCTCGACTATCCATTGCGGCTGCACAAGTGCGAGAAACACCTGGCATTTTTGGAGCTGTTCGCCAATCCACACTTCGACGCTATCAAGCATGCATTACGGTTGGTGTTCGCAATTTTGAACTCTTATTATAAATATTGATGCAAAGAAGCACTTTATTTTCGTTTTTTGTACACTGTTTTTCTTTTCATATTTATTTTTTTTGTATTATGCCTATGCAAAAGATGAATGTTTCAGTAAACTGTTCAACCCCTTAATGTTTGTTCCATGACCGAATAAATATTCATATTTAAAACTCCACCTATTTTGTAACTTTTAAATTTTGTGTGCCACAGTATATCAAAAAAAATTTCACATTATTAATATTTATTCAAGCAATGTGCATTATACGGAACTATTTTTTTATTATGTATGGCCATTTTTATGATAAACAATTATAAAAAGAGTCTCTCTGTTAAATAATGCAACATTCAAGAGGAACGGCAGTAAGCGGAGCTTACCGGTAAAAAACACAGAAAACGCATGGTCCGTAAAGGGTTAAAATAACGTTTGGGGACATGGGTTCCTATGTAATTCCTAATGATTCTTAATGACGTGTTCTACCTCCCCTCAAATTTTATCCCATCATCGCTGAAACACCCTGTATTTGATAATTTAAAATGTTATGTTTCTCAGTTTTATGAAGAAAATATGTTTGCTTATAATGTGATGGAATTAAATAAAATTATCCAATTAAATAATGTGACCGATGGACTCCTAGCTGAAATTTCTAAGACTGAATCAGAAAACTTACCATTTACCACTTTACACATAATATTAAACAATTTTAAATTATTTCGAGCATAATATAAAATATTATGCAAGGTCAAATTATATTGCTCTTAGAAAGTAGTAATTTAGTAAATAATAAGAGCACAGATATGCGTTAAACATACCTGGCTCAATCACACCAGTTACCCCCTCCCCATCCACAAAAAGATGAAATATATATATTTCTATTAGAAATGTAACGGCAGATAAGTACATACACACACTTATAACATACTTATAGCATCCTTCTTTCTACAATCTGTCGTTAAAATACATTACATCTCATATATATCAGTAGAACTTGGATAATTCGAAGTTGAAGGGACCAGAGAAAAATTCGAAATATCCAAAAATTCGAATTACATATACTTTTTTGCTAAAAAAAAGATTTAAATTAAAAAATTCAAATTTAAATGAAAGATTTAACACATAAACTTTATATCTAAGAATACTGCTACATCCCCCTTTCATTAAACCAATATTTTTCACGAGATTATTCATCACATTTTAAAAAATAGTTAGATATTTTTTAGTTCTTCTTTAAGCACAATCTTTGCGTCATAGCATATGACTTGATACAAAAATAGAATCTTCTTCATTAGGCATGACCCTCGAAGTTCATGTACATGCAAAACCCTCGAAGTTCATGTATATGCACCATATCTTCTGATGCACTAGCTAGGGCTTCTCTTGTATTTCTTTATTCTTCTTTTGAAAGACTGTTAAAATATATTAGCTGAGAAAAATCTCGGGAACAAATTTTACAGTAATATTTTAAAGGTAATCGTATAAAAAATTCGAATTATCCAAAATAGAATTCGAATTATCCACGATTTTTTAACATTATTTTACTACAAAATTCAAGGGACCGAGTAAAAAATTCGAATTATCCAGAATTTAGAATTAAACAAGTTCGAATTATTCAAGTTTCATTGTATATATATATATATGGTATAGTAACAAGATTTAAAGTGTGCTTCAGAAAAATGTAGATAAAATTGAGAACAGAGACTGATAGCCTTATTCATCAAAATATTATCTATCACTATCTAACGCCTTCCGACATCGGTGGATTCGAACAGTTCAGAACAATTCCCAAAAATCTTCTTACTACACCCAAAGGACAATTGGATGTACGATGAAACATTTCTTCAAGAAATAAAACCATATATCTTAAATGAAGAAAAATAGTGAAACAAATTTTAAAATAAAACTATCAATGCTTCTAATTTACTATATTTCACCTAGATTGATGTGATTTTAATTAACTCTCTTTCAACGCTGACACATGTAATTTGCAAAATATTTACTTATGTGCTTGCGAAAATTGCAGTTTTATTCCCAGGAAATTTAAAGGAAATGGAATCAGTTTTACCCAGACAATTTTAACTTAGAGGTTTACATAGAGGCCATAAATAATTCAGACTCTGAATGTGAACGGAATTGAAAATTATCGCTTTTGATGAGACTTTTATACAATTCTATTATGCTATTTAAGTAAATGCAACATACAATAACAACAGAATTTCTCAGTTTACAAAAGGGAACCATAATTGAAAATTAAGAAAAATAAACGTAACATTATTTTTCTTTTTATTAGCGTCATATTTTAAAATATTTTAATAATAATAAATAATAATAATAATAATAATAATAAGTCTTGTGAAGATACAATAGTATGAACACATAACATAAATTGATAATACCTCGAATTACTACCTTTACTATTAAAAATGAAAATATGTATTCTGAAAAAAAAAAAAAAAATGTTGCGTAATTCTCTAAATAAAGACAGAAATTTTGTAGATATAACAACTTTTCAATTTTATATACACATTTTTCATCAAAAATTTAAAGTTAAGTGCCATATATGAATCTACGTGTACATGTTAGAGAGCGTGAGCTTCTGAGGCCAAACATTACTAGTGCCTCTCTATCTTACGTCAGATCTCACCCCTTTTAACGATATCTGAATCGAAGTATTTGGAACTTGGTTATACCTCTGGCCATGTCCCACATCTTCCTTTCCATAAGAACATGAGAAAAAGTAAGGTCAAGCAAATCATAAATTTAGTTTCCTAGTCGACATAGAATATAAAAAATTGTGAAATGAAATTGTTGTGCATGAATTAAATGTAACGTAACATAAAACTTTGAGGACTGTAGAAATGGAAATATTACATAAATAAACAGAAAGAAGTTTAAAGAGAGCATTACAGCTTATCCAAAAAATGTTTAAACGAACAAATTTCTACTATGATTCGATGTACTGTAATTTACCATTTTTGTTATTACGTAACATAAATTTGCTGTCGAAGATGGGAGAAGCTTCATATATATATATATATATATATATATATATGTATGTATTAGGTATTTATTGATGAAGGAAATAAATATCTGATAAGGAACAGTTCTTTTTGTCATTATATTTCAAAAAAAAAACTAACCATACGTTCCATTTAACTTATGTATATTTCATAATTATGTATTTAGACGCATATGTGTGGCTTTTAAAAAAAATATTTAAAATAATATTTATTGGTACTTCTATAAGTAAATAGTTTATGTAATTGAAATTTTTAAAAAGTTAAATGTTCTTCAGAATAGGTTGTTATGGTATATACTAAATTTTATATGCTTACAAAACATTTTCGTTCAAAACGTAGACTCTTCTTTTTTTTTTTTTTTCATTTTAATTGGACAGCTGATTTAGTAAGATTTGTATGCAGAAAAGCCTGTTTGATACTGCACAACAGTTTTTGTTTTCTGCCTAATCATATATGAAATGTCCAAAGCAGCATTTTAGGCATGTTTTGTTTTATTATTATCAAAAAGACAAAAATGCTGTTAAAGCCCTAAAATACTAGCCAATGTGTAAGAATATGTATTAACAGAATGGCAACAATGTGAAAATGAATTTGCGAAATTTCGCTCCGTAAATGCCGATGCTAAAGATGTTCCACGTCCTCTTCATTAGTTCAAGCTAATGAGGAGAAGAAAAAGACATTAATTGATGAGACCACCATACATAAACTCGCGAGATCACTTAGAGATTAAATTAATTGAATCTCACCTTTAATGATTAAATGAAACTCCTTAGTTTAACTCGACATATGGGTTGTACATGTTCTTATAGAAAACAGCTTACTCCAGCGCAATAACAACTGAGATTTACTTCACAAACATCATTTTTTTTTTTTTTTTGTTAGGCAAATTATCACCGAGGATGAGAAATGGGTTCTCTACAATAATGTTAAGCTTAAAAAATCTTGGAATAATAAGTATGTACCAGTTTAAAGCACTTTGAAAAAAATAGTGATGGTGTTTGTCTGGTGGCATTTAAAGATTTTTTTTTTTTTTTTTTTTAACTTCTACCAGAATATACCACGATCAGTTCTGAAGTACACTATCATCAATTAGACAAATTGAATAGTTCATTGAAGCAGAAAAAAGCCAGAATTAATCAATAAGAAATGTGTAGTGTTTCACAATGGTATTGCGATACAGCATAAAAGTTTATTACTCAACAAAAGCTTTTGCAGCTTGTATGGGATCTACTATTATACTCCCGATATTTTGCAGGTCTCCCACTTTTCAATTGCTACTTTTTCTGGTCTCTAAAAATATTACGCAATATATATATATATATATGTACTTCAATGAGGACATCAAAAATGACTTTCGCTAAAAAATTCAAGTTTTACTCCGAAAAACCAATATATCAAACACATGCTGATTGTTTTGTCGTGAGGTTTCAGAAAGAGTATCTTATTTAAGTAAATGAGCCACTTTGGGTGCTCTCCGAGGCTATATTTCTGAGGAGACTTAGTTTGTATTTACAAATGTTTCGTAGTAAACTACGGGGAAATCCACAGATATTACATGCAATTTTCGTAGTGTTGTTTAGAAGTTGAAAAAATATTCGAATACTGTATATAATTTTGTTTATAAAATGAAGATAATTTGTGCAGAATTTTAAATGTTGTGTGTTCCAGAGGAGGCTTTTGATGATAATTTTGTGTTACGTTGAATTCAGAGTTATTTTTGAGTCCATTTAGTGTAATTATGTAAAATGATTCTATAGTATAATCAGTTTAATATGCTAAGTGATATGAATTCTCCGGAAAGGTACCAACTAATTGTAAGTGGAATAATTAATGTAAGCTATTTTTAACGATATTTTAACGATATTTAGAAAGGCGAATCACAAGCTTAACTTTCTTACAATTTTATTTTCTTCACACAGAGTATTGCGGTTAACGAGAGGCATCTCCCCTCCCCCCCCCCTAATAAAGTATTAAATTAATTAGTGTCATTCTACGTTAGCGTCTCTAATACACTGCCTCCTAAACTTACACCAGAAAGATATTAACCCCGAAAATGCTCCATACAGCGTAACCTCACACGTTCTGAAGCTAGACATGAACTATGCAAATTCCTGGCACCTCCAGTTTACCGACTTTGAAAAGTAGTCTTTTAGCCACTTATGAGAAAAGACAAATGCAAAAATGTTTCTTTATATACTAAAAAATATTCAGTTACAGTAAAACAAAAATGCTGTATAAAACCATTCAATATTTATAAGTCATTGTTAAAAATTGTCATATAAAGCACATTGAAATATCACTAATATCTTCATTTGTATATATGTACATACACATACATAAATGTTGTTAAATATTTATTATGTTGCAATACTTAACTAACATAAAATGCATTAATTCTATTATAATTAGTATTACAATTAAACATTTTAGATTTTCTTTATATAAGATGTCCGTAAAATTCTTAATATAACAAGTCTTTAGAAAGCATTGTATGTATATTTTTTATATTTGTTTTATATTTACTTTTATTGTTTAATAATGTAATTCAGAAAAACGTATGAAAATGAAAAAGTCATTTAAAAAGTCATTAAAAACATAATGATTCTTATTAATATTTAATGTGCAATTTGAATTTCGCTTAAAATATATTAAGCAAATGTCTTAAATATATTTTAGCTTATGAATAATTCATTTAATATAAAGACAAACACTCATTTTATTAAAATATTTTTAAAGTTAATTAACATACTATTAAAACTTAATAATGCTTAACGAATGAATTTTAACTAAGTTTAAAAAGAAAAAAAAAATGAAACATAGACCTTAAATAGAAAATGTCGTCACAAATACAAATTTATGCAACTTGGAAAATGTAGGTTTAGTTTTCAATGACTGAAATAATTGCATTTCGCAGACTATATATATATAGAGAGAGAGTGAGAGAGTGAGAGAGTGAGAAAAAGAAATAAAAATAATTATGTTAATGGTGAATTGTTTAATCCCTTTCGGCCTGAATTTTTTCTCCTCGATATTGTTTTTTTTATTATAGTAAATGTTGCAAAATGAGTGCAAAAAATGGAATAGTATTTTTTTATTTAATACATAAAAATCCTAACGTCTCAATTTTGGGAAAGCTAGACTTGAATAAATACAAGATTTTCGCATTTTTCAGATGAAACCAATTTTGAATGCAAAGTTTCATAGGGGAGAGTGTTGTACATCGGGACACATTTCATATTTTAATTTTTTTACTTCTAAAATTGAAGTTAGGTTTATATTCCAAAGACAATATTTAAATAGTGCAGCATTCTCCTCTATAATATAATTCCTTTTATTTATAACAGTTTGAAAATAAATAATCGCCAACCATTTTAAGTAGAAGTATATACTCTCCCAAGGTACAACTCCTTCTTGCACCAAGGTACAACACCTTGTTGCACCTTGGGACATGCTTCATAAATTATGCAATATTCTTAGCCTGAACCAGTTTTATGCAAACAGTTTTAAAAATTATATTTAAAGCATTAAATAACAAATTAAAAAAAAAAAAAAACTTGCAGATGCATTACACAAAAATAATAAATATGAAAGTTCAAATCTTATCCGTAAATTAATGAAGTATTGTTAAAGTGTATATTTGAACCTTTATATGATGGAAAGTCATCTGTGAGATTTCTTGTTTAGACCTCAATGGGAATTTAACACTCAATTTCTGATAAAATATCATAATTTCCATATCTATAAATAAATATGTTGCTGCCCCTGTGCACTTTAAAAACCTCATTGTTAATGACCTGCAATACTTCAGATCGAGGGCGAAAACATTTAGTTTTCTTGAGGTTCAAACACATAAGTTAATATGTTGTTATTACTATTATTATAATTTCTGATACTTTTGTTAAATATGTATATATATATATATATATATGTGTGTGTGTGTGTGTGTGTGTGTGTGTGTGTTGATAAAATTGGCTTAGAAATATCAGATTCTGAAGTGCTAATTTGTTGTGTATGTGGTTATTTCCTCTCATTCCGGAAGCAGTAGTTTTCTGCTCTGCAGTTTCAATACCAGTTTTACTGGAGAATCTGTTAAATGCAAGATTTTGATTTACTTTTATTGCCATTGTTTTTTCGATCTGAAGCTTTGGGAAATGCCTAAATCATTACTGGTGACGTCACATATTGAGAATCTGAAAATGAACATTCTACACATACAGCTATTAACTGATTTGTCGCATTTACTGTTGTAGATACAACAGATTCACTTAACACTTGAGTTGAATCAATTGGTCTATGAGATATATATGAAATTATACTTATTATATTAAATAATTATTATTAGAATGTCTTATTGAAACATACTAAAAGATATTTATACTAAAACAATACCTAAACTATTGGGAACTATGCATATGGCATATGTTGTTTCTGTTTCTGGTACATGCCATGAGGTACAACATGGTTTACTGTTCCAAGGTACAATCACTACATGTTTAAATAAAATTACATAAAAATGTGGTCAATCAAAATGGAGTATCATTATTTCCTCATAACGCAAACATTTAAAAATCTTCTGATCAATATATACTTAAAATTGAGTAGAAGAGTTTTACAAATACTAGATCAGAAATCGAAATTAAAATGAGAAAATGAGAAAATGAGAAAATTATTTACTTTTATGCGATGAAATTATCTTTCACTCACTAAATCGTCCCAAGGTACAATACTCTCCCAGTTATGCCGCGAGATCCAAAAATCTCAGAAAAAAAAAATACATTACTCAAAAACTACTGACTGTTGCCCTAATTGGTTTTTAATAAAATGCTCAGGAAAACAATAGATTTTTTTGTATACATGAAAAAAAAATATATACATATATTAGATACATTTTTCACGAACAAATCGCGCTTTGTTCATAATATCCGCTCCCATTTCAACATTATCTTTCTCAAATAACGCTATTTTGCAAGTACTGAGGATTTTTTATTGAGAGTTTCCAATTCGGAACGTCTTAGGGCCATCCTCATGAATGGTGAACTACGTTGAAACCAACCATTGATCATTTATAGTTACACAATTAAATGCACTGCGCTACTTTAGAAAATAATAATAATAATAATAATTTTACAATTATAGCGGCACTTGATGGAATCAGTTTAAACTAATTTGCTAATAAATCTTCTGTTACCGAAATAATCCAATGTTTTTCTGTGCATTTCAGCGAGAACCGCATAGTGTCAAACTAACACATTTTAAATAAAGCATTTTTTATTTTCTCTGTGAATTTATTTTGTAACACCCGCTAAATATATATATATATATATATATAATAAGTTTAAAAATGAAGAAATATCATACTAATATTGGCACACGATATTTAAATAGACTATTTACACTCCATATAATGGTTTAACTTTCTATGTACTAACGGTACAGTAAATTACCATTAGATAAATAAATAAATAAATAAATAAATAAATAAATAAATAAAAATAAAAGTATAAAATCAATTTTATGAAAGAAATTTCAAATGTAATTATAATATTACAACGTATATACTTCTCTTTAACCACACTACATGGCACCAGATTCTACATATAGCAATTTTCCTTCCACAAAGCATGTTTTAGAGATTTGTCGCTACTTTTGCCTGGCATTTTTCACGATCATCTCTTGTTGTATAATCAATTCCTCAAGAATCTATATTATAATATATATATATATATATATATATATATATATATATATATATATATATATATATATATATATACATATATATATATATATATATATATATATACGAACTCACTAAATCGTAATTAATTACTATGAGGTTATATGTATAATTTGTATTGCATGTACTTATAAAAAATACTTTAAAGAAACTAAAAAATATATGTGTTTAAGAAACATTTTTCGTCTTTAATAATGCAGAAATAAAAAAGTTAACAATCAGGAAATCATTCTCCATCGACCAATGATATCTAATGAATGGTGAATACTTCATCGTGAAGTTTAAAATAACAAAATAAAAATAAAAATAAATATTATTTTAAATATTCAAAAGCACTTTGTCATTGCAATATGTTTACCTACAAAAGAGCGATAGAAGTCTTTGGTTGTGATTGTATTATTGCCGCTAAAAAAAATTATATCCTGCCACGTGCAGCTGGCATGTTGGATTTATTAAATGGGGCGTAATATTTATCATATATAGACCTGCATTCGTGATAATGCGAAACAGTACAGGGCGAGCTTCATCGGGAGAAAAACACATTTTTGGTAATTGAAGACATGTATGAGTTCAAAATAACGCCACTCGATTTTTGTAATGCTCCAAAAACATATTTGAAGCTGATGAATAATTTATTGTATCAAAAAAAAAAAAAAAAAAAAAATGTGTATTTAGTGAAATGGGAATCAAGATTTTAGAACACCGAATATCTGGTGAAGATTCAGAACTAAAACCTATATAAAATGGATGTTGTTCAAGATTTCTCTATAGCATGGAATGTTCTTGATGTGAGGATATTTTCAGCTTATTTCTTTATTTCTTTCTTTATTTCTTTCTTTATTCTTTCTTTATTTTTTTAACTACTCACGCTTCGTAAAAAAATTTGTTATAAGGCAAAGCCACTTTAGATTTTATAAAAAGGTGATTCCAAGTTTGTATTTACAGAACCACAGGAATAAGCTTTAAATGATCTTACTTCAGCCTGACTTCAGGCTTACGCCAGTACTTACTTCTTAATCTATATTAAATCTGATAAAAAAGTGCCTCCCATGGAACTACACAAAATCTTTTTGTGTTTTTTTTCCCCTCCAAAATATTCGGCTATATAATGAAATTGCATAATTAAAGATTATTAATATTATTGAAAGTAAATCAGACACTTCGATTAAATCCAAATAATAATAAAAAAAATAATAATAATAAAAATAATAAAAAAATAAACTGTCTAAATTTCTGTTTAAATCTGTTTTTATTTAATTTTGTACTCTATAAACTATTGAATAATCTTGTTGCTAATTAATTTTGGTAATTAATCTGTTAACTTTGAATGCTACAGTCTGATTTAAAATTTCTCGTTCGCTAATTTTATGTCATAAATATTTTAAAGCAAACATATCAAGAGATATTATACTGTATAAGTGAATGTTGTATGTGACACTTCTAAAATATAAAAGCCTGCCAGCAACTGAGAGGTTCTGCGATCAATACTTGTAAAAGGAAATTTCTGGGTTCGATCCTAGTTCACACTAATCCACGAAACTGTTCCGAGTTTTCCGTCGTTTTCCAAGAAACTCGCGTAAATACGGGCTAATACCACATAGAAAGGTCACCACATAAGCCATTCCACCCATAGTCCTAGGAGCTTAGCATAGTCAATCGGCCTTAAACCCTACAATCAACAAATTAACTAAAATATAGAAAATCAGATTGCAAATTTCGATATTTTTGTTGAAATACAAATGTAGTTAAAATCCTCTTTCTAAAATAAAACTCAAAAAATCACTCGAATATGTCTTTGTATTATTTTTCATACAATAAGTTAAATTTTTCACATAAAAAAATAAAATTATTGAAGGAATTCACATTTTAATGAAGTTAATACACATATGTTTTAATACTAGTAATTAAAATGTCATTTAAATCTCCTACCTGAATTATTTTCTTCGAAGTAATTATTAGTCCACTGAGAATTACCGAAATATATCGCCAATTGTTCTAAATATACGTTAAAGTTAAAATAAATCTTAAAAACTGTTACTTAGTGAATAATTTGAAGCACATATTTTAAAAAGAAATAAAAGAAATAAAACCAATATTTATATTTTAACATTATTAATTTCAAGTAATAAGACTAAAAATATTCCATCCATTTTAAGTGTATAATTGGAATATTTTTAAACGTATCAAAACAGATAATACATAATTGTAATATAGTGCATTTTATAATATTCTTAATTCAACTAAAAATAGTAGATAATTAAGAATAACTTAATCTGTAAATATTATTTAAAAAATCGAATATAATTGCATATATTGTATTTATCGCAAATCTCCGCTAAAGAATAAATAATATAGCTGTGTTATTATTATCTTCTTGTAATTCTGTATTTCTTAAAATATTTTTAATGAACTGAATTCGTAATAAAATAATTGAATATATATATATATATATATATAACGGACCATTAAATTACTTAAAAATGAATTGAAAGAATATGCATACTATAAAATAAGGATAATGTAACAAACTATTGACCCCTTTACATTAGGATTATATTCATTAATGTTTTATATTATATGATAATATTCTTTCCAGCGATATGAATCTCAAAACTTCAAAAATCATCTGTATTAATGTTCAGAATCTCTTCTTTAGCATATGAAATATAAATCATAAAAAACGACAGTTTTTTGAGTGACGCAGCAAAGCTCAAACAAAGCTTAGCAACGACACTCTATTATACAGCTAATTTTACATCAAAGGAATTTGGAAACGACGACATTTAATATCTCAGTAAATAGGAGATATTTTGATCTGATGTTTTCAGAATATTCTTTTATCTTCTGCATGATGCTATCCTGAAAGTTTCACACTTCAACATTGTATATATTTTGAGATCTGGAGTTGCAATTTAAGACTTCAAAGGAAAAATGTTTTATCGTGTGAGTTTTTTTTTTCGAAAACGGCTCTAAGAAATTTTATGAAATTGATATATGATATTAATTTATCTTGTCTGAGAATCGTAACGTGCTCCGTTTTTCCCAAAAAACTCTAGTTTTTTATATATTTCATTTTAAAAATGGAACTATATTTCCTCGCGGATTACACTATTTTCTTTCGCATCGCTCAAAAGAAAAGTATGTAATCCGGTTTGGAATTTTCGCGGACGTATACAGTCTTCGTTTCCATTTGAAATATTCAATCTCAGATAGGTAATTTGGCTCCATCTATCGGCAGTTAGTGTCAAAAACAAACTTACAAAATAAAATATTTTTCTTTCTTTAATATATATATTAAATGAGTTATTTATTTAGAGATTTGTATTTTATATAATATTTTTTTTAATCAAAAATATTCATTCAATTCCACTGTTTTCAAGTTGATACGTTGTTAACTTTTAAAATTGGTTTTATTTTAAAAAGTGATTGCAACAACAAAAACCTTTTTCTTTACTTTCATAAAAATGATAGATAATATCATAATCATATGCAAATATTTGTAATTTTTTTTTTTTAAATCTAAGTGATAAATCACTTAAACTAAATAATAATAATAATAATAATAATAATTAATTGATTAATTTGCTCATTAAATTTCTATAATATAGTATGTAAATGAAATAATTATATCAAATCCAAATCTAAAATTTCATGTTTTCTGTTATTATTATTATTTTTTAATTTTATAAAATAATATTGTAATGGAATAAAAAAAAAAAAAAAAAAAAAAAAAAAAATTCGGTTACCAAACACTTAAATGCATTGGAAAAACTCTGAAAACAGAATTAAAATAAGTAAAATAAGTAATAAAATAAAATGAAGTAAAATACATCTTTATTTGACTTTAATTTAAACCCATAATATAATTTTAAAAATATTAATTAATTAATTTTGTTTTTCGCATTGTGATACTTAATTTTACGAAATAATACATTTCTGCAAAGCATACTGGTAAAATAATTAAGAATTATACAGTGTATTATTTTATAAATTACTTTGTTCGTTAAATTTCCAGTAAAAAACTATACTACTTAAATATTTACCAGTATAAAAGTTTAACATTTTAAATATTTTTCTATTTTTATTTATTTTTCTCTTTTAAATCAAATCTATACTTCAAAAATAACAATTCTTTCTTTCTTAAATTTAACAGTAGGGAATATAACAATAAAAGCTACTCTAGAAAAAAAGAAAAAAAAAATCCTCCTTCACTTGTACAGACTTATTTCTTACATATAATATTGATATAAAATGAAATTACCATGCATCTGCAACCTTTAAATTAGAAATTAATAATACATTTCAAATTTTGTATTGTTTTGCAAATTTTGTTTATTGCCTTTATTCAGATATTGCAGTTTACCGCCTTCCCTTAGTATATGTTTATTGCCTACAGAACATCAGTCCCCCCCCCCCCCCCCACAAAATGGGTATTTTTGAAATAGTGATTGCTGGTACCAAACGGAACCGCTAGGACTTCCCTGGTTAATCGATTTTAGAAAAGTGTGTTTCTGAAGTTTATACAAAATCTTGAAAAACAGTGTTGAATACGAATTATTCAATTTGTTTTTCTATATCCAGTAATTTTCGGAATTTCTAAAAACTGTAAAACACGTCTTCGACAATTTTACGGGATTTTGTTTAGTTAAGAAAAAAGCAAATATGTATGGTGGGGGTGGCACAAGGTGTCAGACATGGGCAAATTTTAATTTTGTAAACGTGAAAATTGGGGGAAGGGGGAAATCTGTTACTTTGATGGAAAGACCTTTTCAAAACAACATTTTAACAAAAAATGTTATTCTCTATAATTATTAGTTAGAAAAATATGAAAGAAATTTTTTCGTTTAAAGTCTTTCCCCCGGGTCTCGAAAACACCTTGGAAATTCTAAAAACCTAAAAAAAAAAGGGGGGGGCTTAATCAGTTTGAAGGATCATTGTTTTGTTTGGAAATTTTGAAAAAAAAATTGGAAATTTCGAAAACAGGGACCAGCGAAAAGCGCATCTTTGAAATTCTAAACAAATGCATTGCTTTTTTCAGTTTGTCGAAAATATCTTCTATAAACATAAACAACTTCTTAAAAAAAAAAATAGAAAAGAAAAGAAAATAAGTTGAAGCTGTATTACGATAGGGGAAACCTTAGAAAGCAAACAGTAAAATTTGGAGGGGAATTAGGGGAGTTAAGAGCTCGTTTAAAGATCTTACTTACAGACTCATATTCAATTTGCACGTTTCTTACAATTTTCAAAAGTTTCGAGTCGTTTCCGATAGATTTGGGGAGGAAGATGTGACTTTTAGAAAAAAAAATATATATAAGTCCCTTAAAAATGCCCCACCAGCGGCCGAGCGGTGGCTGAGAGGTGCCGGATTCGATCCCATCCCGCACTCTTTGACTTAGCCGTTCCTTCCGTGTTTTTCTCCGAAACTCGCTTAAATACGGGCCTCGACCCCTTAGAAAGACCTCATGGAGGCAATTCTACCTATTTGCCTAGGACCCTAGCGTAGTTAGTTGGCCTTAAAACCTACTACCAACCAACCTTAAAAAAGTATCGTTGAAATGATTGCATCTAGAAGATTTCTCGAAGTGCTAAAAAATCCTTATCATTTAAAATTTTAATGTTAGATCTCTTAGTATACTTTTTACCCCATAACCCAATTTTAGAAAATGAGGCAATGTCAAAAATCCCTTCACCACGTTTTAGAAAATATTCAGGAATTCTAGCCAGGAAGAATGTGGGAACTATGTACAATATATTTAACCAGATAGGAATAAAACTACATTCAACAAAACACTTTCTAAAAAACGTTTTCCCGATTAAAATTTCAAAGTGGTCTAACTGATTGCCCTCCTCCTATTTTCCCCATCTGAATTAATTTTAAACCAAACAAAATCTCCCTCAGATTGATTAAGCATCTTTTTTAGAATTATCAGAGTTTCCAAAGGAGGATCTGATCCCCACCCCCATGGTGTTAGGTATTTTGGAAAATTACTGTCAAATCCTTACAACATTTTACTTTAAACATCTCCAATTAAAAATATAACAAAATATTAATATTTTGTTCATTCAATTGGACCATTTAAAAACTTGTGTTTAATTTTCTTTATCTAACCAAAATCTATGTGGTGAATGGAGCTCTTAAAAAACTTATTCGTAACACTTTTTTACAAAAACTTTCGTACACAAATTATTTTTTGAACATTTATTTTAAATAATCTGTTGAACTATTTAAGAAACAGATGAACCGTTGAACCAAAGAAATTGAATATTAAATAAAATAAAATAAATATCTCTCTCTCTCCCTCTTTTTTTTTTTTTTTTTTTTTTTTTTTTTTTTTGTAGAAATTGTTTGTTATTTTAAAAATATACTATATTATGCCTTTGTAATGTTGCGTGTTTCCATCACACAACAAATATTCTTTCTTAAAGTTTTTTATTTATCACTTTTCATAAATTTTTAAAATTTCATTTAATTTGTTATTTTGTTCGAGGTAAAATTTAATGTGGTATGAACTATGAAACTGCACTTTTTAAGGATTACAAACTCATTGTCATGCTCCTTTAATTTTACATTTTAATCATTAACCCCTAAAAAGTAATGATATCAATACAAAAGAACCCTTAACGGGTTAAAAGTTTGTGACGCAGCACTGCACTTTATGGCTATAAGAATTAGAAATACGGGTCTTAAAAAGAATACCCCATATCAAATTTTCAGTGACGCTTTGCTATTAATTAAAAAATACAGAGATTTTCTTATTTGAATTTGTTTTTTTCTTCTATGTATTTTTACAGTGTAAACGTTATTTTCAACAAAAAATAATATATAACATTTCCTTAGCGATACCTTTGCCTTCACACCTCTTATAATATCGAAATATGTGTTTTAAAAGAAATGATATGAAATTCCAGCAACGCAGTGATGTTACACTAAATGATTTGTTTTTAAATTCCACTGCAATTATTTTGTTTTGCATATTAAAAGTATGTTTGCACATTGAAATATTGCTTTTAATTTTCAAATACGCAGTCAGATATATCATTTTCATTAAGTTTATATTATGTACTGAAATGTATTTATTTCAATGAATTATTTTATCTTTTGCGTCACGCTATCCAAAACTGTAAGTAAAATTTATGGAAATGTTTATTTTGTGCCATCTTATCCAAATTAATTGAAAAAGCATGCAAGTAGATAGTGTGCTGAAAAAAAAAATAAATAAATAAAAAAAATTGCGAAATTTTTAGTTGTAGTTTTGGATGGCGTGACGCAAAAGATAAAATAATTCATTGAAATAAATACATTTCATTACATAATATAAACTTAATAAAAATGATATATTTGACTGAGTATTTGAAAATTAAAAGCAATATTTCAATGTGCAAACATACTTTAATATGCAAAACAAAATAATTGCAGTGGAATTTAAAAACAAATCATTTAGTGTAACATCACTGCGTTGCTGGAATTTCATATCATTTCTTTAAAAAAACACATATTTTGATATTATAAGAGATGCGAATGCAAAGGTATCGGTAAGTAAATGTTATATATTATTTTTTGTTGAAAATAACGTTTACACTGTAAAAATAAATAGAAGAAAAAAACAAATTCAAATAAGAAAATCTCTGTATTTTTTAATTAATAGCAAAGCGTCACTGAAAATTTGATATCATTATTTTTAAGACCCGTATTTCTTATTCTTATAGCCATAAAGTGCAGTGCTGCGTCACAAACATTTAACCCGTTAAGGGTTCTTTTGTATTGATATCTATATTCATAAAATTACGGTGAAGAGATTTGCTTTAAATATATTAAGTTTTGAAACATACAAGAATCATCATTAAAGCCACAAAGGCTTCTGAGAACTATATTTTTGTGCTTTATTTTGTGCTTAATTTTTCATGCTTTAAATGAAACAAAGTTAACAAA
The DNA here is from genome assembly GCA_963930645.1 of Salticus scenicus. NCBI lineage: Eukaryota > Metazoa > Arthropoda > Arachnida > Araneae > Salticidae > Salticus > Salticus scenicus. The sequence continues at coordinate 135,111,713 of OZ005656.1, read as the reverse complement.
ATGAAACTAGATATAAAAAATGAATAGGCTTCTTGAATTTTTTCGTTATACATAAATGCACTGATGGAAAAAAAAATTCCAACACCAGGAAGGATCTGTGCTAGATAAACGAAATTTGGTAGGCGTGTTTATACATCTGAAAGATGACGTCGATTCAAATTTCGAGCTACGCGCATAAGTGTGGCTCTTGTAGCGACACTACAGTGCGTTGCATGAATATAAACGCACCTTTTCCAATAACCAAAAATAGAATTTTTTAAATTTTAAAAGAAGCAATGCGACTTACAGTTATTGCATATGACTAACAACTGAATAAGGTGCCTTGAGCACGTATATTTAGGCTCATGCAAACTTATGTAAATGAGTTTTGAACATTTTCTTATTTTTCACTCTTTTTCGTTTGTTGCGCGAAATTAAACGCACTCTGTATTTTGCGTTTAAAATTTAACAGAGCCACCGGAATTAAATTAAAACACATATAATCGTGTTGCTAAAGTTCTCTAAAAGCGGTTTTAATGCTTGAGTGCAAAATTTACGGAGTTTGTTCAGGATGGCAAGAGGGAAAATTTGACAGTAGACGAGAGTATAAAAATCGACTTTATGCGTAGTAAAGGCTTTATCAATCGTGAAACTGGGCAACGAATCAGAAGAAGTGAGAGCGTTGTGCAAAATTATATAAAGAAAGGAGCAAATTATTTGAAAAAAGCATTAAGAAATGAACAGGAAAGTTCGCCACTTACGACAAACGTCGAATATGCAACGCTGCAGAGAATAAGAATATTTCCTGTGCGAAGTTAAAGGCTCAGTACAAGCTGGGTGTTCATCGGACAACCCATATGGAGAGCCACCAAATCTGCAACATTCATTAAATTTAAGAAAATGAAGGCAAAAGCCCCCCTCACTCAGAAGCACAAAGATATGTGGTTGGAATGGGGAAGAAAATGGATTCTAGATTGACTAAATTGGGAAAAAGTCATCTTCTCAGATGAAAAAAAGTTTAATCTCGATGACCCGAACGGATTTCATAGCTTCTGGCACGATTTGAGAACCGAAGAAATGTACTGTTCAAAATGTCATTCTGGAGGTGGGTCTGTCATAGTGTAGGCAGACATAGGTTTTAAAGGGACTTTCGAATTAGAGTTCGTGAAGAACACTATGATCTCTGTAGATTATGTCCATATGCTCAAAAGGAACCTCCGTTGTCAAGCAGTCAAGAAAACTGGAAGAAATTATATTTTTCAGCAAGATTGTGCATCTGTACCTACAGCAGATATCGGGAAAAAATGATTCCGTGACAATAAAATTAAAGTTATGGATTGACCCTTAAAAAGCCCCGATTTAAACATAATGGAGAACGTATGGGGTATTCTGGTTTGCCGTGTTTAAGTAAACGAAACGCAGTTTAACACGAAAGATGAACTAAAATCGGCCATTCTATCAGCTTAGAAGACAATCAGCTTGGATGGCCTCATGCCATTATATTAGCCAATGCCAAGGCGTTTACTGGCTCTTCTAGAAGCCCATGGTGGCTTTACAAAGTATTAGATACAGTATTTGTTACTCAGTTATTTATTTTTTTCATGTGCGTTTAAATTCACGCAACATGTATTTTTGTCATAAATTCAATAATGTTATTTTCTATAAAATGATATTGGTCTTTCATTGTTTTGACTCGTATTTTCATTTCTTGAATCATACACATAGAGTTTGGCTCAAGTGTCACCTATTCATATTTCTTTATTACACTTCTATACCATTCTAATTCTTAAAGCTAAGGTGCGTTTATATTCATGCAACGCACTGTATGAACATGCAAATGAGGCTTGCTTTAAATAAGCGCTGTAAGGTTCGTGATCGTTATTTACAGTTGAGATTTGACGTAGTGCGTTAATGTTCGTCAAGGATGCCTCTAAGAAGACGAAGAAGCCATTATCAACAGCTCACTGAGTTTCAACGTGGTCGTGTAGTAGGGCTACGAGAAGGTGGGTTTTCTTTCCGCGATATTGCAGAAAATCTAGGCAGGAATGTATCCACTGTGCATGAGTGTTGACAGCAGTGGTCAAGGGAAGGTACTGCTTCAAGATGACCGGGTTCCGGGCGGCCACGTGGCACTACTGAGAGGGAAGACCGCCGTTTTCGGCGTATGGCTGTGGCTAATCGTACTGCGTCTGCAGCTGAAATTGGAGCTGCAGTTGGCACCACAGTGACAGATGCGTTCAGTGACACAACGAACTGTTACAAATCGGTTACTTCAAGGACAGCTCCGAGCCAGACGCCCTGTAGCGTGCATTCCACTGACTCCAAACCACTGCCGTTTGCGACGTGAGTGGTGTCAAGCTAGAGCTCATTGGAGGACGGAGTGGAGATCTGTTGTGTTTTCTGATGAAAGTCGGTTCTGCCTTGGTCGCAGTGATAGCCGTGTGTTGGTTAGAAGGAGGCTAGGTGAACGCCTGCTAGCGACCTGTCTGCGGCCTAGACACACAGGGCCTACTCCTGGAATTATGGTTTGGGGAACAATTTCGTATGACAGCAGGAGCTCTCTCGTGACTATTCCACGCACCCTGACTGCAAATTTGTACGTCAGTCTAGTGATACAACCTGTTGTGCTGCCATTCATGAACAGCATTCAAGAGTGTGTTTTCCAACAGGATAACGCTCGCCCTCATACCGCTGTTGTAACTCAATATGCTCTACAGAGTGTCGACATGTTGCCTTGGCCTGCTAGATCACCAGATCTTTCTCCAATCGAGCACGTATGGGACATCATTGGACGACAACTCCAGCGTTATCCACAACCAGCATTAACCGTCCCTGCATTGACCGCCCAAGTGCAACAGGCATGGAACTTCATCCCACAAACTGATATCCGACACCTGTACGACACAATGTATGCACGTTTGCATGCTTGCATTCAAAATTCTGGCGGTTACACCGGTTACTAATGTACCAACATTTCACATTTGAAATGGCTCTTCTCGCCAATGGCTCTACCTGTGATCTTGAAACTTCAATCAATTAAATATGTTACCTAGACATATGTATTGCTGAAATTTCATTACTGTACAATAATTTTTTCTTGGTGTTGGGATTTTTTTTTTTTTTTTTCATCAGTGTATTATGTTTCGTATAATGCTGAATGACTCCATGCTTAATAAACCCCATAATTAGTTTAATTTAGTTAAGTAAGAAAGTTTAGTATGGTCATTAACTTAACCCAGGTTATTTAAATTTCCCACTTAACACTTAGGGAGGCATCCTAGCATAAAATGAAACAGTGCACAATAAGAAATTTACTCATCATGTTAAAAACCAAATATTATTTATTAAGGGGAATTAGGATACATAAATTATTAAGTACATTAGGCCCGTATGGCCGGTTTAAAATTTGCATACCTAAAATTTACCGATATATAATAATTCTTTTATGGAGTCCTAATTTTAAATTACTCAGGAAATCGCTAAATAATAAAAATGCTTACCGAAAATCTTCAGCGCAGTTTGAAGCATCATCATCCTTCCAGAGCAAACACTTATCACAAAATCCCGACACTGAACTTAATCCAAATCTGACTCTACGTTCACAAATTTAAAATCTCTTCTCCTCTTTTTTCCTCTCCGTCCTCCCCTATATCCCAATCCGAATTTTTATGCCCCTTTTCTCTTTCTTCTCATATTCCCCTCTTTCTCTCCAATCTCTGGCTAATTCGTCGTTAACCTTAATATTATTGGATTTTAGGAATTGAATAAAATTTTCCGTCATTGGCTCTTCCTTTCCCCTTTTAAAATTTTCCTAGCCTTATTTTATTTTATTTTCTCAGCTGGTTTTTCGCGCGCTTTCCGCATCTTTTCATCCGTATTCATCTCTACCCTTTTGTAGACTCGAACGCTTACCAACAATCCTTGCATTATTCTGGTCCCCGACCTATTCAAAACTCTCTGAATTTGGCGGTACCTTGTATGTAACATAAATTTTCTTTCCTCTTATAGAGAAGACATTTCCAAAATTTGACTTCTAACATTTCTTTTGAACGTATTCTAATCGAAAATATTTCTTGTGCTATAAATTTACACTCAGTGCCTTTATTTTTTTGTTATGATTTTGACTTTTACTATCGTACACCTGAATAACCAATCCTTTCAGCATTATCCCTGCTTTCAAGCCTTTATTTTTAAAATATCCCGGACATCTGGCCTTAAAGTTGTTTTCGTTTCTTACCTAACACGATATTTTCTCACAATAATAATTTTATTTTTGTCCACCCAAGAATTCCTATAAGCGAGCTATCCTTCTTTAACTTTCATGGGAAATCGTGTGTGACCATTCCTTTCTTAGGAAAATATGCCCTTTGCAATGTTCCCTTATTCACCTCTAAGTTTAACCGCGCTGTTATTATTATGCCTTAAATTCCAAATCTTTAAATTTTCCTCCAAAGAAATTCCAAGATGTGTGAGCGTGTCTCAGCAATATATCGAATTCCCCAAAAAGAAAAAAAAAATGAGAAAAAAAAAAAGAAAAGTGCTTTAACTCACGCTGTGATTAGGACTCCATATACATTATACATTGCAATAAATATAAAACAGTATTATAATAAACAGAATAAATAGATATAATGACATATAATCATAAGTGTAATAAACAGAGTATATGCTACTATATGCATAATACGAAACCATACAATAAGTGAAAAGAATGAACCATACGATAGTAATACATACATATGATATTTCATAGAATAAGTGAAAAGAATGCATCATATAGAAATAGGTATATATTAATTCAGACAATAAGTGAAAAGAATGCATCATATAGAAATACGTATATATATTAATTCATACAAGAAGTGAAAAGAATGAAACATACGATAAAATACATATATATATAATTAATTTTTTTTTTTTTTTTCTTCTAGTAGAATAGCACAATTGGTACACTATTCTCTATACCTTTTAATTGTATAGAGGTGAGGAAAAGAAATTCTTTACGATTTATGGGCTCACAAGTGTACATACAGACACCGACAGCTATATAAATACATATATAGTGTATGATTATTATCTTTTCTTTTTCCTGATTAATGGATATAATTTTTTTTTTTTTTTTTTTTTTTTGAAATATTGTCATTATGTTTATATTTTTGTTAACGTGAACGACAGCAACAAGTAATTATTGTAGAAAATATTGTAATTAAAATACATATGATGAATAAAGATGATCCTATGAATTTTAGTAAGAAAAGATGGTTAGTAATGTTTGGAAATTTAAACCAATCAAACCAAGTGTTTGAACCTTCAACATTTAGTGTTCTTGTATAATTAGTATTCAGTTGTAGCAGTTCCACACTTGGCTCATCCAAACAGAACTTTATTTTCTTACACTGAACGAGAGTTGGTGCTTTTAAGCACAACTTTTCGTTATAACACCGTGTTTCTGCAAAAAATTTCACAGTTAGTATCGACGGGGTCGTTGTAAGTTGTACTGCTTTAGTGTGCACAGCTATCTCTTGAAAATGTACAGTAACTACACCTGGATCACAAGTGCTTGTTGCCTGGAAAGTGATGCGTGCCAACACAGGGCAGTTATAGCATCCCGAGGCTGTGAGATCAATATCTTCAAATTTCGGACATATTGTATTTGATTTTATTACCATTTTAAAATTAGTGAAGTGCAACTGTATACGAACAGCCGCAGACATTAATAGCGATGATTTTAACACATCCTCTTGTACTTGAAATAGATGAATGTCTTTTTGCAATGGCAATGCATGCTCCTGGGAAGAAACGAGATGAGTTAATGCATCCGAAACCATTGTGCAACGCAGGACATCCTCGAAAAAATCACAATTTGATATATTGGGGTCGAAGATAAAATCTTTCGTAAAAGAAGTATTTGCTTGTATAGCTCCTATTTGACCTGCGTTGGGGTTATTTCTGGGACTGGCTGGCGCTAGATATGCTTCTGAAGGTCGACCAACTCGTTGTATAAAATAGTCTTGGAGGTTTAGTTGTGGTTGGTCATAGGCGCCCAGAATTGAAACTTTGATTCCCGACTTTGTGTACGCGGAATCTGTTAAAGATAGCCGTGAAACTGTGTTGTTTTCAGAGTGCGTTAACGATACATGATATTGACATGTATGTCCAGAGATTTTGGATACTTCATAGGTTTTTAACAAGTCTGGTTCAAACCAGACGCGAAAAAAATTGCAAGCCGCTCGAGTTAACACCGTACAGCCCACACCTAGTCCCCCTGGGACGCAGGCTGTAATGCCAGGAAATTGACGGCTCTCAGCCGTTTCGGCTTCAAAATGGTTACCATTCTTGCCAATGTATTGTTTTATGCAGTGCACACCTCGTCCGCAGAATTGATTAAAGATACAAGAAATCTGCGATATGTATTTGGCAGTAACTGGGAATGTGAAATATTGCCTTTCTGTGTGAAAACTGCATGTCACTTCTTCTAATTTAATTTTTAGTGAGAACAAATGATTTTCGTGACTGTCCGTGAACCATAAACACGTTTCCGCTTGAATTGTGGGTAATGATATTTCTGCAGTTGTGTACAACTGGCATGCCTTTGTTCCATCCTGTAATACTTCACAGGTCTTTAAGTCGGAAGTGATGATCGAATGTGAGTTACACTCACTACTAATTTCAGTGCAAAGTAATGCCATGGTTAAAAGTACTAAAGGGAGAGACGAAATTCGTGGATTTTGTACAGCATGATTCTCCAAATGTTGATAAAAGTTTAACATCAAATTTCGCATAATGCTGCCGATAAAAGCACCAGTAAGTAATGAAACTCTGGCGAGTAATTTAAGGCATTTAATAATGATATAAAAAAGAAAAATTACTGATTTAAAAACATATATGATATTCTTAATCGCTGTTTTAAGAAATAGCAGCATAAACAGGATAACTGTAGTTAATAGTATATACATGATGTATTGAAAAATTGGAGGTAAACATTTTAGATGTTTTATCACTTCCCAACAAAAAAAACATTGTTTGATTTGGCAGATAGTTTTCCCTGACACGTGGAATAAGCCCGTTACGGACATACCGCTCGGGTGTAAATAAATTACTGTAATGTCTGACCTATAGGCCAATAGTTCGAAGGGGATTCGTATCATTAAGTCATTTGGCACAGTAAGCACATGCTCATATTCATCATTTCTAAGTATGACTCTGCCTGTGTCAGGCAAGGTCAATATTGGATCCGTAAAGTTTATGGTTAAATTGTGGTTTTGAAAGAAAGCGGATTCCCCTTCTAGGAGTTTACGACGATGCGGTGTTATTGCTTTATTTTCAAATAGACAAATGTCAAAAGTAAGTAATTCTGGGTCATAAATGGTGGCATCCTCTGTGACAGCAATCATTATCTGTTTCTTTTGTGTATAAGCACAAAAGCAGTCACTTTTAGGGGAGCAGTTATGGGTCTCACAAAACTCGGGCGTGCCTGTACAGCGATTTTCACCGCATTCACATAGAATCTTTCGCTTGTTGAAACATTCATACGAAGTGCTTTTATTATCTGGTTCCTCTGAGTGTCGTAAGATGAATGAAGAGGGCATGATCAGGGAGTAGTCTTTTGCTAGGATAAATGTTCTATTCGCTTTTACACAGTTGTGGCAGTGATGGTAAACACAGGCATTGGCTGGAAAACTAATTTTTGTGATGACATGTCTCGTGAGGTGGTGGCACTTAAGTTCATTGTAAAATGAACACAATTGTGGCCTGAAATGTTTGCCTTTAACGGCAGATGCCAGTATGAATAGCACTGAAATATAAGAAAAAGCATTTTTATTAATAGCCCCTCCTGAGTAAATATAATTTAATTATTATTATTATAATTTATTTATTTTTATTTTTCTTTTTCTTTTTTTTTTTTTTTTTTTTTTTTTTCGAATATGTAAGTGACTGTTTTAACTGGTGTGCGAGAAAACTGCATATATTATATGATTTCCATTATTATTATTATTATTATTATTATTATTTTTCTTTATATATATATATAAATTCAATTCCCTTATTAAATGAAATTTGAAATTTATAATATCAATAGATAAATGTACCCCTCAAATATACAAATTGGAAGAAAAGTGAAGTTAAACATGAATTTGTTAAATATAACGCAAGGAAATTAAATGAAATAGAAAGATAATTTAATTTTACTTTATTTCACCTTACGTTATTTATTTATGTATATATATATATATATATACATATATATATATTTTTTTTTTTTTTTTTTTTCTCCATTAGAAAATAACAATACATTTAAAGGATAAATTATTATGATTAAATATTATTAATATATCCTTTTTTTTTTTTTTTTTTTTTTTTTTTTTTTTTATATATATATTATTATTCTTATTCTTATTAATATTATTAATCTCATATAACAGTTAACAAGTTTCTCACAATTGGCCAATTTGTGAGAATGAACAACGTCTGTTCATAAGATTAATATAAGGGAACGCGAAATGTGCGCCTAATTATAAGATTAACAAGAGAATTGAATTTGAGATTGTGAAAATATTACATATATAAGGTAATGGAATAAAACAAAGTTATGTAGAATTAACACTATTCTATACATAAAGGACGAATTTCTCAGGAAGGAATGCTTCGTATGTATGTGTACTTAATAAGAATTAAATAATAATGAAAATGAAAATTATAAATAAATGTTAAAGGAATTTAATACTTCCTCATCTTTAATATTATGTTAAGTCCATAATATTACTGTATTTGACACTAATGCTATATTTCATATAATCATACCATAAACAAAGTGAAACTGTATTATTTACAAAGTTAAAGACAAATATAAGTATAAAATAACTGAATACATACGAGTAATATTTGTCTAAACCGTACTATCGACAAGGCAAAGTCTAGTTGATTATAATATTTATAAAATATTTTCTAATTACCTCGGTACGTATGTATATATAGATATGAATAAATATTTATTTAATAAAATGGAAGATCAAGGAGATAAGTATAAAATTTTATCCTCTAATCATAACAATAATAATAATAAGACATATAAATAAATATTGCCTAATATAAAATAAAATTAAAATAAAACTGATATAGATATAAAATTACGTATTTAAATCTTAATAACGAGTATAATAGTTATAATTATCGTCATACATCGACAAAACAAAATACAACTGAAAGGATATGTGATAATAGAATATCAAATCACGAATATATATATATCGATAAATAAAGATGTGTATATATACATATGTATACATTATTATTATTCATTTATTCATTTATTTATTTATTTAATTTTTTTTTTTTTTTTTTTTTTTTTCAAATCCTAGTCAATAAACTAATATGACACAAAAGCAATATCATTCTGTGTATTTTAATGCTAAGTCAAAAATTTTGTCCGCGAAGGGTTGAACTGTACTGCGTAGAAAATAGCGGGGTGGTGGTGTTGGTTCGGTATTGACCGGTGGGGAGAGTGTATAACTAATAGTGTCTTGAGATGATGTATGGGAGGAAGGGATATTTTCGATACTAGAGTTTGTTGACCCCAGATTTACTGCTTTGGGAAGATTCTTGCCACCGCTGTCTAGAAGGTAAGAATTGTTGTCTAGTTCTTCGAAAATTGCGTGTGGTCGTGTTTCTGGGGACGCTTCTATATTAGGGGAAGGGAAGGATTGTGTATTATCTGTAATTGTTGTATGTAACAGATCTAATTCTGGTTTTCGGGCAGTATATGGAATAAGTCTTTCAGCGTGAATCTTCATGTCTTTATTTTTGTGAGGGTTTATAGCGTCAACTATAGTATAATTTACTTTATTATGCTTCTTTAAGATACGATAAGGGCCAAAGAATTTGCGACGTTTCGTGATATTTAAATTACGGTCCCGTGCTGGGTCATATAAGTAAACTAATTGACCGGGATAGAAATCACGATATCTGGCCTTTTTATGTTGGTAATTTTCCATCGCGATAGCGGCATTCTCTAAATTTTGTATCACTTTTCGTGTGCGTATTTTAAATCTGTTGTTCGTTTCAGGATATAATCTGGATATGCCATTTCCTGTGGTGTTGAGTTATTATTTATAATGTCGGTTGGTAATAAAGGGTCATATCCTAAGTGGATATATGCAGGTTTTTCGTTAGTAGCAGAATGAATTGTAGAGTTATAGATTAAGGCGTAATATTGCACGAAATCGTCCCATTGTAACGTATTGTCAGCAAAAATAGCAAGTGACTTTTTAATATTCTTGTTGGCAGCTTCACAAACCCCATTTGTTTGAGGTCTCATAGGTGTTGTGAGTAGTTTGAGGACTCCTAGTCGTGTACATAGTATTTTGAACAGATCGCTGATAAATGAAGGTCCTCTGTCACTTAACAATTTTTCTGGAATGCCAAATAGACTAATGTAATCTATAAATCTGTCAACACTCGTAATTGCAGTAGCGTCGGGGACGGCGTATAATCTGATAAATTTCGTATAATTATCTATAAAACTAAGGATGTATCTGTTACCCTTATGTGTTCTAGGTAATGGGCCAATGTGATCGCATGATACCATTTGCATTGGTCTAGTGGGTTTGAAATTCCTCTGAAGTGGGACAGGAGGTAACACATTTGGACTCTTGAAACTTATGCAATGTGCGCATGATTTTATAAAATGTTTGTGTCCGAATATAAATTTTCCCAAAAGTATTTCTCTCTAATGTTGTTGTAAGTTTTAAATACTCCAAAATGTGCCATATGATTTGCTGCTAGTATGTGCGGCTTAAATTTGTCTGGTATAACGATTCGTAAAATGTTAGTGGATTTTCGAAATCTTGGTATAAATGCCGAATGCATAAGTAGTCCGTCTTTCAAAAGGTAGTTTGGATATAAATTTGAAAGTAGCGTTGGTGAATTTTCTAAGGTTTTAATTATTTCCGAAAGTTTGGAATCCGTGCGCTGAGCGGTTTTAATGTCCTGAATTGTTGGGAGATTAATTTGAACATTATTTACTGTTAAAATATCTAAATTGTTGATTGGCATACTGGTAATTCGTTCCTTATTGAGAGAAAAATTTCTCGAGGGTACATTTCCTAATGAAAAATCATCACTTTGTCCTTTAACATAAATTAGTATATAAGCTCGTTGGTTTAATACTTCTTCTATATCAACAGGCAATACTTCATTATCATTCATAAAATACCAATTCCCTTTCGAATCCTTAGTTAAACAAAAATAATGACCGTCATTCACGTAATTACCCGAATGTACTATTATGGCATTTAAATAATACCATAAGGGTTTATATTTTCGATATGTCATGTAAGGTTGAAAATTTATTTTATCATTATAAGTCACGTGATGTGATATCTTTTCACCTCCTTTTTGAGAAAATGTAAATCTTTTCAAATGAAATGTAAGTACTGTAGGAGATTTGGAAACTGAAATTTGTTTTAGTGCGTCTACCATCGAATTGCAATTATAACAATAATAGTCTGCTTGCAAATGCTCTGGTTTTGTGAATTTATGTAAATCTTTCGTTAGGGAGTCTGTACCTTGTGTAATATCTAATGAGAAATCTCTAAAAGGGTCAAACGTTATGCTCTTATGCCTACAATTTAGACATTCTACTTCACTACGGAAAATTCCTTGAAACATATTTTGTAATATAGTTGATTGATTGTATGAATATCTGAAAGCGTGAGTCTCATGAAATGAAACTGATTGTTCTAAATGATCAATAATTCGACCCAGAAATTCGTGCTCATCCTGTTGGATATTGTACTTAAATTCTTTGTCAATAGTTTGGAGATTTTGATAAAACTCAATGGGTTGTACTACTCTTCCCGTTTTTCCCATTACTGAGTCTATGTGTCGTTTTAACATACAAAACATACAAAATGTATTTGACTCACACGTGAACTCATGGTTTGAATTATGAAATAGAAAATTCACTAAAGGTGGGAGATATGTAAGACATTGTAAGATAACATTTATATAACAAGTGTTGCCCATGTTTTCTAATCCAGCTCTCCTTTTATTAATTGCTTTAGATTCTGGGTGTACGTTATCGTGCTTGTTAAAGTGTGTAATATTTGGTTGTGAAAGTAAATTTCCTACTGTTTTATTTTTAATTTCGGAAATATTATGTTTAGTATTCTGTGTTGGAATGTTATAACTCTTTTGTAATTTTTCTCTGAAAGGGTTTAGTGAGTGATTTGTATTGTTAGTGCTTACAAAGAAATCTCTAGACAGAGTATCTGCGACAATGTTTTGTGATGATTTAATTAATTCGAATGTGTAGTCATAATCTGATAAAAAGGCAAACCAACGGGTTACTCTGTTACCGGGTGATTCGAGGGAAGCTAATTTTGTTAAAGCTGAATTATCACACCTTATTATAAAGTGTCGACCATAGAGATAGTGTTTAAAACTTTTTACCGCTTGGACAATAGCCAAAAGTTCTTTTTCAAAAATGATATATTTACACTGAGTGGGATTTAGTTTCTTTGAAAAATATGCTATAGGGCGAATTATACCGTACTCATCCCTTTGTCCTACCATAGCCCCTAATGCATTTTCACTACTATCTGTAGAGAGAATAAATTCTTTATCATAATCGGGATGTATCAAAATAGGGGGTTTTGATAACTTTTCTTTTAGAATATCAAACGCTCTTTGAGCTTCTGTTGACCATCGGAATCGTTGATTTTTCTTAGTCAAATTCGTTAACGGTGCAGATAGAGTGGAAAAATTTTTGATAAATTTTCGATAGTATGAAACAAGACCTACGAATCTTCGAATCCGCCTTACAGTAGTGGGAACCGGAAAATTTTGAATTTTAATTATATTTTCATCTAGCGGCTTAATTCCTTCTGCGTTTAATTTATGTCCTAAGAATTGAATTTCAGGGAACATAAAACAACATTTTTCTGGATTTAATGTTATTCCATACGTACGAAATCGTTCAAATAATTTTCTTAATTTACTAAGCATGTGTAGCTCGTTTGCACCGATGCCAAAATCGTCGATGTAATTACATATTTTAAGGTCTGTCAAAGGCGCTAAAATCATATCTGCCAATTTACTAAAGTGTTCTGGGGATGCTGACATCCCTTGAGGCATTGTGAGATAACGATAAGAGCCAAAAGGCGTAGAGAAAGTTGTCATGTCTCTATCTTGCGGTTTTAATGGAATTTGATAGAAAGATGAAGAGAGATCTAAAGTTGTAAATAATTTTGATCCTCTTAAATTTTCTAACAAATGATTTATTATAGGTAATTTGTACCTTGGGTATTTTAAATATTTATTTAAAATTCTGTAGTCTACGACATGTCTCCACTTTTGTTTCTCCGGATTACCAGATGGATTCTTTTTTTTAATGAGGATTAGTGGAAAACTAATATGAGAGTCCGATCGTTCTATAATATTCGCTTCTTCGAGTTCGGATAACTGTTTTTTCAGTTCGCCTTCTAGCGCTTGTGGAACACGATACGGACGAATTGACGGTAATTGAGATATATCAACCTGTAAATTTGGATGTATTGCATCTGTGCGGCCAATGGTAAACATTCGTTTACTAAATATATCCGCAAATTCCATAAGTAGTTCTAATAATTTCGCTTTTATCTCAGGGTTTAAATGTGATAAGTTAAAATCGGTAGGTTTTAATTCTTTTCGTCGTAATTGTTTTATATATTCCATATTACGGGTATCAAATACCGTATTAATTGCCCCTAGTCGCGTATGTTTATTTAAAGGGACTGCGTTATCACTTAGATTAGATATTTTAACTGAAATCTGTTTGTTATCCTCCACCGAGCAAAATGTGTTGACAATTTTTATATTTCGATTCTGTAAACACGGGACAAAATTTACCTTTTCTCCATGCTTAATTGCCATATCTAGGTTTAGCTTAATTTGCCGTGACTCATGTGGTTGAAGAGTGAATTTCGCAGGTATTCTCGCGTAGTTAACATGAGTTGTGCTAATATTATTCGAGAGTGCATCTCTCAACGGCACGGTCACATTCCGTGAATTCAATGTATTAGTTTCAAAATTTATATTAAATTTCTGTGATTTTAATAAATCATATCCTAATATGGCATGATAATATTTAGATAATGGATTTCTAACAATATAAAACTTATGTCTAAATGTTTTATGTCCGATTGTCACTGGAAGAGAAATACATCCTACAATGTTCATATCATTACCTGTTACGGATTTAAGATTTATATCAATTTTCAAGAATTTAATGTCTTTATCTGAATTGAATTGTTTAAAAACATTTTCCTGTATGACACAGACACTGGCGCCACTGTCACAAAAGCTAGGAGTGAGAAATCCTGCTAATTTTACATCTACTATAGGTAAAAATATGTGTCTGGTATTTGAATCGATAATCTGTGTGTTAACCACATCATTAGTTATCGGTCTTCCGTTATATGGCTTTTGTTGGGTCCGGGAACGCGTCTCAGACCGAAATTCATTGTGCGTTCCCGATTTTAGTTTAAATGTTTTCTGTTATTGTGCTCATAGACTTGTGGCTGTGGTCGGGAGGAATAACCTCGAGTTCTATTATTTATGTTACTCGTATTGTGTTGACGAGAAAACGAGGGGAATTGGGGTCGAGTACGATTTGCGGGATTCGAATAACACTTACTGAAATGATGTGAGAGTTTATGACAAAACCTGCAGGGTGGAAAACGTCTTTGGTGTGAAGTATTATTACCTCTAGTGTTGTAGATACGCCCAGAAAAGTTTCTAGGGGTCGGCCTTTGATCATTTCTATAATTTTGGTTCGAGAATGAATTTTGTGTTTTTAATTTTAATTCCTCAATTTCTTTAGTTAAAGCGCTAACCATTTCTTGGGTATGCATAGCATGTGATTGTATGATATCTTTAAGGTCAGAGTTATTTGTGATATTGTTGACCTCTTGAGTGGACTCAGGATTGTTTAAAGACGAGTCACTGATTTGTAATGTTTGGATGAAATCTACCGCTTCTTCAAAAGTTTTAGGGTCTTTTAAAATTAGGGAATGTTTATATTTCGGTAATAGACCTTCCATAAATTTCGCTAATTTACTCTGTTCAAATAACGCTTTTACTGCAGCATTTGTAAGATCGGGATTATTAAAAAAATGTTGCGTAGCTAATGCTACCTTTGCTGCATAGTGTTTAACCTGCTCATTCGGGAGCATTTTACAATTCGAAAACTGTTGTTGTCTCGCTCCTAAACTATATTTAGTGTCAAAATAGGAAAGGAATTTCCTTTTAAAATCCTCGTAATTATTTTCATTGCTAAGATCGGGCGAATTTATTATATTTGAAAGTGCGTCACCTCTTATACGTGATTTCAGTATAAGTAATTTTTCATCTGGTGTGCATTTTGTGAGGTCCGCAATTTTTTCAAAGTTTTCAATAAAAAATTTAGGGGTAACCGCGGACAAATTATCAAATTGTGGGATTATTGACTGCAAACCTGCTAACTTTCTAATCATACTATCGGATTCGGATCCGTTTGTTTCGTCTCCCGGCATGTTTTAAAGAGTAAAGGAGGATAAATATACAAAAAAAAATTTCAATAACTACTTGACTAAACAATAACAATAATAAAATGAAAATTCAGTATTTATATTTATACAACACCTTTAGATTGTACTAAGCTAAAAATGTATATTTTAAATAGAAAATCCACAAAACTGAATAATTTATCAAGATATAATTCTAATAACACTGAATATATTCAAAATTCTATGATATAAGATACTAGGAAATCCATACCAAATAGATATAAATTACTTTTTGATTTGAAATAAAAATTGAAATAGCAAATCATTTAAAATATTACCATATTAGGAAAATATTTAAAAGACTGTAGTAACGAGTAAACTCAAAATTAATAGTTGAGTATAAGTATCAAAGAAAAAGAAATTTCAAAATTTTTGTGGTATAAAATATAAAATTTGGATACCTAATATTGTCAACGTATGTGTACATATATGGATGTATTACGTTAAAATACAGATAAAATAATGTTAAAATTCAAAATTTTCCATATAGATACACATAGTTGTATAGATAATGAAAATCAAAATATATATGCAGACATAAAAGATGTAATGTATAATAAACACACATATTAATAAAATAGGTAGATATATAAAACGTAAATATTGATTTCCCCTTATATGTGAGAAATTAATAATTAAATCACTATATAATATTATTGTTAAAAACAATTTTATACTTAAAGACTACACTTAAAAAAGTGTAATGGTCACGGCGGACCACTTGCTGAATGACTCCATGCTTAATAAACCCCATAATTAGTTTAATTTAGTTAAGTAAGAAAGTTTAGTATGGTCATTAACTTAACCCAGGTTATTTAAATTTCCCACTTAACACTTTGGGAGGCATCCTAGCATAAAATGAAACAGTGCACAATAAGAAATTTACTCATCATGTTAAAAACCAAATATTATTTATTAAGGGGAATTAGGATACATAAATTATTAAGTACATTAGGCCCGTATGGCCGGTTTAAAATTTGCATACCTAAAATTTACCGATATATAATAATTCTTTTATGGAGTCCTAATTTTAAATTACTCAGGAAATCGCTAAATAATAAAAATGCTTACCGAAAATCTTCAGCGCAGTTTGAAGCATCATCATCCTTCCAGAGCAAACACTTATCACAAAATCCCGACACTGAACTTAATCCAAATCTGACTCTACGTTCACAAATTTAAAATCTCTTCTCCTCTTTTTTCCTCTCCGTCCTCCCCTATATCCCAATCCGAATTTTTATGCCCCTTTTCTCTTTCTTCTCATATTCCCCTCTTTCTCTCCAATCTCTGGCTAATTCGTCGTTAACCTTAATATTATTGGATTTTAGGAATTGAATAAAATTTTCCGTCATTGGCTCTTCCTTTCCCCTTTTAAAATTTTCCTAGCCTTATTTTATTTTATTTTCTCAGCTGGTTTTTCGCGCGCTTTCCGCATCTTTTCATCCGTATTCATCTCTACCCTTTTGTAGACTCGAACGCTTACCAACAATCCTTGCATTATTCTGGTCCCCGACCTATTCAAAACTCTCTGAATTTGGCGGTACCTTGTATGTAACATAAATTTTCTTTCCTCTTATAGAGAAGACATTTCCAAAATTTGACTTCTAACATTTCTTTTGAACGTATTCTAATCGAAAATATTTCTTGTGCTATAAATTTACACTCAGTGCCTTTATTTTTTTGTTATGATTTTGACTTTTACTATCGTACACCTGAATAACCAATCCTTTCAGCATTATCCCTGCTTTCAAGCCTTTATTTTTAAAATATCCCGGACATCTGGCCTTAAAGTTGTTTTCGTTTCTTACCTAACACGATATTTTCTCACAATAATAATTTTATTTTTGTCCACCCAAGAATTCCTATAAGCGAGCTATCCTTCTTTAACTTTCATGGGAAATCGTGTGTGACCATTCCTTTCTTAGGAAAATATGCCCTTTGCAATGTTCCCTTATTCACCTCTAAGTTTAACCGCGCTGTTATTATTATGCCTTAAATTCCAAATCTTTAAATTTTCCTCCAAAGAAATTCCAAGATGTGTGAGCGTGTCTCAGCAATAATAACTTTTTTTCGAAATTTATATGAATAAAACGCTTGATTAATTAAACCTTTTTTTCCAAATATTTTTGTATTAAATTGTATTGACATGTATTGTTTAATCTGTTTGTATTCACGGCGTAATACAACAAATACAGACCTTAATATAGACGTAGCAATTAAATGTGAAAAGTCATAAGTTATTTCATTTAATATTTGCCTGAAAAAAAAATTCCATATATAAACACTTTATGTCTTAGTATGCACTAACTAAGTTAAATATAATCTAGATGCAATCACTGAAGTTAGTTTTCATTATATACCTCAAAGATATATATCTTAATTTCCCTTGTGTCTTTGTACGTGCAAGAAAAGTAAATTTGCATCTTTGTTTATTATTTCATTAGAGACGCAATTATATATCTTTTAGGCATAAAGTACTTGTTATGGAATTCATTTCTGTTATATAAATAAGTTAATTTAAAGGGATCGTTAACAATATAGGAATTAAAGATGGATAAAAAATATGATTATTGAAAACGTTATTGGCTTAGCAGATATATTTCAGCAAAATAACTTCTTAGAGATTGTGATAATTTAGTTTCACTTATGCAAACTTTATATAGCTTATTTATGTATATATTTTAGCTCATTGCACGATGTTATGTACTTAATAATAATAATTATTATTTAAATATATATATATATATATATATATATATATATATATATATATATTGCAGGAAAAAAGTAAAACACTATTAAACATAAAAATTAGTAGTACAAAGTAATAAACGCCGGACTACTAAAAGTAAAATTAAATAAATAAATAAATATCTATACGGTTTTATGAGTCTTATTCTCTTATATTAACGCATATGTTAATATTTTTACTTTCTTCTATATATATAAGAAGAAAGTATTGAATTCATTGAAATTTTCAAATTGCAGTTTTCGATGGACTTAAACATTCTGAGACATCATGAACACGATTTTTCTGTTTTTAGAAAATGTCTGTTTGTCTGTGTGTCTCTGTGTGTATCAAAATTTCGTGGACGTTGTATCTGACAGTCCAATAATAGAAATTTAACAAAACTTGATATTTTGTAGGGCACTGACATAAAATAGTGCTAATTACATTTAAGGATCAATCTCTCAACATGTGGCGCTTTAATCACATTTTCTTTTTATATTCTTTCAACATGGCAGTATTGAACAAAATGCCGTATAAATGTAAATAATGAGAGTTATGTTTAAACTGTGATTGTAAAATTAAGATGAATTATTGATAATAGTAGTAGTAAGCTAGGAAAACACGTTTGTGCATGTGGGAGTATCGCTTCAACCCCTCTGAGAGGAAGTACTCTCCCGGGATGTGTAAATTTTCAATATGGGTATCTTTCGAAAGCCCTCGTCATTATCTTTAAAACGAGTAGCTGAACCATAGATCTGGGATAATTTAAAATAAAGTAATAGATATTTTTTTTAATATTGGCATAAAACTGAATTCCTTTCGGCATTTGGTGTTATAATTCTGCCAGATAAAAACCATCTGCATTTATCATGAAGAATAATTTAATAACTTATTAAATATTTTTTACTGCATGAATTTGAGTAAAATTATTTTGAAGAAAGTCTTGTGGTATACACGTCATTCAATTTTGTATGCATATAGTTTTTGGAATATTTTAACTTCTACATTAGGATTTTATTATATCTTAATGTACATGATGACTGTCACTTGTATATGGATGGATAATTGAAAAAGTGGTATAACTGCGCATATTTTTAATATATATATATATATATATATATATATATATATATATATATATATGTGTGTGTGTGTGTGTGTGTGTGTGTGTGTGTGTGTGTGTGTGTGTGTGTGTGTTGTCTTAATTGTATCACATTTTGCCACATATTTCAGTATGAAAAAGAAAAAACTCCAATAATTGAATTCAAATCCATGTTTTTCTCAGAAAACTAAAACTTCTAAATATCCATTATAAAAATTAAATTTCAAAGTTACTTCAAATTATTTTTAATATAATTTATAAATTATTATAAGTATGTTTTGCATTAAACACAAAAATTGATAACACTTACTGAATCTTGACTTTTTGATATACGCATAAAATTGAAAAATACTCGTTATTTCAAAATCAATTTCCAAGGAGTTAATTCACATTTACACAGAACGACCCAATGTAAAATCTATTTTAATTTTAAGAAATCATTCATCATAACATTCTTAATTGGCGATAAATGGAGGTGTGTAAAATTCCTCGTTCACAGGTATTAATTAAAGAAAAATTATTTGATAAATTCGTTCATTATTAAGAAATATAAAGGAAAGAAATGCTATGTTGCCTTTACATAGAAGGGAGAAATTTAAAATATGTAAGATTTTTGTGACATTTGTTGTTAGGAAAACCACATATCTTTATCCTTTAACTTTTTTTTTTCTATTTCATAAAATGTTATATTGATGATTGTATAATACATGGATACACTGTAAAAAATAGTTTATTAAAAATTAGCTAAATTGTCTCAAAATAGCTCCCAAACAATATATACTTAAATTTGAAAAACCCATATACTCATGTTTGAGTATATTGGCATGCTCAAAAATGGGGTTGATCAATAAGATTCCCAATACTCCCATGTTTGGCATGTCAGTATACTCCAAAAGGAGTACATGGGTTTACATATTTAAGTATATATTGTTTCGGAGCTATTTTGAGACAATTTAATTCATTTTTAAAAAATCGTTTTTAACAGTGTATATACAGTCGGTAACAAAATTGTCCGAAGACTTGCAAAAAGTCCTATGTAAAAAAAAGTACACTTCATACGGTTTTGTTAATAAAATCCTTGTCGAATCATGTCCTTAGTCAGTGTAAGAACATGATTCGATAAGGATTTATTTAACAAAACTGTTTGAAGTGTACTATTTTTACATTGAACTTTTTGCTAGTGTTCGGACACTTTTGTTACCGACTGTATGTTCCGGACTGTATTAAAAGTTGTGTTGTTTATTCAACTTAAATTGCATTATAAATATGACACCTTATATCCATGTCTTAAATAGGTGGGTGATTGCTGTTGCTAATGGTGTTGTTTGTTTATACCAAATGTATGTACGAGATACCTAGTTAATATTTGAAAACTTTACATGGGATCTTTCTGGTTCCCTGTAGCTTATATCCCCGTACGTTACAAAAAAATCACAGAAAACTCCAAATGGCTAGGTCAAGAATTCAATTAGATACTAACTTTTCTAAATGCTTTCCTCTTGTTTTAATGCTTTATTCTTGTTTGCTTTTAGAACATTTTAGATTGAAAGACGCTACCACAGATTTACTTTTTTGTAAATTTAGAAAACAACGCTAACCAATTTTGAAACATCTCATATTAATAGCAGATAAACAGAAATTAATTAGAAATCCAAATAATATTGAAGATATAGAATTTATGTCATAGATTGGAATGCGTAAAAGAATCATTTTATAGACAAAAAATTAATCAGAATAATTTTATAGACTATGAATCAAAAAGAATCATTTTATAGACAGAGAGTTCTCCACTGTAGAAATGTTTGAGAAACGAAATATTGTTAAGATCTAAATAAAGATTTTAAATTACTAAATTGCTTTGATATTTTCCTCTTGTTCTAGGTTAGGAAAAAAAATTCACCCCGGCGAAAATTATTAAGTTCATAAATGGGTAATTCCAAAGAGACTGAGGCTTACAGGTTACCGTTATACATATTTAGTGGATAAAATAAAGAGGTAAAGTATGCAGTGTTATTATATTTAATTTATGTAAAATAAGTTGATAGATCATACTTTTATTTTCAACGTGGTGTGTTTCACATAAAAAAGCGACTTCATTAGTTTAGAAAATGCCTGTGTGTGTGTGTTTGTCAAACGGATTGTGACAATTCTAGCTCAAGAAATAATTCTCGAAATTTTATACAAACATACAGATGTTTGCAACTGGAGACTAAATAATACTGTTTATCAACTTTTGGTGAATATAACTCAACAAGTGGGGTTGCAATCACGTTTTATGTAAATTTTAACATAGAAATATATTGCAAAATTTGGTACAAATGTGCATATTGAATATTACTTTTTAATAAATCATTATGAAACTAAAAGTATTATTTATAATAGCAGTAGTAAACGAGTTTTTTTTTTTTTTAATGAGTAAGAACATTGCATCTACACCGAGGTAGGGGAGGGAATAACATGAGTATTATTTAAAAAAATCGTTAATCCTATTTATACAATTAGTAATACCGTAACATCTGGTACATTGGTTCAAACGTCTTTTTTTTTTTTTTTTTTTTTTTTTTTTTTTTTGCCGACTAAGCCGAAATGTCGTTTATGACAATCGGTACTATGGGTCCAAACACAAACAACAACGAAAAAATGCGCTTTTCAAAGTGACGCTTGTTTTGAAATTCACAGAAATATTTTAAGCTTATTTTTAAGATTAATTAAACAAACGCTTCACGTACATGTAAACTGAAAATAACGATACTCGATACAGTTTAGCAGCAATCACAGAATATAATAGAAATACAATAATACTACAATCACATTATTTTCAAAAATAGACTTATCACAGGTGAAATAAATTCTAACTATTTTTCAGCAAACATTTTCCCTTATTCTTTAATATTAGAAGACATACTTAAACAAAATCAATAGTAAAATATGTAAAAATCAAGATTAAATCATTATAAAATGGAAAAATACAATCTCGTTTATAGAAAAGTGCCTGATTGGCAAACGTAGAGTGAATAATTGGTGATGTGATGTTGTTCTACAAAATACCGTCACGTGAGTTGCAATAACAGATTGTCAAAGAATTCAAACGACATCACTATCGATGAAAGCGACGCCAAAAAAAGTAAAAAAAAGATTTCTGAACCAATATCCTAGTTATATCCTTAAGCCATAAATCTTTAATAATTTAAAACAAAGAAAAATATTTATTTAAAAAAAAAAAAAAAAAAAAAAACTTGCATCAGTTTATATGTCCTCTATGCAGCGTAGAATCGACTTAATTTGAAGAATTAGGTGTACACATTTCAAATAAATAACGTTTGGTTTCATCATGGGAAATAATTTTAATAAATACTAAGTTTAGTAAATAATTTATAGTGAAAACAAATATATAAGAGATGTCTGTGATGGCCACAAAACATTGTCTTATTATTAACATGCAAAAACTAATATGTAGAAATAGCGGACTACGCTTTAAGAATAAATTTTAGGATTAGTTATGCTGCTGAGTAGTTTGACCTTTTTATTTGGGGGGGGGGGAGTACTATTAGTTTCAATCTGGATTTTTTGTTTTGTGTAACACCAAAGAAAATTATAAATATCAGTCCTATCGTTAAAAATTTAGTACAAATTGAGAGGGGCGAATTTTCTGAATACAAGGGTGCAAACAGATTTTCGACACGACAATTAGATTTTTGAAATTAACTAAAGTATGAAGTTTAGGTTTTAATTCATTTCAGTCATTTTAAAGACTACGCGGTCCAGTTTTACGGTCATAAAATGAGACAATAAAAATTAAAAATAATAAAACAAAAATTTTACAGATTGAAATTAATAGTCCTCCGCACTAAATTCTGTATTTTTTTTTCTTCTTTTACTCAGTATTTGAAAGTTTTATGCTAGCGATATGGTTTCAATATTATAATTTCAAGATAGGTACATTACACTAATTGTATTTCTACCGAAAACATCTTTAACTACTTATGTCGCGAGAAAATTTGTATTTATTGTTTAAAACAAAACTGGTTTTTAAGTTTTAACATAAAAAGTACACGATTAAACAATTATTTGAACATTTAAAATTCATTTTATTACTAATATTATTATTATTATTATTATTATTATTATTATTATTTCATTTCTTTTTAAAAAGCAGTTCTGAAATAAATGCTGTATAAAATAAATTTAAAATGAAAAAATAATAATTTCTTGTAAAAACGATCATTGTAGATATAAAACATTCAAATAATTAACAATTTATACGCCAATAAGTACTTACATCAAATAAAGCTAACTTTATCTTTCCAGATTAAGTTGTAACTTGTTTAGTTGAATTTTTCTGTGTGTCATTAGCATCATCAACATTAAAACTGCGATAAATTTAGTAAGTTGAACAAATGCAATTTTCTTTCAAATTAATACGGCATCACTCCGTCGATTTTTACTTACTCTTCCACCTATACATGGTAGAGAAAGTATTGTTTTAGGGTCAAACTTTCGAAAGTGAGTTTTTGTTATATTTACATGTTTTGAGGTCCCATGAACACGAAAATAAAGTTTCTAGCGAATGATCTGTGTTTGTGTCTGTGTGTGTCTGTGCGTCTGTCTGTGTGTGTGTCTGTGTGTGTGTCTCTCTGTTATCAACATATCTCAATAACAAATAGCATCAGCGATTCCAAACTTGGTATTCTAAATGTGTATCATACAGGGATGCTACACTAAGCTTTTCGTTGAGATGAAGCAAGTGCTTCGTGTACAGGGACACTCACGATTATTGAAATACATTACGTCTATCGGGGGAAATTGCAGGTAGGCAGAGTTTAGCATTTATAGACTGCACTAAACCAAATGAAACGAATATGTATTTTTTGTAATAGAGATAGACAACTGGGAAAAAAAGGGAGGCGAGGCTCCCACATACACAATTTTTAATCTGCGATAATTGGAAAAAAAAAATAAAAAATATCAAAATTTAAATGTTTTATTGAGAATAAATTCAACTTTTTTTGGATATTTAGTGTTATACTACTTCTCTAATATGGAAATCGTCTGCATTATCATGGAGGATTTTTTTAAATAATAATTTTAATAAATTATTTTTACTGAGGTAATTTGTATAGGAAAATATATAAGAAAGTCGTGTGTTGGCCACAATACACTAGTTATTAATTGTTAGCGGATGTGCTTTACTAAGAATATTTTACCATTTAAAGGAACATTGTTCGGGAATTGAAATAAATTCCTCATAGAGATATGGTAAATAATGTATTTTTTAAGCTAAATATTCGTCGCTTGTTTTTTGTATATTTACACGTTTTGAGGCTTCCTGATTACCATAGTCAAGTTTTTTAACGTTTGATCTCTGTCTGTGTCTCTTAGATTACCTTAAAAACGAATAATTTTAGGCAATCAAAATGTTGAATTTTGAAGTTAATATAAGTTTGTTGCCGGACAAGTTTGATCAAGATTGATAAGTTTCAACGAATGTCCCGTGTGAATATTGTCTGTATAATTTTAAGTAAACTTTTAATTTTAATAACTAATTATCATATAAAATTCTTCCGAAGCCTAATTTGAATTGTTTAACCTATGTTAACATAACAGTACTCGTTATCTTACCTTTTAATCTCCAACCTGTATTTATAGTATTAAATTTCAGAGTAAGAAAAAATCGTGTGTCTACACACCAGATTATTTTTATGTTATTTATCCCCTTTGTATTATATATATATATATATATATATATATATATGTGTGTGTGTAAGATAATATTTCACAATAACAAAAGTTTGAACATAAAATCTTTTCTGAAAATTAAGTGATTTAATTTATAAGGTAAGTAAATGTTATGTTCACTTATTTAAAATTAGTTTAATAAATATAGCACAGAATTTAAAATAGGAAATCTAATTAAATTACTTGAAAGTATTTAAATTCTAGGCGTGTCACTAATAAAGGAATTTTAATTGAAAATTTCGAAACTATCAATTATGTCGCATTTAAGTATCCCAGTTCTCGCTGATCTTTAACGAGTTATTATTTTCTTAATAATTGTATAAAGTACATGTAAAGCAGTAAAATACTGTATTTAGTGTATGTGTTAATATTTACATTTTATGAGAGTGGAAGTGTCTTGCAAAATGTTTTTATTAAAATGATTACAGACATGGGTTATGAAAAATAAATAAATAAAAAACATTTTCTGCAAATTTGTGTCACAATAATTCCATTTTCAAATAATTCTTCTAAAAACACTCTCATTAAAGAAAAATGTAACATTACACAATGCAACCAACAATGTATTAGCAGTAATTTATTAAAGCGGTTATTCTCCTTTATTTGTAATAAATCATATATATAAAGACCACTCTACTAAACAGATGGCTTTCTACAAATATATATTAAGTGTCTATGAATTTTGTTTAAATTATTAAACTATTATTTTATTGCTTTTACGTATTTTAGTACAAATATAATGCATGTAAGTAAATTTTAATCAAACATTATGTTTATTTAAATAAAAGTATATAAAAAGGCATCAAACTTTGATTATTTTCTTTCTTTCTTTCTTTTTTTCTAAATACAAAAGATAAATATAACAATGATAAATATAACAATTTTTAAACAGTTATATATTGCATTTTTCCCCTTATGCTGTATAATAACTTAAACAAGATCTGAAAATCAATAATGAAACAAGAAAAAGCACACAATAAATAAATAAATAAATAAATAAATAAATAAATAAATATTACAGTATAACAATTAAAAAAAAAAAAAAATCATGACTGCAGTATTTCAAATACACACTTTTTTCATGATTTCTTCATTGCGATTTTCTTGTGCATTTACTAAGAATATTAATACATGTATGCAGGTGTGCTTTTGAGTTTAAAGTTCATCGATCTTTCCGTAAATTAAACGCTCGCAAACGTAGAACAGATTAATGAACAGGTACTGGAACACTGGAAAAAATAACAAAAAGTATTTAATTTTTTTATAAAGCTGTCTATAACTCTTGCTTGTAACCGTATATGCCAATTAATTTTTAATATTGGCATTTCCGCCAACAAGAAATCTCTATACGCAGAAGTTTTAAAGTGAAAGGCAAATCTTTCTTTACTTTACTTGTCATCTTTGTTATCATGATTGTATTATTGTAGTTGCAAAACTCTGAGATGTAAGCTTCAATGTTATTCAATTATCATGTGCGATAATCAAGATAACTGCAAGTTTCAAAAAACATCTAGCATGAGAATGCTACTGTAAGATTTCGCAGTTGAACAATGTGATATCCTAGTACATATTTTAAGAAAATGCTTAGTATTATTCATCAAACAGTCAAATTCAATAAATCGGCAATAACATGTATAGTCGAAAAAGGCAGTTAATTTAAAAGGGAGTTCTGAATTAAATGACGGATAAAATAATTTGAAAAGAAAAAAAAAAAAAAAAAAAAAAAAAAAAAAAACTTAAATTTGCTTAAAAAAATTATCATTATAGGTTAAATTTTAAATAATTAGAAATGTGTACGCCAAAATATACACAATTCATTTAAAGCTAACTTTAGCTTTTGAGAAAAATGTGTTATTTGTTTAATTACATATTCTGTGTTTTATTATCATCATTAACTTAAATAAAATAAGTGAGTAGCCTAAATGCCATTCTCTCAACAATTAATATTTTATCATTAAGTCATTTTTTTCTTCTTTTTTTTAAATAATATTTGTCCTTTTCGCATTATATATATATATATATATATATATATATATATAATCAGATAAATACTGATAAGTAACCATAAATTTTTCCCTATTAATTTCGACTAATCAAATACTCTATTATAATTTTATTCATTATCGCCTGCAAACAACTAAAAATGACTTTGCCGAGTAAATTCATCATAATTTAAAAGTATTGCAAAATAGTGTAAAGTGAAAATAAAAATAAATTTTTATTTGAACTAAGGAGCCAGGGACCTGTGCATGATGAAAATACCAGCAAATATATATATATATATATATATAAGGTAAAGTAGGTGAGTTTGCGCACAATTCAACAAAAAGATATAAAAAATCAATTTTTTTTTTGCTAAAATTTTGGTGCATAACTTTGAATTGGTCCTTCTCCTATGCAATAACATTGATATTTTGTTGCTCTATTGTAATTTAAAACAACATTAGTAATAAAACCAAGACAGCTATTTTGCGGAAACTCTCCTTTTAGGGTTGGAGTTATTGCGCACATGGGTAGGAGAGATTGCGCTTAATAATACTACAATTACTTCATCAATAATAATAATTCACTTAAATAACAATGTTGTAAGGTATTTGTAAACAAATATTTTTGCATTGGAAGTGGATATTTCAATCCAAAAATTTAAAATAATAATAATAATAATCAGAAAAATAAATTTAAGAAGAACTACAAAAAATAACTTAAAGAAAAAAAAAATTAAAGAAACAGAAAAAAAGAACAAAATTAGATAAAGAACAAGACTAGAAAATAATATTAAGTTACTAGATAACACATTTAAATTAAAATAGTACATTACGTTTACAGATAGTATGGTTTCTTGTTTGCTGATCGAATTTCTCGTTATCCACAATCATTGCACATATTATTGTATGTGTGAAGTTATTGTGCAACAACCTGCCATAAGAAAATGCGAACATAAAATTTCCGACAAAAAAAAAAAAAAAAAGTTAGCGCACCTTGTGTGCAATGATATGTGACTTGCCCCACCCATTTTTTGCGCAGAATACGTCCACCATTTATTATTTATTAAAGTTTTATTCCTCAAAATCTTCCGCCCAAAATCCTTTAAGTTTTAAAATCTTTTACGTTTATTTTATTTATTTTATTTATTTGAAATTTAGATTATTATATTCTTTAAGGAAAATGTTGAGATGGCTGATATTTTTTCTTGCATTTAGTTTTATCTCTTCTATTTAAGCAGCCGACAGATGCACAAAACTTGAGCATCACACTATAAAGTATTATAAAACTAAATAGACAATAGCATTTAAATCCTTTGCAATAAATTTCTCGTGGGCTAACAGCATTCTAGAGGTAAACCCCATCAGAGGTGGGGCTTTTGTCGATTGAGCCACTCCGGAATAATGTTAAATTTTAGATGCTGTGGATATTCTCCATAAAGGTGGTGCGACGTCTCGAATGGTTTGAGCTAGTCTAATGATTTGTGGGAGTTAGGTTTTGGTACAGTATCAGTCATTGAAGAAACACATCATCATCGTGTTTTTATTACCAATAAGCTGTGAAATCTCTGTTAGTATAGAATTTTAAATGCGCAATCTCTCCTAAACAGCAAAAGCGCAAACTCTCCCATTTTGGTAGGAGATATTGCACAGTGTTTTATTAAATATTTACTCACATTTAGAGGAAATAGTGGTGCTTATACCGTTAGACTAGGTCAGTAGGTTATGAGAAATTGTTTAATTTAAATATATTTTTTAGTACTGCCATTCTATTGAAATTCTTAGAAGGGTTATAAAAATTCAAGCATTTATTTTTCAGAACAAAAGAAAATAAACTCGTTTTATATTAAACTCTTGAAGCATTAAGTATATAAATTCAAGTCGGCACTTCACTATTGGTGTCGTACAACCACCTGAAATTTCAATTCTTCCACTCTACTCTTTCCATGTGATCTCCCATGTGCGCAATCTCTCCTATCGCGCCATCTCTCCGAGATTTGCCTTATATCATATTTCTTTTTTCAATGACTTAAGAAATATTTAATTTTAAAAATTGTCATTTTTAACAGGTATTGAAAAAAGATTTTATCTCTTTCTTACAGCTATTAAAATAATTAGACATTTTTAATGTTATTATTATTTTTTTTCTTAAATGTATTAGAGCAAATATTTTGTAGATATAAGACTTGGAAGCATGATTGCCGGAAAATGATGCAATATCATAGATTTTTTTTTCTACAAAATAATATAGAAATATTCTATATAATCTATATTCTATATAAAATAATATTATGAATATTAAAACACAGGAAAATCTTAACGTCTAGAACGCCAAAGATGGGAAATAAGTCTTTTTTTTTTTTTTTTTTTATTAAAATCACACAATCAACTGTGGAAGAAAATCATATTAATTGCAATTTTATTTTTCCGACTGAGTGAAAATAATGCCTGGACCGGGACTCGAACTACGGATCTTTGACTTACAAGGTCAAGGCTCTACCAACTGAGCTATCCAGGCCGACACCCCAGTCAGCATTACTCACTCAGACAACCTTTTAGGAAGAAACATTTCTGGTCTATCATGTAGATAGCTCAACAGAAAATAAGCCGCTGGAAATGGAAAACACCATTAGATAATGGGAGAAAGAAATACAATTTTTATTAAAATCACACAATCAACTGTGGAAGAAAATCATATTTATTGAAATTTTATTTTTCCGACTGAGTGAAAATAATGCCTGGACCGGAACTCGAACCCCGGATCTTTGACTTACAATGTCAAGGCTCTACCAATTGAGCTATCCAGGCCGACACCCCTGTCAGCATTACTCACTCAGAAAACCTTACAGGCAGAAACATCTCTGGTCTATCATGTAGATAGCTCAACAGAAAATAAGCCGCTGGAAATGGAAAACACCATTAGATAATGGGAGAAAGAAATACAATTTTGATTAAAATCACACAATCAACTGTGGAAGAAAATCATATTTATTGAAATTTTTTATTTTTCCGACTGAGTGAAAATAATGCCTGGACCGTGACTCGATCCCCGGATCTTTGACTTACAAGGTCAAGGCTCTAACAATTGAGCTATCCAGGCCGACACCCCTGTCAGCATTACTCACTCAGACAATCTTTTAGGCAGAAAAGGTTGACATTTTTTTCGGTAGCATTTAGCGTGACTTCAGTAAATGAAGGGGTGGGAGAGAAGTGCTGCTATATATAAGATGGGGATTAAATACTTAATTTCTTCAGAATTTTTCACAACTAGTATTTCTTAAACTATTATTGTTCAGTCCTCCACATTTCGAGTAATTATATTGGTTGATCAGAATTCTTTCCCTATCCTATACATAAGAGCGCCTCTTTCTCACTTCTGTATGCACTGAAGACGGTATACTAAGTGCTACCGCCAAAACTGTCTGCTTTCCATTTTTTTTTTTTTTTTTTTTTTTTTTTAATCCTTTACTTTCTAGAC
Organism: Salticus scenicus; assembly: GCA_963930645.1. NCBI lineage: Eukaryota > Metazoa > Arthropoda > Arachnida > Araneae > Salticidae > Salticus > Salticus scenicus. Next base: position 135,081,121 of record OZ005656.1, on the reverse strand, counting down.
GTTGAAGTTTTCCTTTTTTTTTTAATAATTGCGTGCCAAGTCTGCTTATAATATTACGAATATTCTTCAAAAATAAATCACTACTTTTAGCTCAATTACGCTCATAATTACAAGCGAATAAAGGTTAAAAAGTTGATTGTTCATTATTTGTGCATATGTCATATAAAGACACTCAAACTTTTTTTTAATTCCAGCTAACTATCACAGAGATATTTTGCAAACAAAAACACACATCGACCAAAAAAATTTGCTCTGACATTTTTATTTAAATAAATAAATAATACATGTAGAATTGCTTTAATGTCTGTAATAGAGAAATAAATCGTTTCTTTACATCTAAAGAAATCGATCTCAAGAAGAAATTTGCATAAACTGCAGCGTTAAAATTGGTTGCCAATAATAATTGGTTGCTGATAATAATAATAAAATCACAGGATATGTTCAAAATTTAGAGTCTATTGCTTTTCTCTACATTTGAAAGCGATAAACAACATGCTCTACAACATATCGAAATGTATCAAAGATCAAGTTGTAAATGTGTGGGGGAATTAGGGCTTTCAGTGCCATTATTTTTTACTATCGAACCACTGATTAAATATCTGTTCAAATAAGCAAACAGTCACAAGGATAATAATTAAGTGATATTGACTGCTAGTCTGTCAACAAATGACATCAAGAAATTCTATCACATCCAAAATAGCTATTAAGGGCTTTGCAATGCGTGGAGGAGCGCCATATTGTATAAATTAGAGCTACCCTATGCGAAGGTTCTTTATGTATTGTAGAACGTTGTGGATGATTTGCTTGCGAAAAAGATTATTTTAGTTTTATTATTTACAGTACATGTCAAAGGACCAACTAAAATAATAATAATAATAATAATAATAATTTTTTCCTAAAACAATGACTTTATGATAAACGATGTCATCAATCCGCAACATGCAGTTGATATTGAAGAATGAAAATGTACTTGTTCATGCACAAATGGTACTTCGTTGAATATATTCTGCACTTGGGAGTATGTATATGATATTGAAGAGGGAAATTGGCTTTGCATTTTAACCTTACCATACATTGCCCATTCACAAGCGAAGAAGAAATCCTAGAGCAATAGAGCATCTTTCTACAAGGTGAGCAGTAGATACCTCTTAACAAGGTAATGTTGAATAGATATTAATGCAGAATATTTTGTTCAAATTTATGCACTGTGGTCAAAAGCACGGCCAAAGTTCGGGCACTTTCCGATACAGAGCATACTTGCATAGTTCTGTTCGTGTGTTTCTGGAATGCAATGGTCAGATATTCCCCTGATGTCGACGTTATTAGTTTCGCCCCCTTACTTTATTTCACTTCATTTTTTTTCTTAATGATTTTCTAATTACATCCAGACACAAACCTGTTAAAGGTATTGGTTTACAGCCATATTTATACATTTCACTGTGCAATATTGGCGCACGACTGCCGTTTTTGGAAATTAACTTTAAAATAGGAATACAATCATTGATTGGAAAATAATATTAAGCTTATCAGAAGCAATATGGGAAAATTCTATGTACTACAATTTTTATAATTAATGAAATATGTTGTACGCATAAGGCCGCTAAAAGTTTCGTATTATGACGCTTAAAATGCTTCTACTTTTAGAATTTTAAAGAGTATTTATTTATTTATGAAATGCCACTTTCACATTTTTTGAGTATATCCAGTTTAAACAATATACTTCTGTGGAAGGATCTTTTTTAAATTTTTGAATTTTTTACTTTTTTTTTTTTTTTTTTAAATCATCTTTTAAAATACAAATGAGATTCGATCAGTTTCTGAATTATTTTCAAATTCTTGCATGATAAAGTATTCTTTCTTCTGTTTCTTCTTTAATGCGCATTTCCATCAAGTTTATTTATTTATTTATTTGATTGGAGAAGCCTAGAAGTATTTATTAGGAAAAGTTTTTCAATCTTTCTCATATCGAGTATGAGTCTTTAAAATTTCATAAATTTTGTTGTTATATAATATTTTAATCGGTATATTAAATTTACTTCAATAAAAATTTATTTTTAAATGAGTCATCAATATATTGTCAATTATTTTCTGAAAATTTCTTTCTTAATAAATTTTATCTATATTTTTTACAATTAAAATTAATAATTTTTATAACTTTAAATATTATGAAAAAATGTCTTAAAATGTTATTCTTAAAAATGAAATGGATTTTTCTTTTCCACTGCAAATGCCACTTATTAATAGAATAAAAATATTTTTAATGTTTAACTTGACATAAAATATATTTTTCTGTCAATTGCAAGAATTGAAGTTTTATATTTTTATTCACATTTGAAAAATTAATCTACAACTCCGTTCTTTTGAACATTGCACTTGACGTCTATCAGAAAAATTTTAAACCTCTAATGTTTTAGTCTATAAAAAAATATTATTATTTAACTGAACACTTTTTATCAATTGCATTGAAATATTTAAATTAAAGCAAATATATTTAATGAAGACAAAAAAATAAATGATACGTCAAGGATTTTAAAGGAAATTAAACGGCAATTTAAATTAATTGTGAAATTTATGTAGAAATGTTTCAAATACTCACAAGCAAATAGTAAAATTGGAGTAAAATAAATATTTCATAAATTAATGAGAATATCTTTATTTCTTTATTTTTTATTTCTTTATTTCCATATTTTTTTAGCAAAAGCTATTTTTGTGCAACAAAAACAAACAAACAAAAAAAAAAAAAAAAAAAAAAAAAACCTATCATCTCACAAATCTTAGTAAATAAACAAAAATATGTTAGAGTTAAAAGCTTATAAGAGATTTTTCACAAAAAAAGTACTTTTAGAGCGTGGATGAAATAATTGGATTGTGAAATTAATTACGCGGCATAACAAAAAACACTTAAGAAATATCAACGCTTGGAAATTATCGAAAATCTACCTCGTTCTTTCTCGGATAATTTGCCTAATTTTTACTCTATTCAAGTGCCTTTTTTTTACAAAAGTCGTCCAATATATTTAGCTCTCAACGTATGCAAGATATCTTTTTTTTTTTTTTTTTTTTTTTTCATATGCGCAGTGAAGATGTTTTTCATAAAAATGTTCATTTTTTATGAGATATTTGAAATATGTGTATTCCGATTGCAGAGTACTAAGTAGCGTATTCTTTTCCAGCTTATCTGAAAGTGTATCCTTTTGTATCCTGATTACAGTAGTTATACTAGGCGAGTCGTATTAATCCTGGACGATAGGACCCATGCCCCAGCCCGCCCGGTTCCCGCTGTTCAATGTATTTTCCTAGTCAACTTTGTCCCCTTATTACTTCCGGTGTGAATTTTTTTTTTTTTTTTTAACACACTTGACATTGTGCGTTTTTTTGCTTTTCTTCCCATGCTATTCCT